>ML685784.1:5649573-5661107 GCA_007922175.1 Pelusios castaneus | reverse complement strand
GGGGGAGGAATATGGACTGGTCCACTGGAGTTCCTTGCCCTTCTTGGGAGAGTAGGAATTACTGCTGCTTCATGCTGGGGTAGGACAGAAGGGTGAGGAAATGAAGGATGTGGAGCACAAGTATATGCAGCTGTTTCATGGGTACAGTTCACATATGAACTAGCTGCACATCTCACATCTGACTCAGATGATAAGGTCTGACCAGAGGTCCATGAGTGACTCCACCCCACCTGCACAGGAAAAGTGGGGTTGTGTAGCAGGGGCTCTGCGATGAGATCTTTGCCCTTTATGGCGGCCTCAGACTTGGTCTCCAACACTAGCTTCCAGGTCCTGGTGGTTCTTGTAAAAGATTGGCAGGTTGGAAGGACTATTTTAGATGGTAAATGCTCAGCATATTGACTTTCTTTATCCCATTTTTAGGCATCTGAATCTCTCCATGCATTATATAGGGAGCCTAGGTGCCTAACTGAAGGCTATGGATTACAATGGCTGGCAAGGCACCTAAAGGTTAGGTGCAACAGTGCTTAGCATTGTAATGACTAAATCCTTTTTCTAATCTAATCCAATGAAACTGCACAGGCAGGCAGATCTGCTCATGTAGATCAGATTACAGGAGATTGACTCTTGTTAAGATAACTTTTTTTTTTTTTACTTGTTTTGTAGTTGCACATGGTTTACCAGGAAGCTTTTACTGAGAAAGTATGAAACTCATATGTTTCATAATGAAATTAAAAATATTAAATTACACTCAAAATTACTCCAATTTAAAGTCAGTTTAACTGATATTTAAAAACTATGTATCATTTTAAAGGTGTTCCAGTCATTTGAAGAATTAAAAAGGAAGTTTCTTTATATTTTGGTTAATCAAGTAGTTTTCACTGAAAATAATTTAGTTTAACTTTACTCACAAGGTATATTTAGCAAACTTCAGTGACTATAATGGAATTTTCTTCTCTCATAAACCTGACAGTTAAATCTGCTGCTTTTTCTCTTACTGTGAAACATTTTATATGTATTCTAAAGGAAAAATACAAAGTTTTAAATGAAGTTTTAAAAACTGTTTATAGCTGTGTGCATATTGAGTGGATTGCTAAGAATTTCTATTTTGCTATATCTGTTCAAACATCTTTCCAAACCTGAACTAATTAATCATAATAAAATCATAATAATGTAAAATAGAGATTTGTAATAGGCCACTTGCTGAACATTTGACTATTAATCCTGGTATTCTTATTGAGCTAGAACCTTACAATTTCATTCACTCATTTGTTATGGGTCACTACACACCGAGAAAATTAAATTTCACCTTTCAATCAGATGGCACCAAAGGGCCATCAACCATTTTTCTCTAATCCCTTCTGTGCAAATGAGTTTATATGTTAAAAAGAGGTATTATTTACAAAAACATAATAAATTTGTTCTCTACACTAATTGTATTACGTGCATTGGTCTCTAATTTCTAGAAATAAAAATCTGTTACATTTATTGTGTTTTAGTCAAAAAGCTTGCACTAAACATGTTTATTTGGTAGATTGATTTTATGTATATTAAAAATATACACTTTAATTTCAGTGATGAATTATTTAAGAAACCATGGATTTTCTCACAGACTGTTATGTATTGCAGTCAGGATGTGTTTGATCTGTGCTGATGAAATGCTAGTAGCAAAACAGAACTTTTAAAGAGGCACATGTAATTACACACTCATATAATGTTAATATAATCTGTCCACCACTTCTACAATGTTTTCAATTGTGCTGAAGCTATTTAATTCCATTTTTTTCTATTGATTTTATCCTAAGCAGCATTACTAGCAAGTTGGAAATCTGCAAATATAAATGAAATGTTCCTCTGTGCAGAGGTGAACTTCATGTGTTTTTGAATAAGGGAACTGATGAAAAGATAAGGTATCATTCTTTTTATTGAACACAGTTCTCTCACTAATCTCCGAAAGTTGGATCTTGCTGTTCATGTGTGAATTTGCTGCATGCAATAGCCACATCTAACACAGCATACATGTGAATTGCTGTTAATTAGTACTATCCAGGCCAGGGGTCAGCAACGCAAAAGATAAGAAGAGCCATTAAAAAAAATTCCTTCAATAACCAAGTGTTTTGGGAGCTGCAACGTGTGTAGCCTCCTGGTGGGGAGTGCTGGTGTAACTCATATGCCTAAAACAGGCTATCTCTTTAAGAGACCTATTCAGGGTGGGATATTGTTGCTGGGCAGATTAGCTGCCCATAACCAGAAATTTCTGGAAACAGGGAGAGGTAGCATTTTAAGCATGCTCCACAGGGTTTCCGGGTGGTGTGGTCAGACCACATGAGAGCACCAGACTGTGCAGACAGCAGGCAGGAGCTGCAGTGAGAAGAGCCCATGTGCTCAGTGTTCATGAGAGAAGCTGAGCCAGGAGTGAACAGCAAGATGTTTTCTCCCTCCAGTGGAGTCTTCTGCAGCAGAGTTTGTGCACATGCATAAGGGACTGAGTTCTGGTTAACCAGTAAGCTGACCGGATGGCGCTGGTTCCAGAGGAGAAAGAAAAGCCTGCATGGAATTCTACTGAAGATTCCTGCAATAAAAGAAGAAGAAGAAGATAGCTACTTCTTCCACTAAAGCCTTTGGACTTGAACAAAGACTGTAGCTGAGAGTTGGGTGAGCTCCACCTGGACTTTGGGACTCTTGGGTATATTTCTCACGGGCTTTCTGTGGGGTCTGTTCTGTTTAATTTTATTTTGTTTTCTTAGTATAAGATTTATTCTGTTAGTAGTTAATGAAGTTCATTATTATGTTTGTTCTTAGCAGTATTTTAATGTGGGAGGGTTATTCTGAGCAATCTTTGCTGTGAATCCCTTACAGACTGGATCATGGGTCTCCAGATGCTTTCTCCATAAGGTTTGGGGTTTATTTCTCAAGGCACTGGAAAAGGTCAGTTGAATGAATTTTAGCCCACCCGAAGGTTACACTGGGCCAGGGCACCTGCTGCAGGGTCCCCCAATGGCAGAGAGTGGGTGAGTCCAGAGCCATAAAGTGGCAGGCAAAAAGCCACATGCAGCTCTTGAGCCGCAGGCTGCAGACCCCTGATCTAGGCTCTACTGTTACCTGATCAAAAAAAAAGGGAATGACTAGTATACAGAGTCTTCAAATGTGATTTAAGCATGAGCTGAATGGATCATCCCTAGGAGTGAGAGAACTTAATTCTCCTTGTTCTCTCCATCATTGATTAACTGTGAAATTTGTTGCTTTTTGTTAAATAAAGTGAACCCTTGATTCTACTATGAGAGCGCTATAGTTTTCAGTTTGGGACATGATTATGTATCCTATTCAGGATGAGTAAGGCTGAAACCACCAACACGTTTCATATAGGCCACTGCCAAAGACAAGGAATTTTGATCATTTCCAACCTGAGCTGGAATCAAATAGGTGATGAGTCTGGTCCAAACTCCTTTGTAGTTCAGGACTCCCATTGATTTAAATGAGTTTTGGCTCTGTGTGAAAACTGTCATCAAATACAATGCTTCTGTGAACTTTTGCATCTGTTGCTGCCCATAGTACTTGAAGGTTTCATAATGAATAAAGTGAAGTAGCCAGATTTCAGTAACAAGTAAGCACTCAATATATTCCCTATTTTAGTTCCGTGCTTTCATAGTGTAGAGTGATACAGAAATATTCATAAGTCCACACACAAACATTTCAGAGATTTTGATTATGAACATTTCACAGTAAAAGTGAGGCATTCTACAAAAATTAACAAACTCTGAAAATCACTGGGGCACACATTTCCCCCCCCCCATCTCCACCTCCTCAATACCATACTAAAAGTGTGTGCCACATTTTCTCTATTTCACATTCCTCTTTCACAGCAGAAAACAAACAAACAAACAAAAATGATAGGATATGGTAAATATAAGGAAAATACTTATAATATTGCACTGAGAGATGTAATTTTTTTTTCCTGCTTCAAAAGCCAAGTTTTGCTAGCTTTTCTTTCCACCTCAGACATAAAAATGAAAATCACATTCAGGTATCCAAAAATAAATAATTCTTTCTTTTCCCAACCTAAGTTTAAGGGAATTTGTATATTTTTAAAGCATAAGTAATTACAGTGTCTAATGTGGAAAGGAAATAGCAATGACTACAGAAGGAACTTTTGAAAGAATACCGTAAGTTTCCTCTATATAGGTGATTATTTATTTGTATTATGGTAGCAAACTGAGATACAATGCAAAAAATAGTGTAAGAGAATTTTCCAGTCTTGGAGAATACACAAACTAAATCTAAAATGGTGGGAGTGGACACGGAAATGAGGAGGTGAAACCCAAGATCCCACAACAGGTCAGTGACCAAACTAAGAAAAGAAAACAGATCTCCTGCTCCAGAGCCTTATCCACTAGATGACACTGTCTTCCCCATAACTAATGTCCTTATAGGATACACCACAATAATAGTATACTTGGGCTATTAGGGAAGCTGCATTATAAATTGTAATTCATAGACCTATTTGAGTATTTTGGAGATAGTTTGATGGGAACAAAGGAAGCTACAGCACTGAAACTGGGAATTGTCTGGAGATGAGAATGTTCATGTGCAGTACTGTATGTCTCACGGGTCACAATATGTATGTATATGTATGAGATCTGCCATGCTGAGAACATTCATATTATTAATCTTTTTTCCTTTTCTGGTTTCAAATGGCTGAATAGAGTCTAAGGGCACTATGGAAGTGACACCTCCGTTTGAGATAGTACGCTATATATGCTACTGTCAAGCACAATCAACCACATATTCTCCAGAGATATAGTGACAGAGCTCTAAAACAGCAATTAATGAAAGCCTTAGGGAAAAAGAAAAAAAAACCGGCAAGTTAAAATCCAACAAACCTACTCCCACCAGCCTAACCTATGAAATGTGTCACGTCCCCATCCATTCATTCACCTTTGGTATAGGACTTACCAAAAGAAAGGCCATGCTCTGATGCTAGAGACCTCTCCATTAACAAGCAAATTACATTCTGGACAGCCATGATACAGGAAACTGAAATAAAGTGTTTTAACTTTTTTAAAATGTTTGGAATGATTATAAAATTGGAATAATTATCTACAATGCAATGAAAAACTACAATATTACTAAAAATAGAATTGGTGTTAGAAAATCAGCACGAATGTGCATCTGTCAACAAGCTTTTTTTGTGTATGTGTGTGTATGTTAATATTATGAAATATTTGCACTGACTTGCCAAGGACATACCTTCTTGAAAGGAAATGATTACATGAAGGTAATTAAAAAAACATTTAGTTTGTATATTGGTGGTATCGGACGAGATTACCACCAATCTTACACACTTTTCTTCCATAATTAATCTCTGTTCTGCTCTATTGTATGCTAAAAGACTGAGAAGGTCAATATGTTTCACTTTCCACATTTCTTGTTTTATGCTGCTCTTTAAAATTAGTCCACAAGACTATTTTTAAATATATATTTGCATAGAGAATATGTTACTTGGCAAGATGACAGAAGTGAAATCATGGTTTATTGTATATTGATTAAGTCTTGTAGACAATAACCATCTGTTGCTGGAATTAATGTTTATCATAATTCATTCCATTAATACACTTCAGATGGAACTTGTGTGGTCCTTTTGCACATTGTTACAGGATTCCAGCCTTGACCCAATCCTGCAACCCCCACTACCAATTTCAATGTCTGCGTAGTTTTTTTTCTGTAAAGAATTGTCAGACTGGAGCTTTCCTTAGGAAAGTTTATGGGAGTTGCTAATACATGTCCTTTGTATTAATGGAATAATAAGCTTCCATATATTTTTTTGTTTGATATTAGGACAAATTTTAGAAATACTTCGTTTCCTCTGACCTTTCTAGTAGTTAGCTTGAGTGCATGTGCATGAGTCTCTTTTTGCCTTGACCAAATGCTGGTGTCAATGAAGCATATGACAAGACCTCCAGAGATTTAATAGATGGCAACATTTGGCTGCAAAGAGACTGTTTCAGTCCCTCTATGTCATGAACTAGATATGGGTCAGCAGAACCCTGAATGGTGGGAGATGGAGCTGCACAGAATAGAGTTCTACAAGAAATTGTGCTTCACAGCCCCTCCATTAGCTTCCTATTGTTAAGATTGCACTGTCCTACCTATAATGCTGCTTTCCATGGGGGTTGGGTGCCCATGACTTGCAGATACAGAGATAACTGAAGCTGGAAAGTATCTCGATACCACATTATTGCCAACCCCATTTGTTGAAAAATCATGTCAGGTCCTCCGAAAATCATGAGATTTGCATTAGGGTTTCTTTTTATTCTCTTTGGTTCACAACCGTGAACTATGCTCAGATCCTCACATATAAAAATATGATTACCAGAGCTGGAAATAGAATTAAAAGTACTAAATATTATGAGACTTGCAATTGATGCCACCATTGCATGTGTTACATGGTTGGATATGTGAAGATTTCTAGGAAATGCCAGTTAATGCCTCCATCCTGCAGCAGGAACCAATTTTATGGACTACTGTGGGGAGGCTTAATAATGGCACTAGTACTTTCTGGCTGAAGGTTAAAGCATATGGTTCCCTGGCCTTAGAACTAATTCTAAGGTGACCAATTGATTCATGCAATGTAGCCCTTTTATGCCTGGAGAATTCCCCCACTTCTGTGGTGGGCCCTATGCTTGGTGTACACTGTCTTTACAGGAGCCTTGGATGCAAAGGACAGGTCACGCACAGTCTGGAACAGGTGGGTGGGCAGGACATTTGAACACTCCAGCTGTTCTGGATCCTTGCAAAGCCCAGTGCGGTTACTGAAGTCAAGGTGCAAATTGGCTGTGCTAGCCTGGGTAACACCAATATGTAGGCTGTGTTAAAGTAGGAGAGGCAGGAACTGTCTTTCCTCTGGTAGAAATCTGCCACTATTCATTTAATTCAACTGCACTCATTCAATATGCAGTTATAATGCTGATAACTCGGTCAAATCAAATCCAAATTAAAAAAAAAAAAAAAAATCCAAGGAAATGCAACAGTTCTTATTGAGAATTCTGTGCCAGTTTTCATCTTTCAACTAGTGTAGTTCTATTAAACAAGACAAGATGCAAGTTTTTTTTCCTATAATAAGTATGGTGACATTTTCCTTTCTGCTTTCACTCAAAATTATGAGCCGAATCAGTTTGGGTTGCCCTTTCCCCAAAAGTGCACCTCTACACAAAGTCCAAGCATGGAAGATTTCAGACCACAAGTAAGTAAGTAAGTAAATTTCAGAAAATTCTGATCAATAGAAAACAAGTAATTAGAATTAAAACATACATAGCCATAACTGGAGCAACTAATATGCCAACTAATATGATAAAGTCATGTGATATTGCATAAAGATATAAGTTGATACCCATAACTAAGGTAGGACTTGTTTCCTAATATGATGACTTTATTGTAAGTAATGCATATAAAGCCAGCTGAATTTCATTTTTACAGCTTTAGCTTTTAAATTTTGTACATGAAAACTGAATTATAATGAGTAACTAATGATTTCCAATAATAGAGAATATGAAGTTTGAAGCACTGATTTCAGTCACAGACACTGAAGATCTTAATTATTTATATGATTTTCATAAGATGTGTCTATTCATCCAAAAAGCTTATTCTTGTAATTACCTTTCTGTAGCTCTCCTGATAAAATATCAAACCATTCTCTATTTCAGGGGACAGCAGAAAATTCATGTCCTAGGATTGGAGTGACTTCAGAGCTACTGTTTGGAGAGAACATGTTAATTCAGAGTCCAGTATCCCAGAAGCCTCTAAAATGTATTTGGAAAGATTTTAGGAAATCTTAAAATATGAGACTGTTGTAGAATAGTTGCAGTTTTTTTATGTATATCTGTATCACTTATTTGGTACATAGACTGGGTTTTTCACCAGTTCCCAGTCATTTTCATATTTAACACTTTCACTGTCAGATACAATCTTTCTAACTTAAACCTCAGTACCAATTAGCATGTTTGTCCTACAGCTCTTTAAAACCCAGTTATAAATATCTAATGATGCATCATGGAACATATTGAAAGCAGAGATAGTTTTAGGGGAAATTCTCTTTCCCCTTCAAGAGGCATAGCCATGTTAATCTATTCCTGTAAAACCAAAACTAAGAAGGAGTTCTGTGGTACTTTTAAAGACTAAACAGGATTCCTTCTTTGTTTTGTTTCTCCTTCAGTTTCTTAATTCCTGATTTGCAATAGAAGTAGAATGAAAATACAGTTTCTTTTTTAAAAGGTTCATCTCTGCTTTAAAAGTTCACCTCACTTCCTAAACTAATAATCTTCTGTTTGTGATCTCACAGTTGGTTACAAAGGAAATGAATATGAGCTAGATTGTAAAAGTGACTAAGTATGGTCATTAAAGCAGCACAGTAAGAGTCTGGGGAAGAGGACAATTTTAGTGATGATATGCAGCAAAGGTGAGAGAGCAGTAACTAATTGAAACAAGAGTTTTGGTCCCCAAATTTGCCCATTGGCAACCCAAACAGCAGTATAAGAATATGACTGCAGTGCACAGAGCTGCATAGTGCCACCACATTCCTGGTGCTTTCCACCCCATTTCCAGCAGCACAGACCATTTGATTAGGAAGCAGAATCTGTATGGATTCAAAATTGGGGAGGGAGGGGGGGGAGTGTGTTTCTAGAGACTCCTCCTTGGAAATGTTTTAAATAGTTAAGGCCATTTCCTGCATTTCAGAAGACTAAGACATTTCAAAAGAGCTTTGTGAAAATTGTCTGCATTTTTAAACTGGCTTCCCCCATGGGAGGGAAGGGGGTCATGGGGGTGGTGGAAAATGATCGGATATCATAGTAATGAGAAAGATATGAGAAACGTAGCTAGATTCATTGGCTATGTCTACACTTGGTAATTTAAGTCGACTTTAACTAAGTCGACTTAGTGTGTCCACACTTAAAAATAAAGTCAACATAAAGGGGAACTTAAAAAGTTGACCTAGAGCATCCACACTGGATGCCTAGGTCAACTTCTACGGGCTTAGGGGAACCTAGGGCAGGTCCATGGGGGCAGGGGGGCACCCCTTGCCCAATGCCAGGGGGCTCAGCCTTTGCCCTATTTTACCTAGGTACAATGGGGCAAAGGGGGTCATGGACACTGGCAGGGCATAGGGGCAGGGCGGGCAGGGATCTGTCCTGCCCTGTAGGGGGGCGTGTCAGGCTCCCCCTGTGCCCCCCCGGCAGGGGGGGGGGGCATTGGTGTAGCCGCCCTGGGGTAGCCCTAAGTTGATTTAGGGCTACCCCATGTCTACACTCTAGGGAGTCGACTTAAACCTTAGGTCTACTAGGAAGGTGGTTTTATAAAGTCAACTTAATTTTAATTAAGCCAACTTTATTTTCCTTAAGCCAATTTAAGCAGCTTGCTTAAGTAAACATAAGGAAACTGTAGTGTAGACTCAGGGTAAATTAAGTCGACTTAAGCAGGCTTAAGTCGACTTAATTTACCAGTGTAGACGCAGCCATTGAGAGGAGTCTCCTTTTTCTTCCTGAAGGAGAGAGGGAACTGGTGAAAAGAGAAATCTTCTTTTAGAGGAGAGGAGAACAGAAAACTGATGCATATTCTTCCCTTGCCAGGTGCTGTTTTTGTTTTTGACACAGTCCACAAAACTGGGAGCCCTAAGATCTCCCCCAGAAGGATCAGTTCTTCATAGTGCTAGACACTTTCCAATGTGCAGCAAACAGTCCTTGCCCTGAAGAATTACCAGACTGGAATAATGACAAGACAAATACGGGGATGAGACAAATGAAGAAGTGGTGTAGGTGTAGGTGATGTAACAAGAATATGAGCATGTTTTTGCTTAGACTAGCTGTGCCCACAAAGTCATTTGTTACGTGCCTTGACATAATCCATTGTCAGCGATCAGCAGGCATCACTGCAGAAGGGAATCTTAACAGGGATTTTCAGGAGGATAAAATAGTAGCTTCATTTTTTTCCCCAAGTACTTCATTGTCACCCAGGAAAGGCAATTTGAAAGAAAACATTGAGCTTCTTATGCTAGAACCAAACCAGTAGCCAGTACTAGGTCCTAGGCATTCCCCCATATCCATCCCCAGCCACCGTGGCCTTGCAGGAAAACTGCAGAGAGCAACCAATCTGAAACTCCAGCCTTGAAGAAAAGAAACAGCCAAAGCAAAGACCTTAGACCTTTGGACATTCCAGGCCAAACTGTTGAACATTCTGACTTTCTCTGCTGATTGCTGTTTGTTTCTTTCACTCACGCCTCACAGTCCTTTACCTCAGCTTCACACCATATTTGCTTCTTCTACCCTGCCCATTGTCATTTATATCCCTTGTCATACTTAATCTACTTCTAACTAAATCCATCCAAAAAACCTTCAAGCAACTAACCGCCAACTGCAAAAAAATCCTAAAACACATAGCAAATATTTGCCACCTTTGCACTGTTCACTCTACTTATGTGTTATACGCCTTTTGCAATTCTGTGTATGTCTTGTCTCTTAAGACAATATTTTATTATTTCCTTGTACTCCCCCACCTGTCTGTATCAGTCTGTTCTCTCTTGTCTTGTGCTTAGCATGTAAGCTCTCTCTAGCAGATGGAACCATTCTTTTTGTTCTGTGTTTGTACAGCACACAGCACAATGGAGTTGATTTGGGATCCAAAGCACTCCTAGGCTATGTCTACACTAGGAAAAGTTAGGTCAACTTTGTTAAGTCGGCTTAATAAGGTCGACTTTAAGTCAACGTAAAGTCAACCTTATTAGGTCGACTTAACAAAGTGCTTTCCCTTAAGCGGGACTTATTACTTCAACCTAATTTCCCTGAGGTCAACCTAGGAAAGCAGATTTATGCATCCACACTGGGCTTAGGTCGACCTAAGGAAGGGTTAGGTCGACCTAAGGAGGCTTAGTTCGACCTAATCAGTGGTCATTACTAAGTCAACCTAAGCTTTCATTAGGTCGATTTAAGGATTTTCTTAAATCGACCTAATGAAGGCCTAGTGTGGACAGGGCTTAAGTTAGGTCAACTTAAGCCTCCTTAAGTCGACCTCACTTGCCAGTGTAGACATAGCCAGACTTTCTGTATTACCTGTGCTTTTCCACTTTTATCCAGCAGATGGTGAAATATTTATAGGTTTTAATGGCAACCTGAAGCCAGCAGAAAGCATCCTAGACATCTGGCCCTGTGATACAGGGTTTAGGGCAGGAGCCTTGGAATCCATGGCTGCGTCTACACTGGTTAATTAAGTTGACTTAAGCCTGCTTAAGTCGACTAAATTTACCCTGCATCTACACTGCAGTTTCTTTAAGTCGACTTAAGCAGCTTGCTTAAGTCGACTTAAGGAAACTAAAGTCGACTTAATTAACATTAAGTCGACTTTCTAACACCACCTTCCTAATTGATCTAAGGCTTAAGTCGACTCTCTAGAGTCAACTTAAGCCAGTGTAGACATGACGTAGCCCTAAGTCGACTTTGGCGACTTAGGGCATGGGTCCCTTCTCGCCGGGACCACTCAGGTCCCGGAAAGAA
>ML685784.1:5591602-5649173 GCA_007922175.1 Pelusios castaneus | reverse complement strand
TCTGCCCGGGACCTGGGGAGTCCCGAGCAGAAGGGAGCCAAGTGGTCCAAGGCAGAAGGGAGCTCCTCGCTCCCTTCTCCCCCGGACCGCTCAGGGGCTTGCTGCCCCGAGGAGAGCCAGCCCCATGAGGGGCTGGCTCTCCCTGGAGAAAACAAGTCGACTTAGAGAGTCCAGTGTGTACTCTCTAAGTCGACTTAATAAGGTCGACTTAAAGTCGACTGATTAAGGTTGACCTTTTAAAAGTCGACCTTAATTCCCTAGTGTAGACATAGCCCATCAGTCACTGTTTTGAATCCCACCTGAGGGTGGAAAGCTGCTGTTCATAGGTTTTGATTCGATCTACTTTTAGTCTGATTGAAAAATAATATTAAAAAAACCCCAAGTGTTTTAGAACATCCAACTTTAAAATGAACTCACTAAAGGAGATAAAACAAGTACAGAAGTAATTCAGACTGGTCAGACTTCTTGTATGAGGCATTTTAAGCACCGTGAATGCATTTGTTTCCAAAAGGTCGGCTGGCTAGTCTAGCATGTACAGTGACCACCCAACCTTTTAAAACAAATGCATTCACAGTTCTTAAAATCCCTTGTACAAGAAGTCTGACCAATCTGAATTACTTGTATACCTGTTTTGTCCCTTTTAGTGCCTTGGTTTTAGGATTGGCTGTTCTAAAAAACTTGTTTTGTTTTGGTTTTATATTATTTTTTACTACACTGAAGGTCCACCAGTCTCCACCAACCACCTCCCTTTCCCCCCTTGCAGTTTACGAACCTCAACACTTAGGCTATGTCTACACTTGTAAATTTAGGTCGACTTTAGTTAAGTCGACTTAGCATGTCCACACCTATATTTTAAGTCAACTTAGGGGGGACCCTACAAAGTCGACCAAGAGCATCCATACTGGACATCTAGGTTGACTTGTAGGGGCTAGGGCGACATTGGACAGGTCCACGGTGGCAGGGGGGCACCCCTTGCCAAGTGCCAGGGGGCTTAGCCTTTGCCCCATTGTACCTGGGTACAATGCGGCAAAGGGGGACAGGGACCCTTGCAGGGCATAGGGGCAGGGTGGGCAGGGCTCTGCCCTGCCCTTTTTGGGGAGCATGCCAGGCTCTCCCTGTGCCACTCCCCTGGCAGGGAGGGCAGTGGGGGAGTGGCAGTGGGGCTGTGGGGGAGTCCTGGAGAGCCCTAAGTCGACTTAGAGTCAACTTAGGGCTACTCCACATCTACACTGGCTTAAGTCGAATTTAGAAAGTTGACTTAAGCCAAAAGTCCACTTTTAACGAGGTTTAATAAAGTCAACTTAATTTTCCTTAAGTCGACTTAAGCAGCTTGCTTAAGTCGACTTAAGGAAAGTGTAGTGTAGACGCAGAGTAAATGAAGTCAACTTAAGCAAGCTTAAGTCAACTTAATTTACCAGTGAAGATGCACCCTTAGGGACCAGGCAAAGCACCTTCCCATGCTTCCTGCTACAACCACAGGGAGGAGAGCGCTAATCTCTGATCCCCATGGTTACTGCAAGGAGCCTGCCTTGTCTTTTAGCCCTGCAACAACGCTCTCCGTCTAGGTCCTTAGGCAACAGCTCCCTTTTGCAGCCAGTGAGAGGGGACTTATGGGCCACTTTGAAAGCCCCCAAGGGCCACTTTTGGCCCCCAGGAACAGGTTGGGAACCGTTGCCATATAGTAATAGTTCTGATATGCAAGAAAAGTTCCTTTTAATGTGAAAATATAATGCTTTGTTATCTATGTATTATGTTATCTATGTATTATGTATCTATGTAGTAGCTGCATGCCAGCTGGCTGTCCCGGGACCGAGAAGCCACAAGCAGCTTGCTGGTCCCAGCATAGCCAGCCGTGCACCAGCTGACTCTGCTGGGACTGAGAAACCACTCGTGGCTTCTCGGTCCTGGCAGAGTCAGCTGGCGCGCGGCTGGCTCTGCCGGGACCAGCAAGCCACTCGCGGCTTCTTGGTCCTGGGACAGCCAGCCTTGCAGGGCTGGCTCTCCTGGGACGAGCCGCCCGGCTTCTTGTCCCGGGGAGTGCCAGCTGGCTCTTGCCGGGGCAAGCCGGCAGCGGCTTCCTGGTCTGGGGAGAGCCAGCCCTGCAAGGCTGGCTCTCCCTCCACCGTATCAAGTCGACTTAGAGAGTCTAGTGTAGAATCTCTAAGTTGACTTAATAGGAGCACCTTTAAGTCGACTTAAGAGTCCTGTGTGAACTCTCTATGTCAACTTAATAAGGTCGACTTAAAGTAGACTTAGTGAAGTCAACTTAGTAAAGTTGACCTAAATTCCTAAGTGTAGACGTAGCCATAGACTTTGAGGTCAGAAGGGGCAATGTGATCATCTAGTCTGATCTCCCACACAATGCAGGCCACAAAAACCTCACCCACCCCGTCCTGTAATGAAACTCTAACCCAGGGGTTGGCAACCTTTGCCAGCCCCTGTGCCAGCCCTGCCCACCATACCCTCAGCAGGTGCCAGGGGCAGGGCCAAAAGGGGGTGGGGCCAGGCTTCAGGTGCCCTGCCGGCCAGGGCCTGGGCTGGCATCAGCTGACCCTACCCCAGGGCCAACTCCCGTCTGCACGGGCGGCGTGGGGCTGGTGGACCCTGTTGGCCCCACTCCCTGCTAGACAGCAGGAGGGGAGTGGAGCGGGTCGTGTCGCATTGCGTCACCCTGCCCCTCTCAGAGCCGCGCCTCCGCCAGCTGGCAGAGCCGGCCCTGGCCATAGCCGGCTAGAGGACGAGTCGGCTCAGCCCACCCAGAGCTGCCCCTGCCGGTGGGAGCCGGGGCCATGAACCGGAGGCCGCTTGCCGGCTCTGCCCTGTTGGCAGGGCGTGGCTCTGAGCAGGCAACATGCTCCCCTTCCCTCCCCTCCTGCCATCCAGCAGGGGACGGGGCCAGCAGGGGCCTTCAGCCGTGCGCCACAGCTTCTGGCTGCGTGGTTTGCAGGGCCAGCGGGGGAGCCTGAGAGGCGCTGCGTGATGCTCAGGCTCAGCCCATGTGCCACCTCTGGCACACATACTGGGGGTTGCTGACCCCTGCTCTAACCTATCACTGAGTTATTAAAGTCCTCAAATCATGATTTAAAGACTTTAGAATACAGAGAATCAACCAGCAAGTGAGCCATGCCCAATGCTACAGAGGAAGGCAAAAAAAAACCCACTACCCAAGCCAATCTGCCCTGGGGGAAAATTCCTTCCCGACCCCAAACATGGAGATCAGTTAAACCCTGAGCATGTGGGCAAGTCACAACAGTCAGTCAAGAAAAAATTCTCTGTTATAACTCAGAACCTACCCCATCTAATGCCCCTTCCCAGGTCACTGGCATATCTATCAATTGTATTTAAAAATGGACAATTGCCAAACTAAGCCATCCCATTATATCATCCCCTCCATAAATTTATCAAGCTCAGTTTTTTGAAGGCAACTATAGTTTTTGCCTCCACAGCTCCCCTTGGTAGACTATTCCAGAACTTTCCTCCTCTGATGGTTAGAAACCTGCGTCTAATATGAAGCCTAAATTTCCTGATGTACAGTTTGTAATCATTTGTTCTTGTGTCCACATTGGCGCTGTATTCAAATAATTCCTCTCCCTCCCTGGTATTTATCACTCTGATTTATTTATAGAGAGCAATCATATCTCTCCTCTGCCTTCTTTTGGTTAGGCTAAACAAGCCACGCTCTTTAAGTCGCCTTTCATAGGGAAGGGTTTCCATTCCACGAATCATCTTTGTAGCCCTTCTTTGCACCTGTTCCAGTTTGATTTCATCTTTCTTAAACATAGGGGACCAGAACTGCATGCAATATTTCAGATGAGGTCTCACCAGCGCCTTGTATAAAGGTACTAACACCTCCCTATCTCTACTGGAAATACCCCTTCCTGATGCACCCCAGGACCACATTAACTTTTTTCACAGCCACTTCACAATGGCGACTCATTGTCATCCTATGATCAATCAGTATGCCCAGGTTTTTCATTGTCTTTCATGGGTCATTATGTTCTCTTTAAAGATTGTTATTAAGTGCCATATACTTCTGCAGCTTCAGTTCCAAAACCAGCAATTTACAAGCCAGTGTATTTTCACACAAAATCCACAAACTGTAACCTCCCTATTTGCTGTTGTATCAACTTACAATAGAAATATTTTCCTGCCCAGAAGATCCATAAGAAGACTCAAGAAGATGGAAAAGACTTGATGAAGTTAGGGAAATGGAGATAGGCAAAATATGTATGGTCTGTAGGAACACAAGTCAGGACCTAGGCAAAGTATTACAGGCGCTGTTTTCTCCTTTTGCTAGGGTCATTTGCAGGAATAAACATTTGACCCCATTTGGAGGGGCACATTCTGTGTTCTCACCATGGGTCTGGGGCAGGAGGAGCTCACTTTCCCACTGTGGCATCAGTGTGGTCCCTGTATTCCCCTTGCCTGCCCACCCCAAACATGTAGTACTCTGTGCTCCCACCACTACCAGGGATCTGATACTCCTCCCTTAGGGTGCATCTACACTTACTAGTTAAGTCAACTTAAGGAAGTTTAAGTTGACCTAAACAAAGCCGCATCCACAATGGGCTTTCCTTAAGTTGACTTAAGGAAAGGTTAAGTCAACTTAATAAAACCTTGTTTTAGGTCGACTTAACGCTTAAATTGACCTTATTAGGTCGACTTAAGCCAGTGTGGAAGGGGATTAGTGCCTAAATCAACTTTATTAAGAGAACTTAAAGGGTTAAGTTGACTTAATAAGGTCGACATTAGGAAAGTTAAGTCGACTTTCAGTTGACTTAAAGTCGACTTTATTAAGTCAATTTAACAAACTCAACTTAACTTTTCTAGTGTAGACATAGCCTCTCTTACTCCTTCCTTGCCTGAGGTATCCTAAGAGACTCTGGTCACTTCCCCACTACTATAGGCTAGGAGGATTATCACTCAGTATTGTCTTACCTGCTGATTGGTGGAGGCAGAAAAGAGGGTTGGCTGGCTGAGCTCCAGATAATGCTTTCTCCTGGAGCGGGAGATCTGGCTGCCTAGCTTTGCAGGTAAGTGCTCGACTAGTGGTTGAGTGTGCATACTTCTGATACTAAACTGGGAAGGGAGTAGGTGCCCTCCCCTAATGTTGCCCCTGTTTCAGGGATGGAGATGCTATTATCTCTTGCCACTGCCCCAGGACTGGAGGAGTTCTGTGCCCTTATCAATTACTGAGGTGAGTGGTATGCCCCTGGTTCCTCCCTCTTGTGCATGATTCTGTCTTTAAATCTCTGCCTGACTAACGACATTAAATTAATTACTTGGTGTCAAGATCCTTTAGCACAGATGCCTCAGAGACAGAAATGCTTTTCTTGGATTAAAGGGCTAATTCCACTCCTCTAGGAGGCCTTTTTGCTCTCTCTCTCTCTTTCTCTGGTACTCATTGGTTATGAGCTACAGAGCCCCTTCACTGCAGCCCCTTTTTTTAATAAGAGGCGCTCTCAGCAGAGTAGACTCCATAGACTCTCTAAAATTAGGAAAGTTACCCTCTTACCTGAGAGTAGTTAGTGTGGATGCACTTGAAAACCTTACCCCCAATTCAATGTGGGCAGTGCAGATCACTCAGTTGTTTGTATTTCAAATGACTGAGGCACAGTTGAGTGCCTCCATGTAGACAAGGCCATATGTGAAGTCTGCCCAATATGCTCTCCATCGTATAAGGCTCCACTGTGTGTTTTAACATACGCCACTAAGAAACAAGAAGTTAAAAGAAAGAATGAAACTAGAAAACATTTTAACATTCAGTAGTAGCACATCAAATTAAACAAGCTGTCTGTCAGCTTTTCTATACCCCTTTCTTTTCAATTCGACAAGTAAATTGTGAAATGCAATGCTTGCAAACTTGCATGCTGCCAGAACAGTTGAGAAAGATGTGATACAAAGAAGCATATTGCACAACTGAATACATGGTCAGAGTCTCAGCAAGCATAAATCAATTGAAAACAATGAAGTTATGTGAGTGTCACCAGCTAAGGCCTCTAAGGGTTGATCTAAACTGCAGACATAAGTCAATATAACTATGTTGCTCAGGGGTGTGGAAAATTCACACCCTTGTGCAATATAGTTAAAACAAACAAACAAACTCTTATCGGCATCCATAGTGTTTTCACTCTAGATATACACAAGCCTCAAGAAAGATAACTTCTTCCTGCTCTTAAGGCAACACACATAGCTGTAGCAATGGTTTGTAACTCTGCATAGACAAGTTGAACAGTTGTGTTCCCAAATAAGTGGGCTCACCATATTTTTATTCCAGGCTACAAGCTGTACTCCAGATGAAAAATAATTCCTTCTCAATGAACTTTCTTGCTATCTATGTGCTCCATGCTTAACATTCAACAGCACTGCCTCATTTGCAGTCTGTTCTTGCTGGTAGTCTATTGCTGTCATTAATGATATTGATGCAATTCTAATCTTTGGCTGCACATATGAATCTGAAGTGCAAATCCTGATGCACAGAGTCAGCCACACTAAGTGCATGGAAAGTCCATACCTATGAGGTTTGATGATGCAGCTTTGTGAACCTTACACATGCAGCCCATGGACAATTTTGTTGATCTTGCTTGAACCTCTTACATGCTGATCTTGTCAGAGGCTGCCAGTGAGTTCTGCTCTGAGCCATTTGCTCTAATTCTTTGCGACTCGAGTCAGCCCACCGGAGACTGCTCTTCAGGTTATTGTTGAAGCTCTTACCTGGATGACCCTTCTTTCTTTTGCCCTAAGTCAGCTCCCCATATATGATCTATCATATGAGATCTGTCATAGGAGATGACAATCCAGGAACCTATCCTTGTAACAAACCCTGTTGCCATCTCTGCCCACACATCGACTCTAGTGACACTATCACAGATCCGAACCACATCAGCCACACCATCAGGAGCTCATTCACCTGCACATCTACTAATGGGATATATGCTATCATATACCAGCAATGCCCCTCTGCCATGTACATTGGCCAAAACAGACTGTCCCTACACAAAAGAATAATAGGACACAAATCAGACATTAAAAATGGTAACATCCATAAACCAAGTATGCGAGCACTTCAATCTCCCTGGACACGCTGTAGCGGAATTGAAAGTTGTCATATACACACTTCAACAAAAAAAACCTTTCAAAAACAGACTTCAGTGTGAAATGGCAGAGCTGGAATTTATATGCAAACTTGACATAATCAGACTGGGTCTCAATAGGGACTTGGAATGGTTATCTCATTCCAAAAGTAATTGTCCCTGTTCACAAGTTCTCACCTTCTAATCAACTGTCGTGAATGGGCCTCATCTACCCTAACTGAATTGATTTTGGGAAGACAACAGAGTCCTGTGGCACTTTTAAAGACTAACAGATTTATTTATTGCATGAGCTCATGCAATAAATAAATCTGTTAGTCTTTAAAAGTGCCACAGGACTCTGTTGTCTTTCTACAATAGACTAACACGGCTACCCCTTTGGAATTTGAATTGATTTTGTTATCATTGTAATGTTTCTCACTCTTGCGTGGGTATACCTCCTACCTATAGTTTCCACTTCATGCATCTGACAAAGTGGGTTGCAGCCATGAAAGCTTATGCCTGAAGCAATTTGTTAGTCTTAAGGTACCACAGGACTCTCTTTGTTTTGCTGTATACAGACTAATACAGAAACCCATCTGGAATGTAGCACATACTGTTATTATAGAGGCAAAGGCATACTTTGTTAATTGAAACTCATGTATCTTAGAGTTTTTTCTCTCAATTGCAAAGCTGTGTGATATTTCCCTCATTACAAATAAAAACAAAAAAGCTTCAAAATTTCTGTTTGCAGTTCTTTAAGCTTCTGTGAAAAAAGTATATTCTTATTAATTTACTTATGTCTCAAAAATGTAAACTGTTTTGATGTACATGAAAATTCAGTGTTTTATTTCCATGTTACATTTCCAAATTGAGCTGGGTTGCCTAGGTTTTATCAGATCATTGAGTCAAAGAATGGAAGTTAGGTGATGTAGTCCTCAAAATACAAAACATGAAATACTCCTACCACAATATCAAAGACACTGACAGGCATAGCAGGGTGTTGGTCTTTCACTGGAAGATGACAAAAAGTAGGGGAAAAAAGAGTTTGAGAGATGGTTCTGCCAAATGTCTGCTGTGGGTGATAGACTGTTGAGAAATGGTTTACTAGAGATGGTCATTGGTTTTGATAGTGCAGATAAACAACTCTTGGCTGTATCAATCAATGAGAGGGTTATGTACAATGAATAGTGTGTTTCCTTTCTGACCACAGCATCCTTTTTCATCACATTTATAGATACCAGTGAGGGTTTACCAATTGGTTCAGGCCCTGGAAAAGCAGAGGGTGTGGTCAGATCTTATGGAACATTACTAGTCTATTCCACTTTCGCTTGAAATTTAAAGTTTTTTTCTAAAAGATTTTCTCTAGGAATTATTATGGGGAAGTTTTATGGTCTGTGTTAGAAGGTGATCATAATGGTGCCTTTTGGCCATGGAATCTACTGGTCAATCCAAAAGTTCAAAAATAGTGAGCCAATTGCTGAACAATCATGAGATTGGCTTTAAATTAATACAGTTTCATTTGTTTGTTTTGTTATGTTTTTTAAAGCTAGTAAATATTGAGGTGTTATTTTATTTGCTTTCTGGCTTGGGACTTTAGAGCACATTGGATTCTCATTTTCAGGCTTTTTTCTGCAGCCATGAAGGCTAAGAATTTTCATCGAAATAAAAAGTAAGCTAAGATTTCTCTGCAGTAATTTGCTTTCACCACCTGAGCCATTAAGGGAAAAAAAAAACACATTAAAAATTTTGAGATTCATGATTTTGTCACAAGAGGGGTCGACATGGAATTTTGTACCATTCCTCATTCAATGGAAAAGTTTTCTGCCAAAATTGCCCAAAGAAGCTTAGAGGTGCAAAGCATTTTCTGAAATAGCCACTTTGTCTTCACAGAAATTCCTTACTTTCATGTATTTGAGGAACAAGAAGTTATACTGCTGACTGATAATTCAGCTTTATAATTTGATAATTAATCTTATTAAGCATTACAGATGTTTGATCATGTAAAGTACTAAGAGTCATTGTCTCTGTTATTGCTTTTATTACTCTATCACAAAAAAGGGCCCAAACAGGATGGAGCTAGGTGCTGTCCAGGCATATAGCAAGAGACAAGTAAATAGGGAAAGCACCTATCATAGAGCCAAAGGGCCAGGTTCTGCAACTGTATCCAGAAAGAAGGTCCTGGCACCTATATGGTGCACCACTAATGTCAACGGGGCTCCACCTAGGCTCAGGTCGTCTGCTTGAATAAATGCAACTGCAAGATCTGTCCTAAGTCAAGACAGTGATATGCTAATAGTCCTGCTTTTGTTATTCAAGCTAGTGTTGATCTATGAAGTAGTTCTAAGATACCTTTTCACTGCTCAAGATACTGTGGAGAGAACCATTCCATAAGCCTGAGGAGTAAAATAAATGACAAAAAGAAAACAAGTGTTGTTTGTTTTTCACAATTTTAGGGGTCAATTTAGGGTCTTCCATCAACCATGGGCTGTTTCCCTTCATCAAGTACCTATTTCATATTTTTATTAAAATATTCCAGTATCTCTCTTTTTTATGGTATGCTTGAACTGCTTTGTAAATTTATAAAAAAAAGCTTTTTCAATTCATCTAGCCCATTTGGATTAAGTCAATTTTAATTTATATAGAATGGATCTTTGATAATGAGATTCCCTTTTACATGTCATTCAGGTTCCCTATAATCCTGTGGTGTATTTTTTTATAATTATAACTCAATTAAGTATTCCCACAAGAACAGCTGCATATACAGGTGCTATTCAAGCTATTGTCATCCATTTAACCCTCCTAATATTTTGGAGCCTATTTGACCCCAATGCACACAAAAATGTAAATATGTTTTTGTTCCAAACCTGTGCCACTTCATGCATTGCATATTCTCAAACTAAGATTAGTTTCTTGGAAAATAACACTGTCAAGTAGATTGTCTGGGTAGGTAGGTCTTGGTAGGAAGAGTTTCTGGGCAATTCACAATAGTCAGATGCATTTTCTGGCAAGCCCACAGTTGACAGAGGCTGTTGCTGGGGCAAAGACACACACACACATAGAATATCTGAATGGTTATATCGTTTGGATTGTGTGAATAAATCTTTGAGTAAGAGACAAATATTTCTCAGGGACCTAGGTACAGAAGTGGTGAAACTACTGGTGAAGAAAAGAAACATTGCAGTCCTCCCTCAGCTGCTAAGGATGCAGAGTCAGGTGTGCTGGGTTTTGATTCATAGTCAAAGAAACAAGGAAAATGATACACCTGTTTCGGTGACCAAAAGAGAAAAATAGATACAAAATATATGAAGTATAAAAACTTTGTATATTCAGAACATATGCCATCTATTTGCTCCATTTGTTCAAAACTGTAGCCCGTTTAGTTCCATTTTGCTGTGTTTCTCCCTTCTACATTATTGCTTTTGCTATCTCTTTTCATTGAGGGTCAGTGAGACCCTGACTCCTGCATAGTACATAGCCTTTTTTTTTAAAAGATGTTTGATTCTGGGGTCAGTGAGATCCCAACACGAGTTCTGTGTATAGTGTTTTTGAATGTAGGAAAGTTTAAACTTGTTCATAATTTAATAGTTCACTAGTTACAAGGAAATCAGTTTTAAAAGCAACACGTTTTGCTCCCCCCTCCCCCCAATTTTGACATATGTAAGGGCTCTAAGACTCCAATATGAAAATACTTGGGTGGTTTTCTGTCCAATGTGGAGTTAAAACCAACACTTTCAGCATCACATTATTTTTGTACCACTCATACAAGGCAGAGAGGAAAGACTTGTTGATCAGTTAATTCATCCAATGCTTCTTTCAATGTAGATGGGTGAACTAGATGACATGAATATGAACAACTTCATGTTATTTGGATCCGGACTGATAAGACTTTTAGGATAAGTCTATAATTGAAGATACATCCTCACATTAGCTTATGATTGAACAAGTATGCTAAAATAGAGTGTATCATCGCTACACAAGCTGTGGAATGGGTTAATAGCCCCATGTGGTCCCAAATGGGTATATACTTGGCTCTGTAAGCCCATCTTGACTCTTGTGTTGCCGCAGTTATCTTCTAGTCGTCAGGATAACTTGAGTAAGTGCCACAGGAGTCTGTCATGTCAGTCACACACCGAGTGCCATGTATATGCACAACAGTAGAAATATAGATATAAGGGACTTGTAGATCTACAGAACATTAATATTATCAACCAGACAGGTAATCCCACTACCCTCTCCTGGGTAAAGGGAAAATGGTTTTTGAATTACACAAGACTGAATAAAATGCACTTTTCACCCCATTCCTGCCATACCACCTTCTGCTCCCCAACTCACAGAGGATATTCAACGAATTATGCTTTGAAATATGGCATGCAGGTAGTTTTTTTATTAATTATTTTGTCCAATGCCAAGTTTGAACAAAACTGAGTGTATAATAAAGTTGCTGTCAAATGAAAAAAAAAATGAGCATGCCGAGGTGGGGGGGAGGGTGTTTGTTTTTATTTCAAAGCTCAGTGAAACTTTATCCCCCCTTTATGACATCACATCATAATGCTTCTATCCATGGCATCTATAGGGGGCAATTTACATAAGAAATATGTAAATGCCTCATTAACACATACACAAAAAAGAAAAATTCTCCAGAAACAAAAGACTAAAAGCCAGCCTCAAGGACAAGAGAAAATTGTGACAATGAAAGGCGAATGGATTCTATTTATTTAATGTCTCCCCACAGATTTTGCTTTGGAACATTCTTTAGCATTAAAAAAAATAAGCTTCAGCATTTTTCAGTTGGCAAATGTAGCCAATGTATCAGACTAATGGCCCATCTAGTCCCATGTACAGTCTCAGACAGTTGCCAGTACCAGCTGCTTCAGAGAAAGGTGAAAGAAACCCTGCAAAAGACAGCTATAGTCTAAATTTCTACCAATCTCACTGAATGTTTCCTTGTTTTGCTATTTTGAGAAAAGGTTAATAATCATGCCATCTTCTTTATGCCATTCATTATTTTGTAGACCTTTATCATATCCCTCTTGTTTATCTTCTCTCAGATTAACAATCACATATTTTCCAACCTCCTTTCATATGGAGCTTAGCATTTAATACAAAAGCTTTTAGTTTTTTCTTTATTTTTTCTTGGACTGGTAGAAATTTTAGGTAGATAATACTCTTAGTGGATGAGGGAAGGAGAAGTAATTCAAATGCATGCCCAAAATGCTGGCAAATGAACAGATATAAGCAACCTCAGCAGCTAAGGAAACCTTCATTCACTATCTTCCTTTCGAAGAGTGGAATAAGGCGAACTCAAGATGACTGTGAACAAGAACAAATCACATCAAATTTAAATGGCTGACAAAATGAAAGAAAAGTGAAATACAATTGAGATTGGCAATATTTCTTTATAATGGATCTTCACATTCCCCTTGGATATATCTCTGCTCTCACTCGTATAAAAACAGATACCTTCCTTCTATAAGGAAACCAAGTCTGCTGTTATCTGAACATTAACTTTAGTCTATTTTTTTCCCATAGGTTTACCAAAATGTTTATTTTTTTTTGAGAACCCACACTTTCAAGACTCTTAATCAGCCAGTTTGTAGTTTGTTGCAATTTTTTCAAGAAAGAAAAACCCATTATCTTACTAATAGCCTTGATTCTTCCCCTCATGTAATTTAGGATGACTGTCTAAAATGACTAGATGTTTGTCTGTGAGGAGAAACTGGCTGAATCAAGGCAAAAAGGTCTGGAACATTTGTTTATCCAATAGATTCTTGATTCCTTCAAACTGGAAAGTAATGTAGCACAGTGTGAATATTTCATCTCCAACTCACCAGTATCATGGAGCAGACTCAAATGTTGCAGTTCCTCCATATCACACAGTTCCCTGGTCTGGCAACTTTTTACTTGACTGTTTCTTTTACTTTTAGGACCTTCTTGAAAATAAGTTTAATCATTCTTTGATGCTGTCTTAATGCCAGTGTTTTTAAATGAAATGAAAAATTATATGCTGGTGTCTACAGTGTTTGTAGGTAGTCACATTGTCACCATTCATTGCTGAACCACAAGGAAACCCTAGAAAACCTATTTCCAGGAGTAGAATTTTTAGGGTATTTGACAGCAAAGGCAAGATTTCTGAATGCCAGCTCCTCCAGTCCCATGTAGGTATTCTTTACTCCACTACTAACTGCTGTACTTCAAGGATGGACCATTTATAAAAAGAGGCAACCCTCTAAGTTGCTAGAGTTTGGCCATGTTTGTGAAGATTTCTCAACGGGAAGAATAGTTCGTTTATGCAGTTTCAACTGTCTGCATTTGCTTATTATTCTGTCATTGATAATTTGGAGTCAGCTATGATGCAATCCAAACTTTAGATATAGGAAGACTGCCAGAACACTGTGGATCTGTAATGCAAGATCAGTTGTCCAAGAAAACGTGTTTAGTTTGGCAGGTGTCTTGTACCTGTCATTTGGGTTAACCATCATACTAAAGACATTTTTTTGAGTGAGGCAATAATCTGTAGGTCTTCAACGTTCTAGATGGCACATTTCTCAGGCACTTTACCCTAACTGTCACTTCTGTCAGCCTGTGCTAGGGACATTTTGCTGAGCATGTAATAATGTGATGTATACGAAGGAAGTTGTGAAAATGCAGATACAGTACTAAAATTACTGTGAAATAGAGTGTGCTAATTTATTGATTTCCTCCCAATCCTTCTTGGCAGGCTCTCCTACCTGTCCCCAACATCAACGAAGGACATCCTTTCTTCTTTTTTCATTAATCATCTCTGACATCCAATTGGCAATCTTTCACATGAAAATCTCTTCTGAAGCCTTCTGGGGTAGGCTATAAAAGAAAAAGCAGAGCTAATAATTCTGAATTACAGTCCCCAAGTGTGCAGATCTGCTGTTCCAATCCCTGACTGTACTTTAATGATCTGTATAGAGTTGGTTGGAATCTTTCTGGCAAAAAATATTTTTTCCATCCAAAAATGCTGATTCATCAACACAGACAGGTCCAGCACAGTGATGTCCACACCATGGACAGGGAAATTGGAACTGGTAGAGGGAATAAAAAACAAACAAACAAACCCCATAAAATAGACTCTCTAGATGGCTGTCACATGACTTTTTAATTGTTTTTATTTTATTTATTTATTTATTTTTAAAGAATGCAGAACTCTAACACAGAAACAAACCCCAAACACACATAGAAAGTTATTAGGCTGTTACTTAAGGCAGAGAAGCACAACTCAACCCAGCTTGCTCCAGACTGACTCTTTGCAAACTTTCATAGGGGACTTAGAAACCATGCTCTGCCTTGGAGCTCCTGGCCTGGAAACCCCTTATAATTTACAGTGATATCTTGTATTTTTAAACACATTTTTAATACACGACAAGTGGGAAAATAGCAATTTCTAGGAAACTTTCATATCTACCTCCTCAGAATCCCGCCTCCTTGACAGCTACTGGGACACCCTGGGCATCTAGAATCTTGGCTGCTCTGAGATTCCAGGACCAGCTGCCTCCTAGGAAGCAAGCTGAAAAATTACATCTCTGTTCTCCTGAAGAAAAGCTTGTTTGTTTTTCCTCAGCCTTTCTGACCTTTGAAAAATTTTGACTTTGATCTTTGGCCCAAGAGGATAAGCTTTTATCAAAATTTTGAAAATTTTTGCAGGAGGGAAAGATTGTTTTCTTGCCAGCTCTGGATCTAAAGCAGGGGTGTCAAAGTCATTTGCTATGGAAGGCCAGATTTCACTTAAATGTACTTCATGTGGGCCGTACATATAATAAATTGAAATACTAAAGCCTGTCCTACGCTCTCGTGGCATCGTGGAGAGCTGAATATGCGAGATTACACTCCACCATACTGCAACACCATACACTCTCTCATCTTTCTCTCTCTCTCTCTCTCTCTCTCTCTCTCTCTCTCTGTGTGTTATGGAGAGGGTGTGGTCATGCTACATGCAATCTCACATAAATATAAATAAAGACTTGAAAATACAAACATTTTTCCCCTTGTAGTCTGAATCCAAGCATCAATTCTTTCATCTCCCTGCTGCCTGGACAGTGGCTGGCTGTTGCTGACAAACCAGATACTGTAAGACCACACTTTCTCTCTCTGTTAGGGAAAGGGTGTAGTATCGTGGAGTGCAGTCTCACATACCCAATGCTCTGCAGTTCCATGAGAGTGTCAGATCTCACAACATCGCTGAGTACTGTGTATGCGAGACTGCACTCTGCAATTTCACACTCCCTCCCTCCCTCCCTCCCTAAGGCTATGTCTACACTTGCACTTTTAAGTCGACTTTAACTAAGTTGACTTAGTGTGTCTACTTAAAATTAAATTCGACTTCAAGGGGAACTTACAAAGTCGACCTAGAGCGTCCACACTGGATGCTCTAGGTCGACTTTGTGGGGCTAGGAGGACCTTGGGCAGGTCCATGGTGGCAGGGGGGCACCCCCTGTGTACAATGGGGCAAAGGGGAACAGGGACCCTGGCAAGGCAGAGCCCTGTGTGTGATGCTGTCTGGATTTAGGGAAGCATTTATGATATTATTTTCTATGGATATCTCATAAATGCTATAATCCATAGGAACTATGTCATGTTTGGTATCAATAGAAAGGTAGTAATTTGCTGGGAATGATTATATAGTTTATGTCTAGGAATTCTATTTAGATTAGAAGTTAAGAATTTGATGTTATATCCATACTTTAACTTGTGTCCTTCTGGACAAATGCCTTAGACGGAAGGGTGTGAACAACCATTGTCTCCTTAATGTTAAGGAATCTGCCAGGTGATCTGGTCCCAGGGAGTATCCTGATGAGCCATTCAGGAGACAATGGTATATATATATAATATATATAATAATATATAATATATTAATATATATAAACTATATAATCATTCCCAGCAAATTACTACCTTTCTATTGATACCAAACATGACATAGTTCCTACGGATTATAGCATTTATGAGCTATCCATAGAAAATAATATCATAAATGCTTCCCTAAATCCAGACAGTGTCACACTGTGCCCACATGCCCTGCCCTTTGGGGGACATTCCAGGCTCCCCCTGTGCCCCCCCCCGGCAGGGAGGGCATTGGTGTAGTCCTGGGGTAGTCCTAAATCGACTTAGGGCTACCCCAGGGCTACACTGGCTTAATTCGACTTTAGAAAGTTGAATTAAGCCTTAGGTTGAGTAGAAAGGTGGTTTTATAAAGTCGACTTAATTTTCATTAAGTCGACTTTATTTTCCTTAAGTCGACTTAAGCAAGCTGCTTAAGTCGACTTAAGCAAAGTGTAGTGTAGACGCAGGGCACATTAAGTCGACTTAAGCCAAGCTTAAGTCGACTTAATTTACCAGTGTAGACGCAGCCTAACAGAGGCTATGTCTAAACTTGTAAATTGAAGTTGACTTAGTGAGTCTACACTTAAATTTTAAGTCGACTTTGGGGGGAACTTACAAAGTCGACCTACAGCGTCCACACTGGATGCCTAGATCGACTTCTAGGGGCTAGGAGGACCTAGGGCAGGTCCACGGGGGTAGGAGGGCACTGGTGTAGTCTTGGGTAGTCCTAAGATGACTTAGGGCTACCCCACGTCTACACTGGCTTAAGTTGACTCTAGGGAGTCGACTTAAGCCCTAAATTGAATTAAAACTAGGTTTAATAAAGTCGACTTAATTTTCATTAAGTCGACTTTATTTTCCTTAAGTCGACTTAAGCAAGTTGCTTAAGTCGACTTAAGGAAACTGTAGTATAGACACAGGGTAAATTAAGTCAACTTAAGCAAGCTTAAATCGACTTAATTTACAAACGTACATGCAGCTAGTGAGAAAGATAGAGAGAAAAAAATGTGGTATCGGAGATCGTAGTCTCACATATCTAACGTTCTACAATGCCGTGAGAGCACACACTGCAGAGCACTGAGTATGCAAGACCGTTCCACAATACCACAAGACCACTCTCTCTCTGTTAGAGAGAAAATGTGGTCTCATGAAGCGCAGTCGCAGGCTGGACGGAAGAGGGTTGTAGGCTGTATCCTGACTAATTTTTCCTGATTTTTAATGCAGGTATGTCTCCTGAAGCTGGAAATTGAATCTCCAGCTGACAATGTACACATTCACTAAGGCTAAACTATGATCCTAAGAAAAATAATAAAGAGTCATGGAGGGTCTGGCTACAGAACAACAATTCTCCTTTTTATCTTCCTCTTTTTTCTTTGTTAATATAACATACTCAAGCTCACCTTTTTCTTTCACTCAGTATGTGAAGGTTCACTTAGTTTATAAGGATATTCAGAGAAAAAAATCTAGCTGTAAACCTAACAGTCCCATTGGATTTTCTGCCATTCAAAGACTAGCAAGTCACTTAGTAGAGTTTTCCATCTATGACTTGCAGAGTGTACAGTTTTTGACCTTAAACTATATAATTTTCAAAGTCCATTCACAGAATGTAAGACAGCCAATAAAGTTTTCAGCAGAATATACTTTGGGTCCATCCTTCCTTCGTTTCTTTAATTTATAGTTTTTGCTAATGGATTGTAAGAGGTATGAACAAATTACTGTAGTTTTTTAACTTTTGAGAAGAAAACATTTGTTTTTCTTTTTTTCATGCTCAACCTATTTGAACTGGTATAATGTCAAATGATTAACGGAGTAAGTTTTGAGGACCTGCCCAATGTTTTGTAGAAAACTCATTTATTTTATTCAAATGCATAGCATATTCTGTCATGCTTATTTTGTATTTGACTGTAGTGGAGTCAGTAGCTCATCAATCTGAAATAATGGAAAAAGACAGAAAGATAGTGTTTGAAACTACTTAAAATAATAACGAGGGAGACAGCAGTTTCTCCTAATTGTTGGATTGGATTATCTAGTTTGTGATTTATGGCATTCATATCCAGCTACTTCTCTCTTCATATCCTCACTTCATTCAAAACAAAAATATATATGGTAGAAAAAAAAATCATAAAGTTATTTTTTGCTGAGCTGACATAAACAAAAAGAATCTGTGAAAAGGATGTTTCACAAGTGTTACATTTATAATTTTTAAATCTTTTCAGAAGTCTCACAGTAGCATGTCATTCCAATCAAATAGACTTTAGGTCAGAGATGCAGATTTAACGTGGAAAGTAATTACATTGATTGAAGCCATAATTCATGTTTTGCATATATGAAATGAATGACGCACTTACATAGTTTTGAAGTTAAGGTAGTTATGCCTACCTATAAGTCAACGTGAAACATATATTCATGACAGAATTTAAGTGTTCTAAAATTCTAGAACATTAAGAAGAAAAAGCAGCTCATACCAAAGTTGACATTGTCAAATACAGATACTTTGACATACTTAGACAAAAAACACTAAGAATGAAATTAAAAGAATGTGCAGTCTGAAAAATATCTGCTGGTTATCCCTCAAGAAGACTAAAATATTGCTTTTCCCTCACTGATTTGCAATACCCCATTATAGTCAGATCTCATTGAATCTCACCAGCTAAGTGAAGTTGGTACCACTTTGATGAGACACTACAATAGCAAATCTGCATTGATCAGCAAATTATGCCAGTTAGCAAAGTATTCAGATGTTGATATGCCTGTGATTACAGCCATCAGCCCAGGTGCCAACTACCATCTCTTTCCTCAGGAAGCACCAAGTCAGATCCTCAGCTAGCGTGTCGTAACACTACTGAAGTAAGCTATGTTTCTTTACACCATCTCAGGATCTAGCACTGTATTTGGAATACTGGTCTTCATCTGGCATTTTTTCTCTCCTGATCATTTAGCTATTCAAACCCACTGCAAATAATGCAAATAACAAGTATCATTATAAGTAGAGGATCAGGTTGGAATGAGTTTTTCCTTGCAAAACTCTGGAAGCAGCTCTACTTCCTTTCCACAGCATACATTTCCCTTTTTAAATGATGGTGGCAGTTTTGTTGATGTTATAAGGAGGTTTTTTTGGTTTGGTTTGGTTTGGTTTGGTTTTGGCTTGGTGTTTTGTTACCTGTATATATTATGTTACAAATACAGCTGAGCAAAGTATGCTGGATAACAATTTTTTTTCCTACTGAGTAATATAGATTTGAACTAACAAAAACAAAATGCCAATTTGTGTTGAATTTGCCAAATTGTTTAAATCAAAATCCTCCCCAAAAATTCCAAAGAAGTTGAAATGTTTCATTTTGACACATTTTGACTTTTCGGTTTCAATTTATTTCAATTTTATTTATTTATTTTTTTAAATAAAATGACCCAGTTTTGTGAGATCCCTTTGTAACTTTTCATATGATTCTGATCTTATCCATTATGATCTTAACAGCCTTGAATAATTTTGTATTGTCTGACAAATTTTGGCAAATTTGCTTACCCTTTTCCCAGTTCATTTATGAATATGTTGAACAGTACTGGTCCCACTACAGTCTCTTAAGGACCGCACTATTTATCTCTTTCCATTCTGAAAACTATCATTTTATTCCTACACTGTGTTTCTTATCTTTTAACCAATTATTGATCCAGGAGAGGATCTTCCCTCTTATCCCATGACTGCTTAGTTTGCAAAAGAGCCTTTGGTGAAGGGACTTGTCAAAGGTTCACTATGTCCATTGGATCACTCTTGTCTTTGAGGGGGTCAACATGTTTGTTGACTCCCCAAGAATTATAATAGATTTGTGAGGCATGATTTCCCTTTAAAAAAATCTATGTTCACTCTTTCCCAGCAAATTGTGTTCATCTATGTATCTGATAATTCTTTTCTTTACTATAGTTTCAACCAATTTGCCTGGTATTGAAGTTAGGTTCACTGGCCTGTAATTGTCTAGATTGCCTATGGAGCCCTTTTTTTTATAATTTGGCATTGTATAGTAACAGATTAGTTTTTTCTGAAAAGAACAATGTACGTTACCGTAGAAAATTAATTTCTGCATGATCTGTACCAATGAAATCAGTGTAAATATAGCAAGGTCAATACATCTGGAGAAGTAAAGTCAGTAGTTGCTAGACATGATGTTTCAAGTCCTCATATCAGAAAATGGGCTTCAATTTACTTCTGAAGTATTCCTAGTGTTTATATAGAACTTTGATTCTGGACATTTTACTAGTAGTCCAAATTTTCACAGAGCAACAGGGAGGCGGAGTAAGCAGTGCAAATATTAAAAGATTTGTGCAAAAATCTGCAGATCCATACCAAGCATGGCATATTAGTCTGCATCACTTGTATTTGAATTATCTCCCGCAGAACTTTTGATGGGAAGAATACTCAGGTTGCCTTTATCTGTTGCACCAATAAATCTCTCCTTAAATCTAAAGGAATTTCAAAAAGTGGAATGCTGATTTTTTTTTTTTTTTCCCCAGCAACAGAATGTCAATGTTGGCCCAGATTAGAGGGGGGGAAAATTGACTGAAAACTTCTCAACTCAGCAGAAACTTCCTGATCTTACCTACTAGAGACTCCAAAGGACTTCTTCAGAGTAATCATGTTCATCTTCAGTATTTTGCTATTCTTCTTTGTCAGGAAGTAAGCCCCTTCCACTGAGGACTCCGCATGCAAATTCAACAGAAGTGAGAACATGGTCTGGAAGTCTGATCAGACACCTCACAGATTTGATCCTTAGAACACTGTCCTAGCCTCTTAAAATGGAATTAATAAGGGGATACAGCAATATTGTAAATACATTTAAAGAATTATAAGTTTATTTTGAATTGTTTATATATAAATATTGTTTTATAATTTAAGTTTTAGTCTTTTATTATAAAGAAGGAGAGATATAAAGTGGTCCTCTGCAGGGTGGACCAGGATGTGTTGCAGCAGGTACTTAATAAAGAGAAAGACTTCCTGGTCAGGAAATTCTTTAGCTATTGCTAAACACATAGCACTGTTTGTTTATTTTCTCACACTATAACATACTTCTAAAAATGAGTAAGGCTGGCAGAACTAATTCGAGTCAGGGAGCAGGGTGAATCACATTTCACTAGTGGTTCTGATCCCTGTCCTCCAGATGTAGAGCATCTTGAAACGGCGGAGTATGGACAGGACTGTTGTATAGTAGAGTTCTATGGAAGATACAAGTCGATATACTAGATCAAAACAGTGGTATCCTGTGTCTGACACATGGACAGTACAAATGATTCAGAGGAAGATTTAAGAAACTCCACAACTTGCAGTTATGAAATAATAAACTATTCATATGGTAAATTTCTGCTTAACCTCAGGCAGTTAGAAGTTTGCTTCTGTGATGAAACACATATTATATAAGATTATAGAAAAATGAGGGGTAACTGTGGTGTTCACATTATCTACGTAAAACAATACTTAAAAATTATTTATGATTAATTGGATGGAGAATGTTGTTATCCCACTGAGTTTCAGGACCTGTAAGATATTTGTTATGTGCATCTTTAAATATGTCTTGCTTGTATTAATTGCAGTCTTTTTACACAGCAATTTTATCTGTTGTGATTTTTATGTAGGTAATGTTCTGTGCAATGTTTGCCTATATTCAGATTTTTTTTTAAGTTAAACATTTTTCAAGTATCAGTGCCCCTTATACAGTGACATTCATCCATTGTCTATATTTCTTGATTTAAAAATATATGATTAGTAAGAGGTACTGCAAAGTAGAGAAACACATTATGGGTGTAGTATATAAACGTATAGGCCTCAATACGGCAAAACTTTTCATACAGGTTTAATTTTCAATTCAATAGGAGTATTGAGTTCCCAAAATTAAGTATGTGAGCTAATCTCTGCAGTACCATGGACGTAGTAGCTAAATAAAATACTTTCTTTCTGCTATCCAACAGAATGAATACAGGCCTTATTTAGTGTTAATTTTGCACCAATACACTTTGACATTTAATCCTGTGGTATAGTAGGCTTGTCTTTTTTAAATGGTCTTTGAGCAACATTGACAATTATGCTGAGGGCCAACATCCTCTCTGAAAGCAATCACTAGAAGAAGCCATAGGGTTATCAGTACAACTTGGTTCAACCTCTAGTTTAAGGTCTGTTTCTAGTACAGAACCCAGGTTCTCTTTGGATCCTTTGATCAGGGGAAAGGGGATGAAAAAAGGCAAGTTGTCACTTCATACAGGCTTCACTGTAATTAATGTAAATTCTTACATGAAGAATTCCTGATTAACTGAGTGAGGAGGAGTGTGATGGGATGTACTTGACCCTTCAACATTCTCTACTGGAAGCCTTACTGTCCTACCACTCCCAAGAAAGGAGCAATGAAGGTGGGTCCTCCAGGCCTGCCTAGAGAGGCTATATAGAAGCAGCCAATCAGAGCCCAGCAGGATGAGCTAAAAGGAGCTTTGAGAGATAAGCAGCAAATTTCCTGGTTGGGACTACAAGGGAAAGGAAGGGTGCTTTCCCCTGGGCAAAGGAAATTGATGGGCTCCATTTATTGGACCTGTGCGAGAGAGAGGACCTGAGAACTGCCACCTTAAGGTAATGGGTAAAAAGAAAGGGACCAAGTAGGATGAAGCCCAGGGAAAACAGCATCAACCAATCCACAGATTCAATACATAGATTCTGTTTATAGGGCCACACGTTGAGACTTGGAGTAGTGGGTTCTCCTGGGCTCCCCCAGAGTGAAAGTTATCTAAGCCCTTTGAGCTGGTGGGGAGGGAGGAGAGGGCAAGATTCCTTCAGAAGCCCAAGTAAAGGTCTGGATTGAAATGACTCAGAGATGAGGCTGAAGATCCTGGTCAGGATTGACCATTTGAACTCTTTGCCACATTTGAAGGGATTTATCCATTTTGGCCATGTGACTATGCTGGACAGCTGAGCCACTGAAGACCGTCCTAATAAGTATGACAACCTACAGGTGTTTCTGGGGAAGCCAGGCATTAGGAAGCACTAAAGAGGTCCTTTGTCACATGGAACTATTACCCCAATATATTTTTGCTTATATGTTTCAAGACATGGGATCTGATTCTTTTCTCACTTATAACAACAGAGTCCTGTTGCACTTTTAAAAACTAACAGATTTATTTATCACATGAGCTTCAAAGCATCTGACGAAGTTAGATTTTCTCCCAGGAAAGCTCATGCGATAAATAAATCTGTTAGTCTTTAAAAGTGCAACAGGACTCTGTTGTTTTTCTGCAATAGACTAACAAGGCTACCCTTTTGGAACTTTTCTCACTTATGTTTGTTTTGCATTATTGCAATTCCACTGATGTCAATAGAATTGATACCAACTTACATAGATGTAAATAACTTTTCATTAATTAACTTTTCATTAATTCTATTTATTTTTTAATGATTACTTGACACCTTATCTGTTAAGTCTTTTATTATCACTAATTACATTCTTATTGCTAACTCTAGTCCATGACAATATGTTGGAAAGGTTATTAATAAATGGTTTCAGTAGGAGACTTTTTATACTAAGTACCACTTCACTCTCTTTGAAAAAGGAATTTTGAAATTCTTCATGAAATCTTTAGCAGCTAACTTCAGGAAGCTGGGAAATGTGTTTAAAGTTTCTAAGATGATGAATCACAGCTGAATTGAGATTAGATTATTATGTTCAAGAGGAAGGCTGAGTCCAAGTGATCTTCTACTCAGGATATAGTCTAAAACACTTACTCATACTGTAGATATGTCGTATAAGCTTTATTTAGGCTTTAACCTAATTAATTACTGTTATTCAATGGTAACACTACCATAGAACTCCATTCAGAGTATGTACAGGTTATGCATTTTCTAACACTACATGTAATTTAGGTAGTTTATTTTAAAAGTAACTATTTTTTTTATTCTGTGTAGTTTATTCATTTTAATGGTTCTCAACCAAGTACAGAATCAAATCCAAGAGTCTTTTTTTTCACAGTGTAAAGCTTCCAGTGGCCTTATTTTACCTTACATGGCTAGTCACAATCTAAACTATGGTTCTCATTTTCATACAGTCCATCTTTTTATCTGTTCCTAAAGCTTGCATAGAGTCTCATGGGCTTTCTTGATTTTCCATTGTGATTCTTGCTCAAAAGGAATATTTTTCAAGAGCACACTTGTAACAGGTTTTATCTGAGCAGTTTCAGATCTGCCTCACAAAACATTTCCCATTTCCTTCAGCTCTGAAGTACATTGTTTTGCCTGCACTAATTGCTTTTACTCACATGCTTTTACAAGTTTTATGGATGTTCTTTTTAACCGGTTAGCAGTATGTGAATTTGTTTATGAAAGGTGCTGTAGAATACAATGATTGATTACTTTTAAATTTCCTGGCAGCTTCTGGGAAGCAATCCAACAACAGATGAGAAAGAACCTGCTTTTAAAGCTCCCTAGATATTGACAGTCTTAGCAAAATTGTACAGATGCAAAATTGCAACGTGGCCACTTTCCGGGAGACTCTCTAGTTCCTTCACAGACCAGTGAAGCTACTGGAAAATATTGAGGACTATCCAGCTTTTTTTGTGTATTGCAAGTAGAATGGAACATGGTAGCCCTAATATTTTAATGCTTTAAGAACTATCATGTCTAAGTGCTATTAGCACAATTTCCTTATGCTCTTTAAAATCTCTTCATAATATTCTTCTTAGATGACAGAGACTAGACAGGTAGAAAGCAACATTACACCAATCTAATTAATGCAAAGAATATGTTCAGATTACTGTTACTTTGTCCTTTCTCCTTCATTTCATACACATTTCTTCCACATATTGTCTCTTATCATTAGCCAAAATGGAAACTATTTTAAGTTATGGATTGCCATTTTAGTACATATTTGTACAGTACCTAACTCAATGCACATGATCTGATTATCATCTCTAGTCTAGGTACTAGTATAATACAAATAATCTAGGGATTGCAACCCTGGATCAGGGGCCCATTGTGTTGCACACTGTGCAAACTCTTAACTGTATTATTGCATAGCAATTAGATGAGACATGAAGTCACACTTTCCATCCTATATTAGAGTAAAATCAAGCCCTTCTGAAGATTCTCAGTGGGAAAACTAGACTCCTTTGAATCATCAGGTAGTGAAGACAGTCTTCTGGGATGATGAAGGATCAATATGTGGTCTACAGCAGCGAAGTAATCTTGTATTGTCCTCATCCCAGGTGAATATCATAACAATCACAGGCTGTTGGCTATTTTGAGGTTTGGAAAAGAGGCTCATCCACCCCTCAAAGGTCTGGTTTTGATGAATCCACATTTTCTGACAAAAAAAAAGATTTAATGGAAAATTTCCCAGATAAATCTAGCCACTTGTCCTGATGGTGCAATGTGTAGTGTCTTGTCTGGGGCTTTTCTTCTGAGGTTTTCTACACTGGATGATGTTTACCTCATCTTTGGCTAAGCCCCTTTTGTTTGTTTTGTTTGACGTTTGGTTCCCTCATTATACTTTGTACTACGTCTGTTTTCACATGGCTGAATTTTTTTCTTCTTTTGGGATGTGGGGATTCTTGGCCTCCGAGTCAATTAAAAAAATGGTTTTCAAGCTTAGAGGCTAGTGTCCTCTTATTGATTTCCACTCCTCATGACATGTATGATGAAATTCTACATTCCCTTGGGCCTCTTTCACATGCCTTGCACCAGTGTTGCCATTTGGGGAAGAATGGGTGTAAAATACTGATATTCCACCTTGTAAATTCAAGGCAGTGGAAAAATCAGGCCTAACTTCTTTGGGCTTACTCCACTTTTACACTTATATCCTCCAAACTTCTGAGTCTTCTAGGCCAATCCAATGAAACACTTAATATGTCTATCTTTAAGAACATGAGCAGTCCCACTGACTCTGCTCAACTTAAAGCACAGTAACTTACTTGCTTGGTCAGTCTACAGAGTTCAGCACTTAGTGTTCAGCACTTTGGCTATGTCTACACTTAGGGATTTAGGTCGACTTAAATGTCAACTTTAAAAAGTCGATTTTAAGTCAACCTTATTAAGTTGACTTAGAGAGTCCACACAGGACTCCTAAGTCGACTTAAAGTGGGCCTTACTAACTCAACTTAGAGAGTCTATACTCCTAGCCGGGACCGCGTTCCAGCTTCCGGGAAGCCAACTTAGTCGACTTAGGGCAAGAGGGGAAGGGAGCCCCTGCTCCCTCCTAGCTAGGACGCGTGGGGGTCCTGGAGAGAAGGAACCCCTGTGGTCCCTTCTTGCTGGGACTGCTCGGTCACAGCTAGGAGGGAGCGCGGGGTTCCCTTCGGCCAAGACCACTCAGGTCCCAGCTAGGAAGGAGCAGTGGCTCCCTTCTCTTCTTGCCCTAAGTCGACTAAGTCGACTTAGGGCATCCACACTGCTTAAGTTGACTTAAGAAGTCGACTTAAGAATTAAAGTTGACTTTAAATTTCCTTAAATTAACTTAAGCAGCAGCTTAAGTCGACCTAAGGAAAGTCCAGTGTTGACGCAGAGTAAATTAAGTCGACTTAAGCCTGCTTAAATCGACTTAATTTACTAGTGTAGATGCACCCTCAGAGTCCTTAGAATACTGGTTTCCTTTATCACTTCACACAATCTCAACTCTACTATTGCTAGAGGTTTCTTTGAAGAAGATCTCTTCTCTGCCTATTACTCCTAAAATAATAAATTTTAGCTGGGGAGAGAGGTTTATACTAATTATATTATTTAGTCTCTGCAAGAGCTTTGTAATGAAGTTCATGTGAAATATATTATAATTAAGGAAGCTTAATTTTTGTCTTCCTATTCAGTGCTAGCAGGTATATTTGGAAGACTCTCATGTCTGCCATGTGGAGATGCATCTTTTTTCTTATAATTCTTGTCTATTTATGGAACTACATCTCAGTGTCATGCTTCCCTGAGGATCAGGCAGATTCTTATGAAAAGTATTGCACTGAAATTGTTTGTGATGGAAGTGGAGTTACCCCCTTTGCACACCTGGAGTGAAATTTTGGCCCCATCAAACTAATGGCAAAAGTCCATTGACCTCCGGGAGCCAGGATTTCACACCTTCTTTCTTAATCTGAGGGTTGGGGGGGGGGAACCACAGGTGGAAGAGTGGGAGTAGATATCGAAACAGTTACATAACTCTCTCTCAGGCAATGCTGGTATAGGTAAAGGGAAGCTGGAAAAAAACAGCAGATGCTATGATGCTTTGCAGGAATGGCCAAAAATACATACTGTCCAACAAGAAGTGTACTAATAACATTTTCAGTTTGCTGGCAATTTGGGGGAAAAAAATTAGTTAAACCTGGAACTTCATGCTCTGCTTGGATTCAACATTAATGTTTTTTATTTCTTTTAAAGCACAATTTAAGAAATTTTCAAAGCAAAGTTATTTCCAATTGAAAAAAAAAATCAAACTCTTTTGACTCCCCAATGAATAATTCAGCAAAACAGACATGAATTCATGAAATGCTTTGGTGTCATCAAATCTGCATTTTTATCGAAAGAATAGTGGCTGAAAAAATTTGCCCAGCTCTTTTTCCATGCTCATCCACAGACTCACTTTCCTTATAAGCACTATACCCATTTTCCTTGGCCATGAACACCTCTCTGCTCCCTGAAATAAGATTATAAACTTAGCTAGACAAGCACTAATGTATAGAACTTGGAGTGAATACTCTTCCAAGGGGTTTATCTACAGGACAGTAGTATAATGACTCAGGAGTCATCTGCAGAACAGATGTAAACTGCCTTACATCAACCTAATTATGTCAGACTTGCTCCCATTGACATAGCTGCCCTACTACACCAACATAAATCCAGCTCCATGAGAAATATAGTGAAGTGTTAGTGTAGTTAGGATGACATGGTGTTCATGCAGGCACTGCATTACCTATATTGGCTGTACTCTTTGCTGTAGCCATGAAATTGACAAGAAATGCTGGTAGGCTTCCTGCTGTGAACCACATAGTTAGCTCACAGCTCAGAATTTCAACCTGGGGTGGACATGAGGGGTCCACTTAGAGCTGGGCGGCACCTGGGCTCCCAACTCCCCATTCTGAGTAAGGCTGCCACTCAGGATCCCTTTACTTGTCTGGGAACTAGATGCTCCCTGGGCTCTTGGTTCCTCTCTTGCTGTTTGGAGTCCAGAAACAGCTTCACACCCAGAGCCCATGCTGTTGTCAGGGATCCTGACGGCAAGCAGGAAATCGAAAGCCCCAGCAGCAGCCTGGTTCCTGACAGAGAATGGGGAGCTGGGAGCCTGGGCTGAGAATTGAGGGTACCCATTGGGAAGCTCTACAGAGAACTGAGAGCTCAGTTTCGCAGGTCATTGGAAGTGCTCCTGGTTAAGATGTGTACTTCTGATAGAAGGAGGTTAGTGTGGGCATGAAAACTACATTCAATACTGAAGATGTCTATAGGTCAACCTAACATACCTTGGTTTAAATCAGTAATGCAGACATGACCTTGGTCTGCAAAATAGCCATCCAGTAAGAGTGAATGTAGTAATAAGAAACAAACATAAGCTGTCTTGTTCTCCATTTTGTTGCAGGGTTAGCAGTACTTCCCAACTTTTTCCCTTAAACAGCAAGAGATATGACACCATAGGGGTTTACAGATAGAGGTCAAATTTCTCTCATCTCTCCTGGTAATTGCTCAGTATTACCTACTGTGATAGTAATGTTTTTTACTGTTACAGTCATTCTGAGTGTTTTGCCTTCACTGTGAGCTGATGTATCAGAACTATGGGCAGATGAAAGGTTTCACTTAAGTAATTTATACTGCATACCACATTTTCACTCTCATTGCTGGCTGACAGATTAGTAGATGGTTGCAAGGGCTTTTAGTTCTTTAAAGATATTTTAATGCTAAAAGATTAATGTTAATTTTATATAGCAAGATTAATGTATGATAAAATTGTAGGTGATTCTTAAATTTTCTCATATGTTCTTATTTTTTTTCCCCTTCTATGAACCAAGACACTATGTTTGCCTGGTTATGTAAAAACTCTCTAGCACCTCATCATCTGCACAAGATATGGTGCTTTGTTTCAGGTATAATTTAAATATGTGAAAACAAACAGTTGCCCTTCCAATTCCAGAATTGCCTTCTTTGATACTGTTGTGCCTTTCTCTGAAAGATCTGGGACTAGTGCGATTCTGCAAATGCCATTCAAAAGCCATGACTCAAAATTATCTGACCACCCCCCACACATGAGCACACAATTGTGATATTGACTTTAAAAAGTCTCATGGATTTTTTAAAAATACACAGCCTTCTAGTTTTTGAGCCTTTATCAGGCAGTTGTCACACACTCCACTTTATCCCTTTTCCAACAGGCTTGGAAGCCTTTCATGTTCTAAAAACTAACCTTAAACACACAGGGAAAAATAAGAGCCTCACTGGCTCTTTGAAAAGGGGACTTCTTTCACCTTGCTCTAATCTCAGGCATTGAGAAGTTGCCATTCTATCCTTCTCATTATGGTTTTCCTCTGAAGCTCTTCAGTGTCCCTCCAGCTCCATGCCCCATTGCCCCAAGTCTCTCCCTATCCCACACATTTATATGGGCTCTCTCAGACTCCTTCCCTGTCCCTCACATTCTCTTATTACCCCTTCTCCTGAACATGCACTTCATCTCCCATTCTACTGACATAACTTCTGTTCTGCTCCTCAGTGTCCTACCTGACCATAGAGAGGCAGCCATCTGCAGCTTTGCTTCAGACCTTTGTAAAAAGTGACACTTTGAAGGTAACAGGCTGTTTTAACTTAGGAAATTTTAAAAAGGCAATTTTGAAGATGGGAATCATGCCATGTGACACTTAAACCAACCCAAATATTACTTTTCTTCTGATAAATACGTGAATATTGACGTTTCAAGAACTGAAGTAGATGGGTATTAAACCCAATCTGACATGGCAATTCCTTTGTTCCATGTACATTGTAGTTTAAAATTCAGGGAAATTGATACATACCCTACCGTGCAGTTACTAATAAGCTAAACACTGGAACCAGCTGGATAAACAATGTAAATACTCATACGTGTTTTGCTAATCTGGAAGCAGAATCAGATGGAAGAGGATGTGGTTCAGTGGACCTTATCAGTGTTGTTATGCATCTGATACAGGTGTCTGTTTGGCTGTGTGCATGTGTCTCTGTATAAGTGTTCAGATCTTTAAGTGAGGATTGTTAGCTCAGTAATTTGAAGCCTGATTTGGACCTCTGGTGGGAACTTTGTTAGCCTGGTAGTCCTGAACTGAGGTGCTCCTTTTATTAACACTGTTCATTACCTTTGGCTCAGGCCTCAAGTGGGGACTCCGTTAGCCCACTGGCCTGGAGCCTAGTCATACCCTGCATGCAAAAGGTAGACTGAGGTAACATCCATGATCAAAGAAACCAGCATGACTACAGATCCTTGTAGAAATGAAGGTGTCAGGCTAGGCTTTGTTGCTTACCATTGTGCTACAGTGCAATCTATATCAACAGATATACTGACAGCACTTGTACTCTCAGTGCAACAGAACATCTCAACTGACAGCAGGACTCTGTCACCTCCTCAGCTCCACAAAATCTAGTCTCTCAAACTCCTAGCTTCATACACTGCTCGGACCATTCATTTAGCCCCTTTGGCACTAAAAATGACCAAAATTATCTTGATTGGTCCATGCACCTTTCTCAATGTCATCTATTACCTTCACATATCACTAAAGGTCTCCATCCATCAAGATGTCATGGTTTGGTCAAAACATCCCGTTTCTCTCCTCATCTCTCTGGCACTATGTCAACCCAACACCTCCTTCCTTTAAGGTACTTTTCCACTCTTAAGAGTTTCGGCTTTATTTCTTGCCAGTTTCCATGAGGTCAACCTGATTCCTTGCAACTTGACCATTTATCCAACTGAGGCTTACTGTTTGACTTGTTTCTCCTACAGAGGTTACATAAAGTATGGTCCTCTTGAGTGTATAGTGGTTAGACTTCTTTTAATTTTCAGCTTTGGCTGCTATCTAGGGGAAGAAAGTGACAGATTCTAAACAAGGTGTGTGAGGCAATACATCTTAAAACACTTTTAGGAGACTGGAAGAGCTCACTTCTCCAAATGGTCATTGCATAATACTTTAGCTGTAAATATTGAAAACTGGTATGGGATACCCAGTATTATTCTTGCATATTTTGGATTAGGTATAGATAGGAATTGATTTCTGTTAAACCTATGGGCACAGTACTCAATACTAAACCATTGTGATAGTGTGTTCTTTTTATATCTAGACTGAAATTCTATAGCAATAACTTAATAGTCATTTTTAAAATGTGGAAAGATGTCTTTTTTTTTAAAAAAAGAAGAAGTCATAAGAATTGCCTGATTTATAAGATCTCTCTTTCAGCTAGATGGACTGGTTAACAATCATACTTGATAGCTGAGGAGAGATATAGCAGCTCAGGGAATAATTTTAATACTGTGGATCTGGTCCATACCCTTGATACATCAATTGGCCCACAACAAAAATCAGATAAAATTATGATAGAATATAGTAAACTTTACATAATATTTCAGCAACTGGTATAAGATGCATATATATTGTATTAAAATTTAAAGAGTCAAAGATTAATATTTTTAAACAAAATTATTGACCTTTTGTGAAATTTGTCTGTGTTGTAGGTCAGCTTTGATTTTATACTAATAGATTACTGGAAACATTCTTTTCACTTCAAAATATGGATTTTATTTTACATATCTATGTGGAAGAAAGCCAATACTAAATTTCATATCAGCATGAAAAATGAGCAGAGAATGTAGCTATAATTTGGCTGCCAAGAACTGGTGAGTACAAAGGGGAAGCCAAAGCTGCCTGTAGTACTCAAGCCCTAGAGGGGATATTTGCTTATGACAGGGATTCAGGACCAGGTTTTTAAAAGATATTTGGGCCTAAATACATAGCTACCCAATGGCATTTTAAGAGCACTTAACATCCTTTGAAATCAAACCTTTAAATATCTGACGTCTAATCAATGCCCAGGCCCCATCTACCTGCCAAATGGCTTATACAGATTAGTGCTAGGAGAAGTGCATGTTCTATCTCTAGCTTTATCTGCCCAGGTCCTTCATCACCCTAATAGACAATGCCTCATCAGAGGTAGTAAATGCCTGAATTGTTTGTGCTTCCACCAGCACCTGCAGTTTTCTATAAATGGTTTCTACAATCATATTTTCACCCAGCCACCCCTATAAATCTGCTCCATTTCCCATTCCTCCCCCACTTACAGCCTAGTTCAGGACTGTAAAGCTGTAATACAAGATATAATGTTGGACAACCAGTCTTAATTGGAAGACAACTCTGAACGGTGATACACAACCCCCGAAACTCTACAGCAACTTGTTCCCTCATCCTGGAATTTCCACTGCAGGGAAGTAGGGCTGATATTATATGTGTCTACACAAATCTCATACCAAGGTTTAAAACCATGAACATCAATTGAATCAAAATACAATGCCTGAGAATGGAACAGAAAAAAGGATTGCAGGAAGGCTACTGTAAGGAATATTTGTGCCTTATTGAAGACCTCTGCAGCCCGGCACCCACCAGATGAGTGCCTCCTGGTGATGATATTGGGGAATAGTTCAAGAAGTCTGCCATCTGGTGGTTGGTGCTCAGTCTTTATTCATGCTCAGTATCTGCTCAGAATCTCCCGTGTACTCCTAAAGTATGATCTGTTTAATTTTCCTGTTCACTTTTGCAATGTAATTGTATGGTTCACTGTAAAATATGCCATTCAAGTTTTCTTTAGGAATGCTCATAACATGCTCTGCAGTACTGCTATGCTATCATGTTTCCTGCAGCATCATACCTGTACCTATATGATACATTTCTTATGTATTTCACATGGCTCAGATGGGAGACAATCAGAACTGTCTTCCAGCAACATGTAAACAGGGCTGCAAGCACATATCCAGAGAAAATACAAATGACTAGCTGACCTGACTGCGGGACTGCAGGGATCAAATCAGAAAGGCCAAAGGACAATTGGAGTTGCAGCTAGCAAGAGATGTGAAGGATAACAGAAAGGGATTCTATAAGTATATCAGCAACAAGAAAAGGATCAGAGGTGGTGTAGGTCCCTTACTGAATGGGGCAGGCATCCTCGTGGAGGATGATGCGGAAAAGGCTGAAGTACTCAATGCTTTTTTTACTTCAGTCTTCACAGGGCGGGCCAGCTCCCAGGCTACTACACGGGGTAACGCGGACTGGAGAGAAGAGTGGCCCTCGGTGATGGAAAGTCAGGTTAGGGAACACTTAATGAAATTGGAAGTGCACAAGTCCATGGGGCCGGATGAACTGCATCCGAGGGTGCTGAGGGAGTTGGGGGAAGTGATTGCAGAGCCGCTGGCCATTATCTTTGAGAACTCGTGGCGAACGGGAGTGGTCCCGGAGGATTGGAAAAAGGCAAATATAGTACCTATCTTTAAGAAAGGGAAAAAGGAGGATCCGGGGAACTACAGACCGGTCAGCCTCACCTCAGTCCCTGGGAAAATCATGGAGCAGGTCCTCAAGGAATTTATCCTGAAACACTTGGAGGAAAATAGAGTGATCAGGAACAGTCAACATGGATTCACCAAGGGCAAATCGTGCCTGACCAACCTGATTTCCTTCTATGATGAGATGACTGGATTTGTGGATGCGGGAAGAGCCGTTGACGTGATATACCTTGACTTTAGCAAGGCTTTTGATACGGTTTCCCACAACATTCTCGTTGGCAAGTTAAGGAAGTATGGGTTGGATGAGTGGACCGTAAGGTGGATCGAAAACTGGTTAGATCAACGGGCTCAGCGGGTAGGAATCAATGGCTCGATGTCTGGTTGGCAACCGGTAACGAGTGGAGTGCCCCAGGGGTCGGTCCTGGGGCCGGTTCTATTCAACATCTTCATTAATGATCTTGATGATGGAATAGACTGCGTGCTTAGTAAGTTTGCGGATGACACCAAGTTGGGGGGAATGGTAGATACTCTGGAGGGCAGGGACAGGATCCAGAGAGACTTGGACAAATTGGAACAGTGGGCCGAAAGAAACCTCATGAGGTTCAACAAAGACAAGTGCAAAGTCCTGCACTTAGGACGGAAAAATCCCATGCACTGCTACAGGCTGGGGACCGATCAGCTAAGTAGCAGCGCTGTAGAAAAGGACCTGGGAGTTATGGTGGACGGGAAGATGAATATGAGCCAACAGTGTGCCCTTGTTGCCAAAAAGGCCAATGGCATATTAGGCTGCATCAGTAGGAGTATTGCCAGCAGATCGAGGGATGTGATAATTCCCCTCTATTCGACACTGGTCAGGCCGCATCTGGAGTACTGTGTCCAGTTTTGGGCTCCCCACTACAGAAAGGATGTGGACAAATTAGAAAGAGTCCAGCGGAGGGCAACAAAAATGATTAGGGGGCTGGGGCACATGACTTATGAGGAGAGACTGAAGGAACTAGGCTTATTTAGTCTACAGAAGAGAAGACTGAGGGGAGATTTGATAGCAACCTTCAACTACTTGAAGGGTTGCTCCAAAGAGGAGGGAGCTAGGCTGTTCTCGAGGGTAACAGAGGACAGAACAAGGAGCAATGGTTTCAAATTACAGCTGGGGAGGTCAAGGTTGGATATTAGGAAAAACTTTCTCACGAGGAGGGTGGTGAAGCATTGGAATGGGCTATCTAGGGAGGTGGTAGAATCTTCATCTTTGGAGATTTTTAAGGCTCGGTTAGACAAAACTCTGGCTGGGATAATTTAGGGGGAGTGGTCCTGCTTTTTAGCAGGGGGTTGGACTAGATGACCTCGTGAGGTCCCTTCCAACCCTATGATTCTATGATTCTATGATTCTATGAATGTCTGTAGCACCTTGGCTGGAGATGGGGAGAGATATCTTGCCTTTCTAAACAAACCTAGCCTCAAGGAGGAAGAGAAATAGTCACACTTTGGACTATTAAGGCTTTTTTCCAGAGAATATTTATCTTGAAACCTCTCCTCTATAACGAAGGACTGTGCCCTGCCTAGGGAAAGGCAGAGATTGGCTATAAAACCATTATCAGCTAACCATGTTAGTAAGATAAAAAATGAACTATTACAGTAAACTTTAGGTTAGAATGTAGCTTATCTTTTATTTAGTAGTGGTTAACTCCTGACAGGACAATTAATTGATTGTGCTGACTATATACCCATTGTAGATGTTTCCTAGCATGGGGGCCACCTAACGAGCGCGTCCATCTCATGTTATTGGGAAATGTAGCTCAAGTGGTCCGAGTTTCACCTCTTCATGCTGGACTCAGCCCCAAGTCGTCTTCTGGGACCTCAGTCCTCCAGCCGAGCCCCTTAGTCCACTCCTTCTGGGCTACAGCTTTTCTCCCCTGTCCTGGCCACTTCGAGCAACGGATGGGGAGATCTGCTGGCCACTAGGTTAAAATAGTCATTGGTCAGCAAGCTTGTGCCTTTCCCGGCACCCATGCCACTCCTGGCACTCTGGGGGAGTGGGGAGGGACCTGGGCCTGCTGTCTTCTGCAGGCCCTGGCCCAGGGACCCTGTACACCTCCACTGTGACTCTCCTCTTCAGTCTCTCCTCACACACCAACTCCCTGGGCCACTTTCCCCACAGCCCCCCAGTCACACACCACACATCACCATCCTGGAATCCAGTCACCATCAGCTCCAGGCTCCCTGCCCTCAGACCACTGTTTCAGCCGTTTTCAGCAGTCTGCTCTGGACTGTCACCCCAGAGTCCCAACCACTACTACTCTGGGCCTCTGCCTTTCTGACTGCCTACAGTTTCCCCGGCGCAGGTCTTATAGTGGCCACACTATGAGCTCCCAGGTTACTGGCTCCCTCAGCCAGTCTTCCAGCAGGAGAACCTTCTCCCTGATCTGCCCAGGCCCAATAGAGTAGCTAGCTCTGCTGCTCCCCTTTATACTGAGTTGCCTGCCCCTCATTGGCTCCACAACCATCCCACCTGATTGGTTGCTGCTCCAAGGCCCAGTTAACCCTCTGGGTGCCATAGTGGGTAACCATACCACTACACTCACTTAAAATCATGTTTTAATCAATAAACTAGTGTTTGTTTTTATCTAAAGCTGTGTGGACCCTAGACAGTGTGAAGGGATAAAATCTGGTTGCATTTTCAGTTTTTTTGTAAAACTGACAGGCCGAAGTAAATGAGCTTGCAGTAATCTGGGAAGAATACATATCCCTTCAAGATAGAAGTTCCAGGTGTGGCATCTGGGAGCTCGGGGTGCTCGCTGGGAAATTATCCCCTGAGTGAGTAGAGGGTGCATATACACTGCCTGTGACTGATAACATGCAGGAGGCTGGCGTGGACTGACCCAGGTGTGGGGATCCACCTAGCAAAGTGAGGTAAGTCAGGGTCCAGGAGTAAGTAATCAGGGGGCCCAGCATCACACCAGACCAGATTCTGGGTGGGGGGACATCACACCTCCTGGGGGTCAGGTTCAGTCTCAGCTAGTCCACTTGTATCAGTGGCCAGCACTGTCCATCTACTGATCACTTGCAGTTTCGCTGCCCACTGACAGCCTAGGGGAGGGAGATGGGACCTGGGCTCATTCACTTCTCTGGGCCCCATCCCAGTGATCCTATACACTCCATTGAATGCTGCCTCAACCATCTCATTCCTCTTCAGTCTGCACCTCAACAGGTCCCCTGGGCTATACCCCAGGTACCTGCAGCCTTGTATCAAGTTGGAGACTTGCTGAACCTTGGCAGTGACCTCAGGAGCTCTTCAGGATCCTGTCTCCCACAGTCCCACTCAGCACAACCTCCTCCCTTACAGGTCTGTGGCAAGCTATCCTCAACAGAAGCTGCAGCCTTGGCTTTATACAGCTTGCCACACCCTGATTGGCCTTCAGCCCTCTGCTCCTATTGGCTCTCACTCTCTGCAGGGTTTTTAACCACTTTCCTGCCAGAGTGGGAAAACTACCCTGCTGCACTCATCATGGACTGTGAGAGCTCAACTGAAGCAATTTTAAGTTGTTTCAAGTGTTGAAATACACTATCCAATATAAATATAGACATTTCTTTAAAAGCAATTGTATGTTCAGGGACAGATAATGTTTGATAAGTTGAGTTAATCACTATTTGTTTTACATTTTTATTAATGTATTAATAAATCTTCATAAACACACAAAAGAAATCTATTAAATTCCATTTTGCTGTATTTTGCATTAATCTCGTCCATGGCATTCGAGCTAAACTGAATGTGACATACAAAGTGTTAAGGGTTATATTTTTTCTAAATGTTGCACAAGGACTTAACTAAGAATCTTTGACTATCTCAAATATCTAAATCAATACTAACTGCTTTAAAAACTACTCCCAAAACTGCTGTCATACAGAGATGGAAACCATCCAGGCTAGAATTTTCTACAAAGGATTATAATCTGCCTCTCTTTAGCTAGCTGTCTTTTAAAACAGACTGTTCTTTGAGGCAGAGAATGTGTGTTCCTCTGCATTTGAAAAAAAAAATAAAAAAAGCAAAAAGCATGGTGTTACTACTATCTAATTAGTTAGAAGAAAGGTGGTTGTCAGGGCACAAGTTAAAGGGATGGAAATCACAAAATAAGATAATAATCAGCTGGAGAGAGAACAGAAGAATGTGCATCACAACCATGGATGAATCGTCACAGAAAAAAGTAATCAGCTGCTGCTTACAGATTAATGGCACTAAGTGTTGTTCTCTAATGAATTTCTCATATTTTCAACATTGTTTATCAGATTCTCTTCCTAAGTGTTTCTCAAAACTTCAAGTGTAATCAAGGATCTTACTTTCTATGTTAACTCTTTATCTCTGTTCTGAAGTTAATCTATAGTAATGTTTATTGAGACAGAAAATGTAACAGGAAAAATATCAAGACACATGAAAAATGCAAGAAAATAAATATTGGGTTGCTTTATCTATCTTATACAAATAGGATCTGAAAAAAGTTCACAAAAATACAGTAGATATATAATCATTTTAAAAGTGAAAGACAATCACCTCTTGACAGCAATGGCAGGCAGCCAGCCCACAGAACGAAAGCTGGTGCAGGGAGGAGGAAGAAGACAATTAACGTTCAAGGAGACTGAAGCAACTCCTATTACTAGGTGCGTCTACACTTCTGGCTTAAGTCGACTTAATTTACTCCGTGTCTACACTTGAGTTTCCTTAATTCGACTTAAGCAGTTCCTTAAGTGGAATTAAGGAAAAATGAGTTCGAATTAGTAAAACCTTGTTTTACTTCAAACTAACCCTTAATTCGAACTAGTTAGTTTGAATTAAGTCAATGTCGCCATATTAATTTGAACTAACTGCTTAGTTTGAACTAACCGGCCCATTGACCTTAATGCAACTGACTATTTCGAACTAAGCAAGTGCCATGCATGGCACTTGCTTAGGTCGAACTAGCATTCTAGTGGAGCCATGCTAGTTTGAATTAAGTTAATTCAAACTAACTAAAATTAGTTTGAATTAGTTAGTTCAAATTAACTAATTCGAACTAACTTTTGTAAGTGTAGACATAGCGACTGAGAGGGACATTCAGGCTCACCAATGGGAGTAACAAAGAGGGCAATTATACAGGGCCCCAGGCAGATGGATTGATAGATATGTGTTCTACTCTCCACCACACACACCTCTTCCGTTGAGGCCCCCACTGCTCACACTTTCTGCCTCTCCCCTGAGCCAAGCTTATTTATTATGCACTATGAAGGCTCCCAGGCAGGCTGAGGAGGTGGTATTTGCTACTCAGCTTCCTGTGTTCATCAATAATCTCCTTGGGGAATTCAAGTGACCCAGGAAGCTCAGTAGAAGCTATCTGCTCCTCAGCTACATGCCACATAATAAATTAGCAAAAACTTATAGCAGAAGCTGACTCAGACCTTAGCCATCCCTTTCTAGGCCAGTGGCCAGTGACTGTTCTACTCTAGGGCCTAGAATTGTTGTTGGTGGGCCTGGGTTCATGGGATCTTTAGTGATTACAAGACAAGACAAAAGCTCCATTTTTAAAAAGGTATCGTTCAAAAGCACCAGACAGCAAACTGAATGGAACTGAAGTGACCTTGTTGAGATTCCCAGCTGTCTCTCCACTGAGCCTTAAACCACTAAACAGTGCCATTAGAAAGATCAGGTTCACTCTCTGACACAGCTCCCAATAACACAGCTTCTGTGCCACTGCAGAAGGAATAAAGATTCCCTGGATGGACTGCATGCAGACTGTGATGGCAGTAACATGTCCTCTGCTCCATGGGTGTGAGTCTGTTTTGGGAGAAACAGCATTGTCAGCACAGGGAGGTGTCATTTTAGCTATGGAATGAATGTACCTATGAAATATTTCTGGTGGATGTTAATTGGGTATATGAAAACCTCCTCTGTTCAGATCCTATGATTCCCACTATTGACAAGTATTCATGTATTTCCCATCTTTACTTTGCTTTACTCTATGTCCCTCATTTTCTTTGTGTTGCTCATCTTCTTATCCAGCTTAACCATACAGGCAATTCTGTCAGCCTGAGTGCACACCATCCAAAGTTAACAAGGGAAGCTTATCAAGAGCCACCCTCTTTTCTATGCCTTTGATCACAAAATTGAACCTGTGGTCTCTTTGTTTTTTATCAAAACAAATTTTCAAGTACTTTGAAGGACAGCATCCTCAAGAGTATCAGCTTTCACCAATCACATATGGCCATAACCACTATCTCATTGCTTCTTTGTGCATGGTGTGGGGAAAGCACTGCTTGAAGGAGACAAATAGGAAAATATTGCTAGAGCCTTTTATGACAAGACCATAAAAAAGAATGTGAGTCTGCTGAAACCAGCCAATTCTGCAGTACTCCAAAGGATGCCCTTCTTGAATGTGGCTTCTTAAGAAGAATATGTTGGCTGATGTTATGGATAAGTATAACCCACATAAGACTGAAGTTGAATAAATATTGGAGGCTTTAATCAGAGCAGGATAAAGACTGATGTTTTTTTTTTCTTTTTGTTTTTTTTTTTTTAATACATTGCTTCATTCTATATATACAGTTTTTTCCTTTTGTTGGACCTGACTGTTCAAATTGCATCCTCAAGCTGAATATTAATTTCAAAGGAAGTGGGGACAGCACAGTACTTCTAAGTGGCTGATCAGCACCTGGTAAGATTGGCCAACAGAATCCTGTTGTTACCTCCTTTACATTTCAGGCAAAACATTTAAAAAATCCTCTATGCAGAGGAGAAAAATGCAATCAATCATGGCTGATAGTACTTAGTATACGAAAAAGCAAGGCTGGCACAGTGTCCTAGCCCCTAAAATAGGGAATATCAGCTCAGAATCAACACTATGCAATCTGATAACAGTACTTAAAAAAATCACTGATTGGCAATCTATGACATGCCAAGTGAACAGCAGGGAAGGAAACAATGCATGCCTTTTACAGGAAATTTATTGTGCAGAGCAAGACCATACAGCAGAGCAGGAACAGAGGCATAAATGTCAGAGCTATTTGAAGCACAGACCATTAGTTAGGGTTATTGTCAAGTACAAAAAAAAATAGTGATGAGAAAGTCAATGAAACTAAAGAGCTGAAGAAAGCATGTACAATATATACTCTCACTACCATGTTATGCACAGCCAAAATAAAAGGGCTGCTATAAACCATATATTCTGGTCAGAAATCTCATCATATAGCTATTAAGTTAGTATTCTGATAAGTTTTAAAATGGTTAAATAATAAAAATAGCAGGGGTAGAATGTCTGAAGTTGGGGGGGGGGGGGGAGAGTTATTAGAATGTACTTGGTAAAGTGTGGAAAGTGATGGAATGCATGTACACACGGTAGAGTTTACATGCATCCATTAGTCCTTGGTCTAAGGGAACTGAATTTTCATTGATATTAAAAAGTGTGCTTTCTCCCCCAAATATCCCCTCCCTCCCAAAGAAGTTGTGACGTTCATCCCTGTCTATGCTTAACATTTTTGGCTGTTGTGCAACTTTTTAAGATATAGTTAATACTAAAGGAATTGATTGTATTCAAGTTAATATTTATCCAGCAACTCTCTCAACGCCTTTTGCCTCTTTCAGATAGATTACTTTTTAATTATAGCCAAAAATCTGCCTTGCACTGTGCATAACCAATCAATATGGATTTCACTGGGAATTCTTTTCAAGTCTTTGGATTCTATTGTATTAGGAAAGCATAAGATTATTAAGCATAATAATACTAGATACAAATATTTACAAATAGAGTGAACTTTTCCTCTCAGATTTGCATTGTAATGAGGCAGTCCTGCTTCAGTTTCCCAGTCTAAAATTGGGGTATTACCTCCTCACAGGAGTACTTTGAGGACCAACTTATGTTTGTAAAGTGTTTCATGTGCTAAAATCAAGATATTATTTCAGTCATTCCCAACTAGAGCACCTAAGAAAGGTGTCTTCACAAACAGTACTACAGAGATACCAAAGAGAAAACTATAGAGCCCTACGATGATGATCAATTTGTCTCAGTATGATTATATGAAGTCTATTAGGCTCTCAAAAATCACAGAAAAGTAGGGTTGGAAGGGACCTTGAGAAGTCATCAAGTCCAGTCCCCTGTGCTGAGGCAGGACCAAATAAACTTAGATCCTTCCTTACATATATCTATATATATCTATCTATATATATATATATATATATAAACCTCCAGTGGAAACCTATATCAGAGTTTAACTACTCTTACAGTTAGATTCCCTCTCCCCCCCCAATATCTAGTCTAAGTCTCCTTTGCTGCAGATTACTCCTATTATTTCTTGTTCAACGTTCACTAGACATAGAGGACCATTGATCACTACCCTCTTTAGAGCAGCTCTTAACATATTAAAGAATAAACAGATTCCTGCTCAGTCTTATTTTCTCAAGACTAAATATGCCCAGTTTTATTAACTTTTCCTCACAAGTTAGGTTTTCTAAACCTTTTATCATCTTTATTGCTTTCTCCCCAATTTGTCCACACCTTTCTTAAAGTGTGATGCCCAGAACTTCACACAATACTCCAGGTGAGGCCTCACATGTGACACTCCTGTTAATACATCCCAGAATGATACCAGCCTTTTTTGCAACTGCAACACATTGTCTCACATTCAATGTGTTATCCACTATAACATCCAGATCCTTTTCAGCGGTACTATCGCCTAGCCTGTTATCCCCCATGTTGTGTAGTTGTGCATTTAGTTCACCCTTGTCTTTACTGAATTTCATCTTGCTGCTTTCATGAACCAAGGAAAAGAAGTGAGAGCAGCAGAATAAGAACAGGAGACTTTAAAAAAGCAGATTTTAACAAACTCAAAGAACTGGTAGATAAGGTCCCATGGGAACAAAATCTAAGGGATAAAGGAGTTCAGGAGATGTAGCAGTTTCTCAAGGAAACAATACTGAGGGCACGACTAGTTGGAGGCAATAAAGAGATAGGAAGAATAGTAAGAGCCAGTACCACCTTGCTGGCTGACCTGCTCACTCCCATCCTTCACATTCATCTGCTCTACATTGTGTGTGCAGGGAGGTTATGGATAAAGGGGGAGTAATGTGTGTGCAGCATCAGCTTCATCCTGTATATCCAAGGTCTGAAAGCTTTCATGATGAATAAAGGAATTTCCCCCTCATTACATCTGAGCAGGTGTATAATATGACATTCTAATTCTTTGGTCAGTCGAGGGTTTTCTATAGAGACCATCACAATAGTATTCACATGCTGAATGACTTTCAAGGAGTCCCTGGTTATAGGAGGCTCTATGTGGCTTGAATATATTTGTTTGCCACAACATCTCCTCCTATTATTATTAGGAGATGACAGTCTTTGCTCAGCCTAATAAACAAGATATAACCAGACAAGAAAAAAAAAGGGGGGGGTTACGTGTGGGAAGTAGGACAACAAAAATGAAATGATGCATGCAATTCACTCGTTAAAATAATTTCTTTCCACTAACTCTGCACCCATACTTTCAATCAAAATTGTTTGCATGCTATTTAGCCAGGACTGTAAGCTCACTAGAGCAAGAAAGTTCACTGTGAATGTCTAGTATTGCTCAATAAATAATTCTATTTTGAAAATAAATTCAATTTTATTCAGTTATGAGGAATTTGTGGACTTTGAGTTTGAGAGAAATGTAAAAATCTGTTCTTTGTGAGGGATATCAGACATAAATCATATGTAATCAGGACTGAGGAGTGAAAGAAAAGACTTCATAGAATCCTAGAAGATTAGGGATGGAAGGGACTGCGGGAGATCATCTAGTCCAACCTGCTGCTTAAAACAGGATCAACCACAACTAAATCATCCCAGCCAGGCCTTAAAAACTTTTCAGGATAGAGATTCTACTACATCTCTAGGTAATACATTCTAGTACTTCATCACCCTCTTACTGAAAACCTTTTCCTAATATCCAACCTACACCACCCCACTTTCCGCTTGAGACCATTGATACTTGCTGGTTATCTGCCCCCATAGAGACATTTAATCAGGTGATATTCCACTTGATTGTGTTGATATCTTGCTGAACTGCTGGCTAGCCTCTGGGGAACTGGTTTGAAGTTCTTCCCAAGACTGGGAACATATAGTATACAGTAAAATTGTATGACTTTACATACAATCTTGCCACACATATTTTACTATGACACATGCTCAGCAGATTAATAACTTTCAAATGTTACCTCACAAGGAATAATTTGTACAAAATTTAGCATAGTCTTTTAAAAAGGATGATCATAATAGTACAGATTGTCACAACAGAGGAGTATAAAGAAATCTACTCATACTGCCACTTATTAGGTTATACTACTCACATCTTTAAGGGTCCAATTTAATTTGCACTGAAGTCAATAGAAATGTTTCCATTGTGCTCAGTGTGAGACTGTAGGAGACCTATTCCTGGGATGATTTTGCCAGGTGTTTGTCTGTGGAATAGTAGATTTGCACTACAATTAGTCCCTTTGGTAAAAGTTGCTGCATCAGACCTATGCGTCAGACCTATAGCAAATAGTACTGGAATGAATTATGAGCATTATAGTAGCACCCAAGGCCCTCAATTGATATTCAGCTCCAGTTGTGGTATACACTATACAAACACACAGGAAGACACAATCCTGGTCCCAATCGTTATAGGTGTACATGCTAAATAGACAAAACAGTTAGAGTGAGAGGAAATGGAAGCACAGAGGTGAAGTGACTTGCCAACATGACACAGCAAGTCACTAGCAGAACCAAGAATAGAGCTTAGATGTCCCAAGTCTCAACCCAGTGACTTATCTGGATGGCCTCTTAAACAACAGGGTTTATTAAAAAAAAAAAGAAAAAGTGTGCCAGTTAAACTGCATTGTTATTACTGAAAACCATGAGCAAGGCCCAGACAGAAAGAAGCAATAGAAAGAGACCTAAACTAAGCCCACAACGATCATCTTCGTTTAAATACTTTTGTTTTCAAAATCTGTTCAAAAGCAAGAGGAAACAGAAACTAGTTAGTGCCGTTCCCAGATTATGGAAACATCATGCTGGCAAATTTGTTTTGTTTTAATTAAATGAGTGTATATTACAGCTAAAAATGAAAAGCAATTACAAATTGATTAACATATCACTAATGGCTTAAGGGAATTCACTTTTGTTTGGACTGATATTATTAAGGCCAAATCAATTTCTCTAAAATGCTTGCTTTTCTGAACATAGGAAGGTGGAAAGATTGCCTGTAATTAGATACTCAAGGACAGAGTCAGATATTATACAAGTAAAGTAAAGCTAGTGGGAGATACAGTGATATCAGCCTAGTGACACAGGTTCACGTTGCTAGGAGCTTTGATAGCAGCCAGGAATATGCTGAAAAAATTAATTAGAGAAAATTATTACTGAAGGCAAAGTCACTGATCTTCATTACCCATCATCCAAAAAAAGGACTCACTTAATTTGATAAATTTTACTATTAATATGGAAATATAGATGTATGTTTGCAAAATAATCATGTATTTTACCAGAGACTGTCAGTTTCTTAAAAAATATCTGTTACAATCTGGAAACTCAGTGAATTATGGAAATCAGAATTATCTAAATTAAGTTAATTTGCAATGAACAGAAAATACAGGATTTTTATTTTTTTATTACCTAGTTTGTTTATTATCTGCACACACGCTACATAAATATTGACTTCAGTCAGGGTAGTTCCCTGTTTGGTTTTTCTCTTTTTTAAGATGTTATGTTTCATACCAATGGTCTTATTGTAATAGATCTGTCTCTTAGGAATTCATGGCTTTTATGCCATTACACTGCATGAACACTTGGAACTTCACAGCAACAGTGAAGATAAAATTCAATTCCTACTTTTACAAAAGGACATGTCCTTAGTACCTGAGCTGAATGGAAATATGCCCCAACATCCAGCTTTTCAAAGGTATTCAGGTCCCTAACTCTTGGGGTGTAAGCAGTATCAAGTCTATGACACACACATAAGCAGTTCTAATTTAGTAGAAACAAATCATATTTGATCCTTATATGGAAATGCTTCTTCTATATAACTCCCATCCCTGTGCTGGGGGAATATAAGGCTGCTACCAAGTACTTTCCTATCAGGGTTAGGAATGTTAGGGGACTGAATGAAGCCATGACTTCTCAGGTGCTTCACCAAGCCACCTGAAACAGTCCCCCAAAGGTGAGGGTGACTATGCTACTCTCCTTAAAAGCGGTTAATGCACTTCCATGCATTTTATTCTGCTTCTGAAGGAAGAAACCACTGGTGCTACCCCTGGGCTGGCATAGCTTCACACTGCCTCCTAATCAAAGTTGTGAGTACAAAGTAGTAAATGAATTCCTAGTGCTGTCAAATACATCCAAACTGCTCTAGCAGATTTCTCCTCAGATCAGAATGGTTTAAAATAGAAGTATTGTTGATGACTATTATAATCTATTGATTGGGTTTGATTTTTTCCAGCAGTTAAAGGGCATATGCAGTATGGTTTTGTTTACTATCAATTACCCCAGTTAAGGATAATCTTCTGAATAAGCTAGAGCAAAGAGAATAGTATATAGTAAATTGTGTTAGCATCTTCACAAAATTTTTGTGTATATATACACAGGGAACAGATAGAGGGATTCCTATACTAAGAGTATGAAGCTAAAAAGTGCAACTGTATTTTAAAGAACGTTTCAAATAAGAAGATGAGAGCTAACATATAATAAAGGTACAAGGAACTCATGACTAATAGCTAATGGCCCAATAGACATTTTTTATGTTAAATTATACCTTACCATGGATTAGATTGTGGGTCACTGTTGCAGGTTTGAGAGAGAGAAAAGATTCATGCCGGGTGGAGTGGGAAGGGATGTTTATTGATCTGACTGCTAAGCCATGTTACAAACCACTCATTTCCATCCACCTAGTGACAAAGTGAGCCCTGAACTGGCTATCATACAGTTTATTTATTCATACACAATACATATGAAGCTTGCAACCCTACCCCCCATTCCAAAGCCCATACATGGTAATACTCACTTCTTAAATATATATTTAACTACCAATGTCCTAATTCCATAAATGACAATATTAAGCATTATATGGTGACTATAATTTGGATATAATTATACTAGTCCCTGTTTATTGTTTACAGGTTAATATACACTGTGCAAGTGCTTTTACACTTTTTTCCCCTATAAATTCCTTTAACAAGCAGATTTTAAGGAAGGGAAAAAGGTATTTCGGTCTTGACTACATTTTGGGGGCCTGCCCGTTCCTCTAACCACACTGCCATGGTAACTATTGTTATGCATTACAGCTCCACCAGTATATGCTTCCCATGCTCAGACTGCAGGGAAGAGGGGATAGCAAATGGTGGGCAGCCCATGGTATTTACCCAAGTCAGGCTTCTAGAAGCCAGTTTCAGCACAATCTCAACCTGTCCCCACTTCCCACAACCACAAGCAAGAGTTAAGAGGCAATGCTTAGTTGTTTGCTCTTAGGGGATCATGCAGGCTAGATTTGTAAACTCTTTGGCTTCTCTACCAAATTCCCTGTTCTACTTCAAATCACAGTGCCACTAGAATTACAAAAAAATGGCTAATAAAGCTTAACTCTGGCCAAAGAATGTACTCTTCTCTACTCTTAATTTTAAAATGGTGGGAAAGTTTCGTTTTTGCTGAAACTTTCCAAACAGAATCAGTCCCAGATACACACCAGACATGGAAAATTTCACCCAGAAAAAATTAAAAATAGACAGAGTTATAAGCAACTAAATATTAATATCTTATAATGGAAAAAATAGTGGGTAGCCTTAACAAGTGGTGTTGCTGTAAGTACTACTCATATATATATATATATATATATATATATATACCATTTGATTTATAATTTTACTCATAACATTATCCACAAATGTTCATTTATATGCTCAGACTAAAAGTCAGTGCCTCAATCCTTGGTGGGGGGGGGGGCAGGGGAGGGGAAGCATTCTCTTCAGAGATACATAGCAGATCCATAGGGACAAAATCAGAAAGATCAAGGTACAAAACAAATTATATCTAGCAATGGACATAAAAGGGAATAAGATATTTTTTTAAGAGAAAGAGAAGGATGAAGGAAAGTGTAGGTCCTCTACTCATCAGGAAAAGAGAGCTAATAACTGAAGAAATCAAGAAACCTGTGATGTTTCATGACTGTTTTGTTTCAGTGTTCACTTAAAAGATTAATCATGACTATATACTCAACAGAAGTAATGTTAAAAACTAGAAGGAAGGACTGCAAGCAAAAATAGAGACATACCAGGTTAAAGCATATTTAGATAAGTGTGTTGTATTCAAGTCAGTAAGGCCTGATGAAATTCATGCCAATATCTGAAGCAGTCTTAGAACCACTAATAATTATCTTCCAAGAACTCATGAAACACAGGTGAAGTCCCAGAGGACTGGAGAAGGACAAATAGCACTTATCCTTAAAAACAAGAAGAAAGTGTGCCTCCAAGAATTATAGACCAGTCAGCCTAAAAACTTCAATATCTGGAAAGATATCAGAATAAATAACTACACACTTAATTATTAAGAACCTAGAGGATAATAGGATCATGAGAAATAGCCAGCATAAGTTTGCAGAGAACAAATCATGTCAAACCAATCCAATGTGCTATCAAACTGGGGAAGCATATCTAATAGGATTGTACAGCAGTCAATCCTTGGTTCAATACTATTCTATGATTTTGTTCATGAGTTGGATAAATAAGTGGAGAGCATGATTATAAAGGCTGGGAAGGGTTGCAGTCAGGATTAGAATTCAAAGGACTTAGACAAATTGGAGAATTTGTCTGTATTCAGCGAGATGGAATTCAATAAACATATGTGAAGATTATTACAGTTAGGAAGGAAAATCAAACACATAACTACAAAATGGTTAGTAACCAGCTAGATGGGAGTGCTACTGAAGAGGTGTTATAGTGGATCACAAATTGGAATATGAGACAACAATGTGATGTGGATGCCAAACCCCCCCCCCCCCCAAAAAAAAAGACACAACCTAGTATCATTCAGGGCTATAAGGGTATAATAACAGAAGAGGCATATTTAAAAGATGGGGGATAATTGCCTGCCCTGCTCAGCACTGGTGAGGCCTCGGCTGTAAACTGTGTCCAATTCTGAGAACCTTACATCAAGAAAGATATAAATAAATTGAGGAGAGTCCAGAAGAAAGCAATAAAAATGATAAAAGTTTTCTTGAAAAAAACCTAACCTATGAGGAAACATTAAAAAAAAAATTGGTCATGTTTAATCTTCGAAAAAAGAAGACAGAGAGAGAATCTGTTAATAGTCTTCAAATATGTTAAGGGTTGTACTAAAGAGGACTGTGAACAATTGCTTACCATGTTGACTGATGGTAGGACAAGAAATAAGAGGCTTAATTGGTAACACAGGAGATTTAAATTAGATATTAGGAAAAATTTAATAAATATAAGGGTAGCTAAGCATTGGGACAGGCAAGGGAAGTTGTGGAATTCTCACTGAGAATTTTTCAAGTCAGGTTGTAATAACAACTGTGAGAGATGGTTTAGGTTTCTTTGGTGTAGAAGATTTCTTGAGGTCCTTTCCAGCTCTATATTTCTACAGTTATATAGCCCTATGTTTTATTAATTTACCTCACCACATTCCCCAAAACAGCTCATCCCTATTTTTTTAAAATTATTTTAAATCTACCACTAGATTTCCTGATATACAGACTTTTCTGATTGCTGAAATTTCAGAAGTAGCCCACTCAGTTACCTTTTCTGTGTTGAAATGCAGCTGTGGTTTTTTCCTCTCCCCCTATCCTTGGGTAGCTGAGAATGTGACAGGCTGCCCCCCAAATCCAGTTTGGTGTGCTGCTACGACCACTCGAACTCCACTCCTGAACCATGATTCACCCTGCTCTGCTGGGTGACCACTCACTCCTGAGTCAGTCCACACCAGCCACCAGCGTGTAATTGATCCCAGGTAGTGGGTATAAATCCACTAGCCACACAGGCATTGGTCAGCACACCCAGCCCCAGACACTACAGCAGGAGCCACTGCCTTCCAGGGATTGGGACCCACTCCCAATCACCTTAGTCTCAAATCCATCCACTTAACAAAAATTGGATTGCGCCCAGCCTCCCATATCCACACCCTCTAAAGACCACACAGCTTTAGATAAAACAACTACTAGTTTATTGATCAGAGTCCGATTTCAAGTGAGAACATGGCCAATCAAGGCAGAAACATAATATAAAAGAGTCAGGAGTGACCACTATCAAATAAAAAGTATAAACCACATACTAATCTAACATCTCTACCTAAACTGACCTCAAAGTCCAAGATTATGCACATGGTGTCCGGCTGTTGGGTGTTTTACAGCCATTCTCTGCCTGTTCCCAGGCAGGGCCCAGATCTTTTTTTGAAGTTGGTTGCAAGATGGTGTCTTCTCAGGCCAAAAGCCTGCAGCTTCTCCCTCCTCTCAGTCTCTGTGTCTTTGTTTTTACAAACTGCTGAAAGCCCCTCCCCTCACTGTCCTGTTGAGTGATTGTCTTTACTTCTACCTGAGCCAGGGACGGCATTAGCAACCCCATTGACATGTAAATCTCCAGCCACTGTGCTAGAGAGAGTCCCAGAGAGTCTGAACCCTGTAACATGCTTCACATCTGTACATACATGTTGCTGTAGGAAACATGGCACCATGGTAATCATGTGGAATATGTTGTGAGCATTCACAAAGGAACCTGTTATAGTGCATTTGGCATGAAAACACACAATTACCTTGCAAAACTGAACAGTAAAGTTACACAGATCATGCCCTAGGAGTGCATGGATGTGCATCCCGTCACACTTGGGTAGCTGAGCAATTTATTATAATTTAGCCTTCAGTCAATTCATAAAGACTTCCCCTTCCAGCGTACTGAAAAGTCCAACTAAAGGAAACCACAGTTAACTGGCCTCTACAGACCACAATTCTTTTCCTTCTATCCTCTGTGGAATCCCCAGCTTGTGACACACTAAATAAGAGAGAGTATATACTATGTCTCAAAACCACACAGGGATTTTTTTGTACCAGCTCAAAGAATATTTCTTCTTTCACTACAAGTCAAAATTATCACCTCATTTGCTGTCTCACATGTAGTCTTTAACTGTATACAAACTTATTCCTCTTTGACAATCATCCCTTTCTCCCCTGCTTCTTGAAGCATACTTCTTCCTTGTGTGTCTTAGGCTTCCTTCATACCTTTTCAAGAGAAAGAGCCACTCCAAGTTTTACCTATGCCCAAGCTAGCTAACCAAGTTTGATTTCTTTCTATTTTGGGCGAAGGCTGCTCCTTATATTCTTTGGCACTCTTTCCCTGTATGCCTTTTCGCAGTTTACGACTACCAAGATGGTCCTGAGAACTACACCTCCTGGAATTTGTTTGTACTCTGTTTAACCAGGATTAAGGTAATACTATTCCTTGAAGAGTCTGCGCTTGTTACAGGCACAGTAATTACAATCTTATCTATCGTATTAAAGAGTGCTGCTGTATGATACATTTCATAGCACAGAACATTTTAAGGTAACCCTGAATTTCCATGTAGACCTGTCTTGTCATGTATTAAAATTAAATAATGATCAATAGACATAAAGGGCTTCGGAGTTCCCTTTTTGGGCTTTATTCAGCATGTCTGGCAAGGACTGCCAGCAGACAAACAGGTTTACCCAAGCACTTAACAACCCTCCCATTTATCACTATGGTCCCAGTAACCTGAGACTCAACATGTGCCTTCATGAATAATTGGATATGGTGAGGCCTTATTTCTTAGGAGACATGATCAGGAAGGTAAATGGATCAGAAGATTAGAAACAATGTCTATACTAGGTAAGGGGGAATACCCAGGGAGCCATTTACAATGAATAAGGTAAGTCTGGAATGTAAGATGAGGTAAAGAATAAGTTGTTCACAGGTAGTACATGCTGTACAGAGATTTGTTACTATAAAGTGACCAATCCAATCCCCCAACATGTCACACATTATATTGCATTTACTATGAATTGTATAAATGAATATAAAAGAAGAGGTTTGCTGTGTTAAAATGGGTGTATGATAAGCCCTATACCTCCTCCCCCAAGCTTGAGTCTGATGAACTCAGATATATTACAGGTCTATCTCACTTCTGGGGCTGTGTTGGGCTACATGGATCAATGCAGCGAGATCTATTGATTGGGCTGTAGAGACCTGCACAGTTGTTCCTGGAAGTGCTCTTCAGCTGACCCCAAAAGAGTAACACTGTCTTGACCAAAGCATTGTCTGATCGACACAGCACAATGAAGATTCTGTAATAAGGGAACATTAATAAGTTGATGAGAGATATGCAGGTTTTAGTATGAGTACATTGCTTTCATATTTCCCGTCGACAACTCCAGCAATGTTGACCGAGTCTAAGTAACATGACTAGAATCAAACTATGTTCTTTGGGAACCTAGTAGAAAAAGCCTTGGGGGAACGCCAACATAGTAGTGTCATAACTCAGATCTGCTCATTTGGAACAGGTAATGTATACATCCCTTACTGTAAAGGTTGCAGCCTAACATTAGAGAAAATGGCACTGGAAGGATTTAGAGGTTTAAATATGAGGAAGTTAGTACCATACTGGATAATTGGGTTAAGTCTAAGTGCAGAAGCTATGTATTCCCAGACAAGTATTAGAAGGAGTCTGGGACCAGGTCAAAAAAGGATACTAGAGTTTGGTATTAAATAATAATTTTTAAAAGGCTTGGAAAAGCAGGGCAAAGGACCATTACATTCCATAAATATACAAATTCTTGACAAAGCACAGAAAAGGTCTGTTCATTTAAAAAAACAAAAAAACCCCACTAAACAAACAACAACGAAAACATAGTACCAACTAGCATCCATGAAAAAAAATAGCATCTAAACTTTTTTATCCTCAGGAATTAAAGCCCATATTTAGGGAGCAGTGTTACAGGGATTATTTCTGGTGGCTAAAACTTTACATCTTGAGGGACTGAATGGAAAAAAGCATGAAGAACAAATCAAAATTCTGGAAAAGAAAATGAACTAAATGGGAAAGATAACTGAAAGGTCAGGCAAAGCACAATGTCTGTTACCTATTTGTATAAATTTGAAATAAAAAGCAGCTGTTCTTCAAGGAGTATATTTAGTGAATACAGATTTGCAGCCAAGGTGTATTACATTTCTTTTTAAAGTGCAAAAAACCCCATAAAATATAAGCCTAGAGCCCCCCAAAAGAGTCATCTAACTATGTGTTACTCTGGGAAATAAAATAGAGTTATAGTCACAGAATTTAGAAACTAATAAGGGCTTTGGAAGTGTCTTATTAAACAACAAAAAAAAACAGAAGTGAGTATTTAAGAAATAGGATGGGCCATTGAAAAAAGCTTTCCCACAAATTAACACTGCAGAGTTTGGAGGGGATTAAATACTCAGGGAAGTGGAAGTAGTAAAGTGTTAAAGTGAATATTAAGGTATTTAAAAACCAAACACTGCTTAGTTTGGTAATGAAACCCAGTTATGACAATATACATGCAGTCATGACTGTTCAAATCTCTAATAATCAAACAGATTTAATCAATGGGGACTCAGGTGGTGGCAGCTACTACTGCTATTCTGTCCTCCTGCTCCCCAAATCCTGTATAGCCATTTTGAAGAAAATGTGTCTGTAAATGATCAGTTGTGCTGGCTGCTACAGGTACAAAGACAATCTAATTTAAATTGCTTAATTATAGATAATGTAGTTAAAATCACTGAAGGAAATAGTGATTTCTGGATGGCTTACCTCCTTCTGAATCTAATAGGAGGAATGTAACATGGATACAAAAAAATGAATTGTAAAAATAATTAAAGTAACAGCTAAAACTGTCAAAAAGGTAAATGTAATAAAACAAGCTTACTAAAATCTCAAATAGCTAAAATACAAAATAAATAAAACACAGAAGTAAAATTGGCAGTGACCCAAAATATTGGTAAAATTATTAGTATAGCCCAAGCCAAAAAAGGTTATGTTGCCTGTTTAAAAAAAAATCAGAACTGAAATATAAAAAGAAAAAATTCAATTTAAAAAATAAGGAACTACAAGATGTCATCTACTCATAACTAGCAATTTACAAAAGAAAACATTGAGCAGTGTAAAACTATTTTAGAAATAATAACTATAAAATAAGGTCACAGCCTTAGCTCACAATTCTAAGGCTAGCACGTTTAAAATATTTATTTCATCTCTCCTAATATACTGTTTACAACATAGCAAAGGGACTACAATTAAAAAAAAAACTTTTTAATGAAAAGTAAAACCTATGTGTAAAATAAAGTTGTTTTTAAAAAAACCTACTAAAAATCCATTTCGATTTTCATTTAAGATTGCAAAGCTAACATAGAAAATCTTTGGGTGATAGCAAACATCCATGGCAAGCTTGACTATATTTGTTAACTTTTTGGTTGTGTTTAAACAAAGTTTAATTTAATTTTGTTTTAAATTAAGTTACAAATGTAAAACATACATTACTATTTAAAAATAAAAACTAAAAATAACTGAAAAGGCAAACAAAACCAAAATAGTGAAAAAGCACTAAATCTCTTTTTTCAGCAATAAAACAGCAACTAATGCTGAAAAGAAATATGATAGAAAATAAAAAGTAAATAATAAAGGAACACAATATGATGCTACTTAATTAAAATCCCACAAGGGCACAAAACAAAACAAGCGAACAATCCACAATAAGTTGCTTTCTTTTTCAAATGTCTGTGTTCTTTAAAAGCAAAGAACAAAAAATCCATAACTATAAAAAATAAAGCCCATCTACCAAAATCCTATTCAGAAGAGCCATTCAAATTCTATTTTCTTTTAACAAATTATTTATTATAAATAATAAAGCTAAAGTGGCCATTCAAAAGCATAACAGAGCCTCCACTAATTAAAAACCTTTCCAAAAGTTCTGTTTAAAAGTAATATAAATTATTACTAAAAACAAAGAAAAACAGAAACTCTATAGTACAATTTTATAAATAATTATATATAAATAAAATTAAATGCCCTAAGTTAAAAAACAATTTATGCAGTCCTGTACAAGGAAGAGCCCAACAGTGGTGAAAATAGCAATGCTGGTTTTCTGAATGTTAATTATTGGTTTCCTTCTTTTACTCCTCTGCACATAGCTAGAGCTTTCAGTGCCACATCTATCTACCTGGTACATCACATGAGCTTCTTTTTCTAAATAGGATATTAAAACAATGTCAATAAACCAAGTGTTAGACCAGTAAAGTATTTGTCCCAATAGACAGAGCCAATACACTCCAAGAGATTTATAAGACTCAGATAAGCACTATGTACTGTAATATATACTAAGGAGGGAATGAATCCCCTAACCAGATCCAATTCATATGTGATTCTAGCCTTTCTGAGGTAAGTTAGAATTGAGTGACCCAGAAAAAATATATGAATCCTCTAGAATGAAATGACTGTCACTTATTCCCAGTAACTTGGTCTCATCAATAAATATTCTGTTTGGTCAGTTAGGTTTTAAAAACATTCCATTTGTTGCCAAGATTCCGCACTAAATTTCTGTGTGCAGAATGAGTGAGGTTAAAGTAGGATTGTTGAAGAATCTTTACTCAGTGAATCAGAATTAATCTGTTAAATCTGTTAAATCTTACTTTAACATCTAAAGGAACTTAACACCCTTGGAATTTGATATTCTTAAAATTGAATAAAATGTAAGCACTACCACTATGTAAGCAAAACTTTGAAAAACAAACAAACAAACAAATTCCTGCGACTTGCACAGCTGAAAAGATCATCTGTGGTAACCTGACCATATTTATTCATGCTTTTGTCATATCTGCGCTTATTTGTTGATGCAGTTGGCTAGTACAGAATGTGACAATTTTTTAATGTATTTTTTTAATGCAGCTGTGCTTCTCCAACTGTCTTCCATTTTATTATTCAGTAAAGACAAAAAATATAGCGTTATCTCCCCTGAAATATATACAACATAGATAATCCTGTTGGTAATTGAATTAAATGGCTAATCAGCCTCATAGGGTATGTCTACACTAGCAATTTAGGTGGACTTAAGTACCCTTAAGTTGACCTAAATTACTCCATGTCCACACTGGGCTTTCATTAAGTCAACTTAAGAAATTCCTTAAGTCAACTTAATGAAAGCTTAAGTCGACTTAATAACTACCCCTCCTTAGGTCAACTTAAGCCTTAAGTCGATTTAAGGATGGTGTGGATGGGGAGTAGCCTTTAAGTCAACTTTATTAAGTCAACTTAATGTCAGTGTGGACAGCTAAGTCCAATGTTAAGTCGACTTAATTAAGTCAACTTAATAAGGTTGACTTTAAAGTAGACCTTATTAAGTCGACTTAACAAAGTCGACTTAACTTTTTCTAGACATACCCATAGACTCTACGGTCAGAAGGGACCACTATTATCATCTAGTCTGACTTCCTGCACGATGCAGGCCACAGAACCTTATACACCCACTCCTGTTATAAACCTCTCACCTATGACTGAGTTATTAGAGTCCCAGATCATGATTTAAATACTTTAAAGTACAGAGAATACACCAGCAAGTGATTCATGTCGCATACCACAGAGGAAGGCAAAAAACATTCAGAGTTTTTACCAATCTGCCCTAGGAGGAAAATTCCTTCCTGACTCGAAATATTTTTCCCTATGATGTATTTATAGAGAGCAATCATATCTCCTGTCAACCTTCTTTTGCTTAGGCTAAAAAAAGCCAAACTCTTTGGCTATGTCTACATTAGCAATTTAGGTCAACTTAAGGACTCTTAAGTCGACCTAAATTAATCCCTGTTTATACCAGACTTTCATTAAGTTGACTTAAGAAATTCCTTAAGTCGACTTAATGAAAGCTTAAGTCGACCTAATAAGAACCTCCCATTAGGTCAACTTAAGCCTTAAGTCGACTCCTTAAGTCGACTTAAGGATGGTATGGACGGGAAGTAACCCTTAAGTCAACTTTTATTAAGTTGACTTAAAGGTGGTTAGGTCAATTTAACAAAGTGGACTAAGTCGACTTAACTTTAAGTCGACTTAGTCCACTTTGTTAAGTCGACTTAATAAGGTCGGCTTTAAGTTGACTTAAAGTCGACCTTATTAAGTCAACTTAACAAAGTCTACCTAACTTTTTCTAGTGAAGACATAGCCTTTGAGTTTCCACTCATAAGGCAGGTTTTCCATTCCTCAGTTCATCCAAGGAGACCTTCTCTTCACCTATTCCATTTTGAGTTCATCTTTCTTACACATGGGGGACCAGAATTACATGTATTATTTCAGATCAGGTCTCATCAGTGCTTTGAATAACAGTATTAACACCTCCCTATCTCTACTGGAAATATCTCATCTAATACATCCTAAAACCTCATTACCTTTTTTCATGGCCACATCATATTGGTGGCTCATAGTCACCCTCTGATCAAGGCGTATGCCCAGGTCCTTCTTATTCCTCCATCTCTTCCACCTGATGTGTCCCTAGCTTGTAGCAAAATTTCTTGTTACTAGTCCCTAACTGCATGGCCTTGCACTTTACACTACTAAATTTCATCCTGTTTCTATTACTCCAGTTTACAAGGTCATCCAGAAATTCCTGTATGATATCCCAATCCTACTTTGTATTGGCAACACCTCCCAAGTTTGTGTCTTCTGTAAACTTTATTGTACATTCCCATTTTTTGTGCTAAGGTCAGTAATAAAAAGATTAAATAAGAATGGCCCTCAGACCAATTCCTGAGGAACTCCACAACTGCAGCTTGACAGTTTACCTTTCAGTGTGACCCATTGTAGCCTCCCCTTTAACCAGTTCCTTATCAAACTTTCAATTTTCATATTAATCCCCATCTTTTCAATTTCACTAATAATTTCCTATGGGGAACCTTATCAAATGCCTTACTGAAATGTAGGTCAATTAGATTCACTGCATTCCCTTTATATAAAAACTCTGTTATCTTCTGGGAAGGCGAGTGGGGGGGAGGAGTGGGAGATCAGGTTGGTCCAGTGTGATCTACCTTTTATAAAGCCATGCTATATTTTATACCAATTACCTGTAGCCTCAATGTCCTTAACTTCTTTCTTTCTTTCTTTCTTTCTTTCTTTCTTTCTTTCTTTCTTTCTT
>ML685784.1:5549718-5591592 GCA_007922175.1 Pelusios castaneus | reverse complement strand
CTTTCTTTCTTTCTTTCTTTCTTTCTTTCTTTCTTTCTTTCTTTCTTCTTCCAAGACCTTGCATATTACTTAGATCAAGCTAAGACGCCTATAGTTATTGGATCACTTTTTTCCCCTTTCTTAAAAATAGGAACTATGTTATCAGTTCTCCAGACACACAGTACAACCCCTGAGTTTACAGATTTATTAAAAATTCCTTGCGAACAGGCTTGCAATTTCATTTGCCAATTCCTTTAATATTCTTGGATGAACATTATCCAAGCCTTCTGATTTAGTCCCATTAAGCAATTTAAATTTGGCTTCTACCTTGGATGTGGTAATTTCTCCCTGCATATCCTCATTCCCATTAGCCAACCTATCACTAGCCCCAAGCTCATCATTATCCTCATTAAAACTGGAGGCAAACTATTTATTTAGATACTGGGGCCATGCCTAGATTATCTTTAACCTTACCCCCATCCTCAGTGCCTATTGGTCTTTCTTTCTTTGTTTTCTTCCTATTTATATGGCTATAGAACCTTTTACTATTCGTTTTAATTCCCTTTGCAAGGTCCTACTCGGTTTTTGGTCTTTCTCATTTTATCTCTACGTGTTCTAACTTCCAACAGGTAGCTTTCTTTGATGATCCCTTCCATATGCCACTCCTTGTAGGCTTTCTGCTTGTTCTTAATTACCCATCTGAGATGCTTACTCATGCAGCTTAGTGTACAACTCTTGCTTATGAATTGTTTCCCTTTCCTTGGAATGCAGGCTAAAGATAGTTCCTTCAGCTTTAACTTGAAGTAATTCCAAGTCTCCTACACCTTTAGATCCAGGCGCTCTTTACAGTGGCGTAGCGAGAGCGGGTGGGGGCAGGGCATGGCCTCCAGGCAACAGACTGCAGGGGAGCCCCAGGCTGGCCCTTCACAAGGTGCAGGAGAAGGAGAGCCTCTTGCACCTCTCCCATGTTGTGAAGGGAAGCACAGTGCCCCCTGCCATGGTGCCATCAGAGTCAGGGGAAGTGGGTAAGTACTCGAGTGGGGTGCCAGCCAGGCCTTTCACAGAGAAGAAGAGGCAGAGCCAGTTGGGTGCTTCCTCCTGGGTCCTAGGGCTGGAAGGTTTCTATTTCTTGAGTGCTTGGCTGCCCAGCATACATAGAAATGAAGCCCAACTGCAGCACAGCACTCAAACTCTGTGCAGGATAGGAAGCTAATATCCTCTTGGGCTGCTGCGTTAGTGGCTGGCTGCTGGAGCAAGATCCCTTCCCTTCCAAGTGCCTGGCTCTTCCTTCCCCAGAAATGACTGTGCTCCAGCTTTCTGGAGCAGAGCAGTTGAAAAGGCAATGCAAGGCGAGGGCCTGGGGTGGGGGGAAATGAGTGATTCCCTCATTAGAAATATGGTAAATAAGGGAGAGGGGAACTCCTGGGGCTGGGCAAAGGTGTGAGCTAATGGCTAGCCGAGATTCCCTAGAAGTGTGTATGTGGGGGGGAAGGGGGGTTTCCCGCAGCTGTCCTGCTGTGGCTGCACTGAGACTGAAAGCTACCTCCAGCCCTGAAGGGGCGGGGGCAAGACTAGGGGCTGCAATCCCCTCCTCCAGCCCCTTACTAGAGCTGAACTTAGGGGACCCCAGCCAGGGCTTCAAGCAGGGAAAAGAGATAACAGAGCAGCACCTCCATATCTCCAACCTCCCTCCCTGCCCTGCTACACTGGGACCTGTCCTGACCTGCACGGGGGGAAGGAAGGGGGACGAGCTGCATGGCATGGAGGGGCATGGGGTAGGGGGTGGGGCACAAATGTTGGCTTGGCCCCTGGACACTGGAATCCCTTGCTATGCCACTGGTTCTTTAGTCCAATCCACTTCCCCAACTAATTCCCTTAATTTATTTTAAATTGGCCCTCTTGAAGTCAAAGACTGTAGTCACAGATCGATTTTTGTTTACCCTTACATTTAGTTTGAACTGAATTAGCTTGCGGTCACTAGAACCACTTCAACCAGTTCCTCTATGAAGTCCTCACTACTCACCAATACCAAATCTAAGATGGCATCCCCTCTTGTTGGTTCAGTAACTATTTGTGAAAAAAGTCATCAGCTATCATATTCAGGAAAATCTGATCCCTATTACTACTACTAACACATGTCCTCCAACCTATATCTGGAAAGTTAAGGTCTCCCATAATCACACAGTTCCCACCCAGTAGGATTTACTTCATTCGAATCATTAAAAAGGTGTCTATCCAGGGCCAAGTCAGGTCCTGGTGGTCTGTAGCACACCGCAAGCAAGTATCCAAAGGGAAACTTGAGTAGCTTTCTTCCCTAATGTGACTTTTTACAGATAGACTTTGTCTTATCAATTTCATCACTTCTCATTTCTCTATAGTCTACCTCATCATTAATATAGAATGCTGCACCATCAGCTTAGCCTTTATATCTGTCTTTTCTAAACAGCACATACACTTCAATACTTGTACACCTGTCGTGACTACTATTCCACCTTGTTTTTGTTAACCCTGTAATATCTGATTTTATTTCCTTTAATAGTAGCTTTAGTTCCTCCATTTTGTTACCTAAGCTCCCTGCATCAGTAGATAAACATTTACATTTTTTTGCTGTTTCGCATCATTCACATTCCTTACCTGATTAGGCACAGTCCTTCTACTGCCAGTGGTGCCTATTGAATTGGCATTTGCATTACCCTTCCTTTTAATGTCCGTTCTGCTCCCCACAGCTGTGTCCTTTCTTACTTCAATTTCCTCCCTTTCAATGATAAATTCAGGTGTGGAAATTACCTGCGCATCTCCCAACCATCTGCCCCAAATTCCTAATTTAAAGCTCTCTTAATCAGTTGTGCTAACCTTCATCCTAGTAGTCTATTTCCCTCCCTATTCAGGTGAAGTCCATCCCAAGAGAACAGTCCCAGTGGCTATGTCTACACTAGAAAAGTTGTCGACTTTTGTTAAGTCAACTTAATAAAGTCGACTTTAAGTCAACCTTATTAAGTAGACTTAACACTTTAAGTTGACTTAATAAGGTGGACTTGGGCTTTAGTCCCCGTCCACATTGGCTTAAGTTGACCTAATAAGATCGACTTAAGCGTTAAGTCGACCTAAATCGAGGTTTTATTAAGTCGACTTAACTTTTCCTTAAGTTGACTTAAGGAAATGCTTAAGTCTACTTAAGGAAAGCCCAGTGTGGATGCTGAGTAGTTTAAGTTGACTTAAGCCTCCTTAAGTTGACTTAATTTGCAAGTGTAGATGCACCCAGTGACAGTGGTGTCACTGCCATAGGGCACAGGAGGTACATGCCTCCAATGTGCCCAGCAGTGCCCCGAGACCAGATGAGGAGCTGGAGCCTGTGGGGTCATTTTAAATTTCCTGCCCTGCTCTACCCTCAGGCACCCTCTGCTGGTTTCTTGCAGTCACGTGCTTCCACTGGCCACTTTTCTCACTCAGCATTCTCCCCTCAGTAACATTTTTCTTAATATTGTAATTAAAATTATATATATATATATATTTGCACACAAAGTTTGCACTGAATAACAGAATTTCCCTCACCCTTAGCAAGCTAAATTGTTCATTATGAATAAAAAACAAGATTATAACTACAGAAATTTTGCAGAAGCACTTTACTTTTCTTTCTCTGTATAAATTTGGACATAAAGTTTGAAAAAAAACATAATTGGGTTATTTCTACATTTTTTAAAAAAATATTTCCAACATTTAATGGCTCAGTACAACAGGCCATATGTCTATAGACTTACAGCAAGATCATTTGAGTGGCGTAAACCAAACTCTTAATTTTCTAATGCACTTTTTTTCTGATGAAGAGAAAGGAACAATACCATTTTCCCTATTCCTATGGCTATGGCTACAAAACAAACTAGAGATAAGATTCCCTTGCTCATGTACACATATTTGTGCTAGTCATTGAGCCAACTGGAGTACAAAGAGCAGTGTAGCCATATTAAGCACTACATTCCAAAGTGGTAGCTGTGTTAGTCTAGTTTAACAAAACAAACAAGGAGTCGTGTGGTATTTTTAAAGACCAACAAATTGATTTATCGCATGAGCTTCCGTGGTAGAAAATCCTACTTAGTCAAACTCCTTGTTTATATTAAACACTGTTAGCAACACTGGAGGCATGGCTGAACTGTGCTGAGTACACTCCCACTGCTACCAGTGCTAGTGCAAATCACTGCTTTTTATATTCACACTACCTCAGTGATAGCTAGCATCAGTATGTGTACACAAACAGGAAAATCACATCCTTAGTTTGGAGTGTAGACAGTTTTGTTGATCTATGCACACCCTACTGTCTTCCATTTTCAGGAGCCATTTTATTTATCCATGAAAATTTTTGTGCAGAATTATTTATAGCACTGTGTTGTTCACCTCATAGTCCAATCAAAACTCTGAAGTTTGCCAATTGATAGTTAAACATCTCACTTAATATCAAGCTGCACATCTATAAAACTACAGAAACAGTATTAATTTGACAAATGCCTTCCTTAGTATTCAGGCAGCTGAGATTCCAAGTTTCTTTTCGAATGCTGCCCAGTTTGCCCTTTCCTTCTATTTAGCTATTAATGATTATTTGCATTGCAGTATCATGTGAAAGCTCTAAACTGAGTTTGTGGCCCTACCGTACTAAGAAATATAGAAAATGGATAGTGAAAGATAATCACTACTCCACAGAGCTAACACTCTCCATAGACAGGATGTAAGAAAAGTATTGTTCTTTACAGATGAGGAATAGAAGTACCAATAGATATTAATTTATTTGTTCTATATGTTTATGAAAACTAGTGGGGGTTTTTGTAGAAAGAAAGAAAGAAAGAAAGAAAGAAAGAAAGAAAGAAAGAAAGAAAGAAAGGTGCTGGTACTCAGATCTTGATAGTAAATTTGAAAAATGACTCTGCCACCCCTCTTCTTCCAGCGGCGTACTCCTTTTCCCTACTGATCCCGCCACCCAAAAAAAGGTGCCAGTACTCCACACCTCTGTGTACCGTCACCAAAAAAAGCACTGATGAGAACCTACACAGTACACAATGTTAACTTGAAACAATTAAATTAGTTAAATTTCTCCAAAGGACAGGGCAAATTTACAAATTGCTGGGTTTTAAAAGATAACCACCTCCCAGGTCTTTTACTATATATATCATGAGTGGCCAAATTGTGGCTCGTGAGCTGCATGCAGGTCTTTTACAGTTAAAGAGCAGCTTTTAGAACCCCCACGTCCTCCCATTCTCTACCTACCAGACTGGGGTGGGGAGCTTGGAACTTCTGCTCTGCAGCAGAGTGGTGAGCTAGAGGATTCTACCTAATTGGGAGGAGAATCTTGGGAGTCAGTAAGTTTGGCCTCCCATGATATATATGACCAAACTACACCTGAAATCCAATAAACTGAATGAATGCATTGACAAAAATATTTACAGTCTAATGCATGAAGGTGTACAACAGCTTTCAACAGTTTATTAATTATTTATTATTATTATTATTATTATTATCTGACATAGTTATATGGTAAGAGTAACTGGGGATAGTTTGAATAGTCACACAACAATCAAATTGTCTTGTCAACCATTAGTTATAAAATAAACCCAGTCATCTTCTGGACCACTTTATTTGTAGGTTATATTGCTAGAGAACAAAAAAGGTAGTCCCAGAGGTGGATTGGATCAAACATTGCTCTTTATTGCCTGCTTGTTCCACCTCAATGCTGCGAATGAGCAAGGAGGAGGGAGCATCACAATCCTTTTATGCTTAAAAATATGCAAAAGTTTACCTGTTCAGCACCTCCCCAGAGACCCGTATTTGGTTACACTAACACCTCAAAATGAATATTTAGAATGACCTAGTGAATATAATTATCTATGCCTCTGTTCATTGTTTACAGGTTTAACATATAATGCACAGACACTTTTCCTTTAAATGCATTATTTTTGCAATGGAAATTACTGCACACTCCTTAACAAGCAGGGAAGAAAGGTGATAAGCAATGTTCCCATCCAGGTCTTTGTGTAGGAGGGAAAGATAGAATACTTAACTGAGGGAAGGGGGGGAGGGAGAAAAAGGAAGACAACTTTTAACTAGAATCTCATTTACAGAATAGCAAGACTTGCCCGTAGTAATCCCATTACCATAGTAGCTGTCATTCAGGACAGGTGCTCAATTTAACTCTTTCCTACATGTAACACTGGTCTAGACCAGGGCTTTTTTTGTGATGGTACTCAGGGGTACTGGGTACCAGCACCTTTTTTTCACAGAGATGTGCCCTGGCTCCTCACTGGCGGCAGCAGCCTCAGGTCCCTAGCCATGTACCAGTGTAACCCAGATGCCTAAAAAAAGGCTATCTCTTTCAGAGACCTACTGAGGGTGAGTTATTGTTGCTGGGCAGATTAGCTACCCACAACTAGAAACTTCTGGAAGCAGGGAGCAGTAGCATTTTTGAGCATGCTCCACAGGATGCCCTGCTGGTGTGATGTGGTGCGGTCAGTCAGATCACATGAGAGCAGCAGTCAGTGCAGACAGCAGGCAGGAGCTGCTTTGAGAAGAGCCCATGTGCTCAGTTTTCAGGAGAGAAGTTGAGCCAGAAGTGAACAAGATGTTTTCTCCCTCTAATGGAGTCATCTGCAACAGATTTTGTAGATACGCATATGGGACTGAGGGCTCGTTGCAAAGGAGAAGGAAAAGCCTAAATGGAATTCTACAGAAGATTCCTGCAAAGAAAGAAGAAGAAGGCAGCTATTTCTTGCCACTCAAGCCTCTAGATTTGAACAAAGACTAGCTGAGAGTTGGGTGAACTTCACCTGGACTTTCGAACTCTTGGGTATCTTCCATGCGAGGGTTTCTGTAGGGATTGTTCTTGGTTAATTGTATTTTGTTTTCTTAGGATAAGGTTTATTTAGTTAGTAGTTAATAAAGTTCATTGTTATGTTTGGTTTTAGTAGTATTTTAATGTGGGGTGGTAACTCTGAGCAATCTTTGCTGCGAGTCTCATACAGACTGGATCCTGGGTCTTCAGCTGCTCTCTCCACGGGGATTGGGGTTTATTTCTGTGAGGCACTAGAGAAGGGCAATTGAATTAATTTTAGCCCACTCAAAGGTTATACCGGCACCTTTTTTCTAATAAAAAAACCACTGGTCTAAACCCTTTGTTCTGCCTTATTTCTGTTTTGTTTTTTTATACAGTGATCTGTTTGGGGTAGACACATTCTCCTTTTTATGCTCATACAGTGCCTAGCACACTCTAAATGCTACTGTGAAACAAAAACTGTGCACACAGCTTTACATTCACTGCATGTGCAGTACACCTTTCTAGGAACTTGACTGTAATGGTAGCTGCTGTTTTTATGAGACAAAGTTAATATTTAAAAGGAAATAAACACTGCTTTCTCAAATGGCTACTTTCATTATGTTCTTTCTTGTGTATTGCTTATTCAATCTCAAGTAATTTCTTGAAACTTTAGGAATATGATCACTTTTAGGGGCAGGTCTTCAGCAGGAGTAAATTCTCATGGCTATGCATAGTCTTTCACCTAGTGCGAGGGAGAATGTAATTTTTCTCTGAGAGGAGACATTATAAAACTCATTTTAATTATTTCCAGTGCTAGATGAGGGCATCTCAGAGAAACTGTGATCATCCATTATAAAGAGTACCCCACATTAGTTACAATGCTTACTCTCAAGAAATCTGCAGAGGCTGAGCTCTGCAAGAAATTCCAAGCTCTTCTTGGTAGCGGGAAATCTATGGAAAGAACTGAAAATGTAAATCATAATAAGCATCACTGCCCTATTGATTTTTGTGGTGATTTTCTCCATGCTTAAGACAGAGGAAAGCAGCTGAGAATTTTTCAGATTATACTCTGTGGTTTAATAATTATATAATAGTGATTAATTATTAATTATTTTTATTTATTTATTTATTTATTGGTATTGCAAAGTATGAAAGAGCCCCAGGCACAGACCAGGACCCTATTTACTCAATACCGTCCGGTGAACAAAAAGATGGTCCCAAGCCCTATCATAATGTAGTTTCTTCACACAGCTTTACATTCACTGCATGTTTACTGAATCTTGTTTATTATATTAATATGTTGGCCAATATCCACCAATAATACTCATTAATCAGAATCAGAAGATACAGAGCTAGAGATCAATTCCAGTCACAGTCAGGAGTTATTTATTTGGAAACATATGAAAATATATCTAGACTTGGTAGAGAAAAAGAAATGACACTAAGAATATTGAAATAATTCAAGAAAAAGGCAGCTATTATTTATAGAACAGATTTTTCCTTGCCCTTATATAGGTGTGGAGTGGAAGAAAAGGCATAAGAACATCTTCTCCTCTAGTAGAGCCCATATAAGGGTTAGAAACAAGAAGAGGATGGCCAGATTATTAATGATAACTTCTAGTCTTGGACTGCAGTTACTGTTCAGTCCCAGTTTCCCCAGAGTGAATGAGGACAGGAAATAGCTGGAGTCCCAGCTCTATCCCTCCTGAGTATGAGCTAGAAGTTACTAAGCCTCATGGGGAATAAGATAATGCTCAGAAAGGGGAACTCAGTAAGGTAGAATGTGTCCTAGTGTTCTCTGGAGTGGTGTGGTCCCAACACAGGGTTGCGTAAGAATGGCAAAATGCAGCCGTATTTCAATAAAATGAATGCATCCATTATGAACACATCCATCTCACTTGGCTTTGATAGTCATATAATGTACTCAGTGGATAATAAATAGGTTCAGTAACTTATGACCTAGCATCAAGGAGCACAGATAATGTTGTCATTTTGCACCAGTCATAAGGTTTCAGGAACCAATGTTGACAATGCCTGTTACGCCAACTCTTAATTTAACAAAGGTTACTTTTCGGCAAAGACAATAAAGCTCATTAACATACAGGGCATGCTGAGCTAGATCCACAAAGAGCTGTAGGTTGCTAAATACCACTTTGAATGGCTAAGCGCAAAATTTAGATCCTCAAAATTCCTGTGCAGCTACTACCTAGATTCATAAATTTAGAAGGGACCTCAAGAGTTATCTACTCTACCACCCTTCCAAGATGCAGGATACCTAACCCTTTGGGTTCTGAAAATCCCTAGGAACCTCAATTTTCCATGGATGAAGTCCTTTAGATGCCTAAAAATGCTGCTGGGCATGCATACAGCTGCCCCAGTCTTGATGCCTAGCTCATACCTAAACCCAGATATTTCCATGCCTATGGGCCCCCCAGAGAGTATGAAACTGACTATAGTATGCTGGTTAGGCACCCACCTAGCAAGTGGGAATCCAATATCTGCTTTGTGTTCTGAATGCTAATTATTTATACAAACAGATATAACAGGAGACACAGATACACCCAGCTCTCCACCAGAACTGCCCATTGCCTAGTCTTTAGGCAATTCTGAGATAGGGAATTTGAACATCAGTCTTCTACATCCTGGATGAGTGTGTTAACCAGTAGACTAAAAGTTAAAAAGCTCTTCCTGTTTTATTTTGTTTTTTAAAGGGCTTATTTGCATAATTCTGTGAGATGGCTCATGGCTGTGACGCCCAAGATGGAGGCACCTAACTCCCTTTAATTGGAAGGCTTAGGCCACACTTCTGTCCTCAGAACTTCCTACTGAATATCTCTGTGCTCAGATTGCTGGCTTTTTATACCCTTACTTCCGGGCCTAACTCTCCTATCCATTGTATAGGGAGCCTGGGAACTTAACTCAGGGCTGTGGTTTTCATTAGATGACAGGGCAGCTAAAGTTAGATTCACCTTTGCAATGTTCAAGTCCGCTTTGTGGGTCTATCCCATTCTACTCTCAATTTCACCTGTGTAAATCTCTCAGGGTTAGAGCTGGGAGACACTTGCACTGCTGCTGCCCAGCCTGTATATGTGGTGAAGTAGGGGAATTGATTCTCCAGGGCTGTCAATTTGATGGTCTTCACGTGCAAGAGAATTCAAATAAAGACATAATGTCAAAGCAAATGACATTCTAGTTAATTTGTAAAGGATAATTTATACCTTAATTTGCTGGTGATGATTGTGTTCAATGCCAATAGTGATGAACCAGCCTCTATTAGATAAATATTAATGACTGTATACAACTTTACCACACTTTATAAATTATATATGAATAAAGCTAATATATTCTTTGTGAAGTCACAATTTAAAAAGTTTTAAGCAATCAATCTCTATCAGAGCACTGAGTTGTTACAGCCTTAAGACTTCAGATATATTTTTATTAAAAGTAAACAGAAAAATGTTCTTAATATGAATCAGACAGAAGAAGGCAGGCTTGCATTAGGTTGTTGAAAGGAAACCAGAACATTGAATTGTTTACATGTCAATTTCATCAAGATTGCCATGCAACAGTAGTGGTTTCCTACCAATCTGTGTTTTCAGAACATTGTACCCTATTTTGGCAAAGAGCAGGGTGAGAGCCTCTTCAGTATTGCTCCTGCTCTCATGCTGACTGGTTTGGCTAAAGGACTGACACTGTTATCCAATATAGTTGATGAGAATGTGACAGCGGTAGCCAAATTGTATCCACAGAGAAGAGAAGAGAATTTTTTTTAGAGTACCTTCTTATTTAAGCAAAACAAACAAGGAGTCCTATGGCACTTTTAAAGACTAACAAATGTATTTATCACATGAGCTTTCGTGGGAGAAAATCCCACTTCATCAAACCCTTGAAGATGGGGATGTCCCAATACAATTAATTAGATACTGTTACTAAAATTACTAATTGTGTAGGCAATCAGGGAACAATTATTTAAGATAATTAGTTTAAACTATCAAGTCTATCTGGTACCCTTATCACCCTGACTATTGCTTTACTCCTTAAGTAGACTCATTGACCTAGATAGTAGGTGATGGGATTTCAGCACTTTCTGAAATTAATCCACTTATTTTCCTGAGATGTCATGAAATAAAGTAGAAAAATAAAATATACTAATTAACAACAAAAAGCTGCGTCCGTATAAATCTTTCTTATTTAATATCACAGAAAGGAAGCATGTCTAAATGAAAGGCATTAAAAGAGTAAAGTCAGACCGTATGAATACACAAATCAAGGAAGTTAAAATACAGAAAACACAAGTTCAGGGAACTCAATCTATATTTAGAGACAGACAATTATTGTAGGTGTTATGCTTAATAGCTCTCATTATTAAGTGTGACTGGTTAGAAGCCTATAGTACAGATGCATTAAGTGTATGTGGAGGTTTTGTGTTTGCTTTCAATATTCTTTGTGTTTTTTTCAGCTAGGGATATAAAAATTAGTTTAATTTAAAATCCATTTAAAAGTTCTAAAAAGTTCTATTTTTAGAATGTTTAAAAGCTTAAATGCTGGAGACAGGGAGCCATGCTGGGTTTGGCTTCTCACTACCAAGTGAGTGCTGCCTATCTGCAGCTTCCCCCCACGGTGGTAGAAGGCAGCTCTCACCAGTGTGTGGGGAGCTGACACAAGCCCAGATACGGTTACCTCCCCCACACTAAGCTCCATGACTCCTTGTAAGCAAGAGCTGTTCTCACTGGGGGGAAGCCAGCCCTACTGCCGCTCCCTTTCCCCCCCCCGCAGTATCCCCCCTCTGCTAATTTTTTTAAACTTTTTCTTTCTAATAGTTTCATACTTTGCACCTTTGTCACCCATACAGTGTTACTTAGGTTTCCTACCCATATATCTTGGTGGTTCCCCTATATATGGCAGCTCCATGATGTATAAACATAAATACACACCCCCACACATATAGATTAGGGAATGCTGATCATCAACCCCTGCCTGATTTTGGAGAGTCTATAGTTTTAGGTATAGATTAGTGTATCTGCTAAGAATGCTTATAGAAATAATGACGGGCGTTATTAAAGCTGAAACTACATGATGAAAAAGAACCAAAATATATACATTAAAATAGTTTTGGCTATAGGACTTAAGCATTAAGTGTTAAGGTTTCATAGTAGAAGATGGCAGAAGAACTATGTAGTTGACTGAAAGTGCTTTATGCAAGGTTAGAAACTTTAACAGCATGTGTCATCTGATAGTTTCACAATGTATATTGTGATAAACAGGTAAACTGCAAACAAACAGATGGTAGCATCTTAGGGCTTTTTGAAATTAGACCTAACTACATTGATGTATCAAAACTATTGGGAAAGAGACTGATGTGACTGGTTGTTTAACTGCCAGAAATATGATCCACTAGAATACCCCATATGGATGACCAGAACCCTAAAATTGGTTTCCCAGAATATTAGATAAGAATGGGGTTGGAGGTGAGACTTCATTACTTTGGTCCCAGATGTGTGTGGGTGAAATGGGAAAAAGGTATATAAAAGATTGTCCAAAATCAACTCCAGTTGCGGATATTGGGATGATGACTTGGGGGAAACCAGATAGGAAGCCTGGCTCAGCCCCTTCCTCATATGACTGTTTCTACCATCTTAATTTCTAAGGCTATGTCCTCACTTGTAAATTTAGGTCGACTTTAGCTAAGTCGATTTAGCATGTCTACACCTAAATTTTAAGTCGACTTAGGGGGGAACTTACAAAGTCAACCTAGAGCATCCACACTGGACACCTAGGTCGACTTCTAGGAGCTAGGGGGACCTAGGGTAGGTCCATGGTGGCAGGGGGGCACTCCTTGCCCAGTGCCAGGGGGCTCAGCCTTTGCCCCATTGTACATGGGTACAATGGGGCAAAGGGGGACAGGGACCCTGGCAGGGCATAGGGGCAGGGTGGGCAGAGATCTGCCCTGCCCTGTGGGGGGCATGCCAGGCTCCCCTTGTGCCACTCCCCTGGCAGGGAGGGCAGTCAGGGAGTCCTGGAGTAGCCCTAAGTCGACTTAGGGCTATTACAGGTCTACACTGGCTTAAGTCGACTTTTTAAAGTCAAGTTAAGCCTAAAGTCGAACTAAAAGGAGGTTTAATAAAGTCAACTTAATTTTCATTATGTCGACTTTATTTTCCTTAAGTCGACTTAAACAGCTTGCTTAAGTCGACTTAAGGAAACTGTAGTAAGAGTAAATTAGGTTGACTTAATCAAGCTTAAGTCGACTTAATTTATAAGTGTAGACGCACCCTAAGAGTCTTTGTAAAGGTGTATGTACAATGTCAGTATGAATAATGATGGAAATGCCTTTTAATATAGTTATACCGAGGTATTTTGATTTTTCTATTTTGATTTTTCTATTTCAATTATATTGTCTGTACTGTCTGTATCACCTCCCTCCTCTTTTTCAATTAACTCTAAGTAGCTTCTTGAATAAAGAACCCGTTAGGCTATGTACACACAATCAGATTAAAGCGCAACATGGCAATCGCGCTATAAAAAACACGTGACCTTTATTGTGGGAGTGCGCGTACACACGTCGCTCCTTGCAATGCAACAGAGTTCTTTGCAATTTTGCGGTACAGCACAATGAATTCTGGGCACCTATCCCATAGTTCACTTTTTCCCTGAATTGGTGCTTGGAATCCTGGGATGAAGGGAAGGAAAGGAACGCAAAGCGCCATGGGTAAACTTTCAGTTTCCCGTGGTGCACTGTGTTCCCCATTGCATCTTCCTCATTGCTAATAGCAACTCACGCCTATTTTCAACAGTGCAGTGCCGCACTACTTGCGAGCAATCACAATTGCGACAGCATGGATCCTGCTCTAATCTCCACTGTCGCCTTCAGCATTCTAAATACATCTCGGCTGGTTGGTCAGTATGCAATGAGCTCCGAATCAGATGAGGACGCTGAGGAGCAGGGGCTGATCGATGCCATGCAGAGCAACAGCACCGCATTGCTCCCACCGATCACCTGCACACGGTGCAACGCCGTTTCTGGTCACCAGAGACAAGCACCGAGTGGTGGGATCGCATTGTTATGCAACTGTGGGATGACAAGCAGTGGGTACAGAACTTTCGAATGCGGAAAGCAACGTTTTTGGAACTGTGCTCAGAGTTGGCCCCTGCTCTGCGACGTAAAGACACCAACATGAGGTCAGCCCTAACCGTGGAGAAGCATGTTGTGATAGCTGTCTGGAAGATGGTGACTCCTGACTGCTACCAGTCGGTTGCAAAGCAGTATGGAGTCGGGAGGTCGACCGTCAGATTAGCCCTCTCACAAGTGTGCTGAGCCATAAATCATGTTCTGCTACGGAGGACGGTGACATTGGGCAATGTTCGTGAGATTGTGGACGGCTTTGCTGCCATGGGATTCCCTAACTGCGGGGGAGCAATAGACCATCTGATCAGACCATCTGATTTTGGCTCCAGACCATCTCGCAACCGAGTACATCAACAGGAAGGGCTACTTCTCCAAGGTGCTGCAAGCACTTGTGGATCACAAGGGGCATTTTAAGGACATCAATGCTGGGTGGTCGGGAAAGGTGCATGATGCCCGCATTTTCAAGAACATTGGTCTGTACCGGAAGCTGCAAGGGGGTACTTTCTTCCCAGATCAAAAAATTACTGTGGGGGATGTGGAGATGCCCATAGTCATCCTCGGAGACCCAGCATATCCACTGATGCCATGGCTCATGAAGCCGTACACCGGGAACCTAGATTGCAGCAAGGAGCAGTTCAATTACAGATTAAGCCGCTGCAGAATATCTGTAGAGTGTGCCTTTGGCCATTTAAAAGAGCGCTGGTGCTGTTTGTATGGGAGGCTGGACTTGGAGGAGGACAACATCCTTTCTGTAATTGCGGCATGCTGTGTCCTTCATAACATTTGTGAAAATAGGGGAGAAAAGTTTTCCACAGGGTGGGCAATGGAGGCACAGCACCTAGAGGCAGCATACAAAAAGCCAGCCACTAGGAGTATTAGGGGGACCCAACGAGGAGCTGCTCACATAAGGGAGGCATTCAGGGAGCATTTCAATGATGCCCTCCCATAGTTCACTTCAAGGATGCATCAAGTGCACCTTATGAGATTTTCACTGTGTACAAATAAAGCCACTCTTAAAAGTTTTTGTTACTGTTTTTATTGAGAGATGAAAGGGGGGGTTGGTGGGAGGTGTTACAGGTGGGTGTAGCTGCGAGTCTCTAAAAGTAGCTCTGTGAGGGACTGGATGTTGCAGTATACCAGGGGGACAGGTGGCCTTCAAAGAAATGCTTTGAAGGACTACGGGGTGTGGGAGGCAGACACTGCTGAACTGTCTGGAGTGGAGCCCATACATTAATTGCCTGGGTCTGCAAAGCAATCATGCTCTTGAGCAGTTCTGTTTGCTCCTTCATGACTCTTATCAGTTCGTCCCTGTCTTTCTGTCTCCTCTGTTGGGATTCCTCTCTCCAGGCTCGATTCTCCCTCGCGGATGCCTCTGTTGCTTTAATCATTTCTTGAAACATATCCTCCTTGTTTCTTCGAGCACGCCGCCGAATGTTTCTCATTCGGTCAGCTGGGGTAGACACCAGCCTTGTGAAGGTCGAATCTAATAAAAAAAAAAAAAAAGCTATTGTTAACACATAGCATAGATAACCAATGTAACCTTCCAGTAGCACATTCCACTGGAAGGTACAGGGCAGTCAACATCCTATGCTTTATTGAAGCGGACAAGGTATGTCCTAATAGAAACATTACTGTGGGCTAACATTCTGCACAGGGCACACAGATAGAACCCAATATCTCTCTCCTCAGAGTGCCCCTGCCAGCTAGAATATATATCCTACATGCCACTGGATGCAAGCCAGGACCATATGTTGCCGGATTGTGTGCTGCCATGGTTCCCAGTGCTGTGCTTTGCAGTTGGCGAGGCCGAGTATCCTTATACGGGAGCGTAGACACATACGCTCTCCCATCTAACCTGAATAGGAGGCTCTGGAGGTACATTGAGGAAACCTTTAGTGACCTAAATGCAGACGATGTTTTGACAATCACTGCTTGTGTTGATGCACTTCTAATGAATGCAGACTAAATAGCATGCACAACGGGGACCGAGACAGCAAGCACCCCCACCCCGGACAATGATATTTTAGCAAGAGCCATAGCTGCACAAAAGAGAAACTTACCTGAACCCCCCTCTGCCACCTCAGAGGACACGCTGCAATTCATGTCTTGCGTGGACGTCTCAGTGGGGGTGCAGAAGAGCTCCTGGCTACATGCTGTTGCGCTCTGCTCCAGGTCATCCTCCATCTCCTCTTCCTCCTCGATCACGTCCTCATCCTGCTCGGCTCTAGCATTCAGTGGATGGGGGGGGGCGATGTGTCCACAGGACTCTTTGCAGTGGTTGTGGGGTCCCCACTGAGGATGGCTTCGATCTCTTGTAGTACCTGCATGTAGCAGGCGCTGATCCCGAATGGCGGTTTGCCTCCTTTGCTCGGTGATAGGTTATTCTTAGCTCCTTCACCTTCGATCTGCACTGCACAGTGTCTCTATCATAACCTCTCTCTGACATGGCCCGAGAAATTATGCCATATGTATCGTAATTTCGCCTGCTTCCACGTAGCTGCGCCTGCACAGTAAACTCTCCCCAGATGCTGATCAGGTCCAGCACCTCTGCTGTGCTCCAAATGGGTGCGCATCTTCCACGATGGGCCACCATTGCTAGTGAAGATCAGAGCTGCACTCCACTCCATGAGGAAGAGAACAGGAAGTGACAACAGAGGAGAAATTTGAAAATCCCAGGAATCGAAACAGGGCGGGGACTGTTTCATCATGGCCACAGAGAGCGGGTGGGGGGAAGACCAGAGTGGACAACTTTGGAATGCTGGGACACTTCCGAAGGCCAATCATTGTGCGATAAGCATATACATGAGTCGAAAGGCGCAACAGCTGTTCCGCGTTAACTGCTACCACCCTCGTCAAGGTGGTTTTTTTATTGCGCTACAATAGGGCTTTTGACACGCAACAGCCCTATTGCACGTGTGTACGCTGTTGTTGTTATCGCGTGGTAATGACTGTTAATGCGTGATAAAGTGATTGTGTTTACATGGCCTTATTTGTGATGGATGCACTTTGTACCCTAAACTAAGCCCAGGCTTTGAGAGACAGAGAATGAAAATTAGTTATTTATTTGTGCATGTATTTTTATTTCTGGAAGGGCTTGCCCAGAATTCCAAGAGAAAGGTACTCTCTAATCCTGCAAGTCACTCGATATGGACAGATTCTGGACTGCATCCCATTGCCTTCAACAGGGGCCTGGCTGCATGGAGTACTTTCAAGGACTTAGTTCCTAGTGCCTTCATGGGTGTTAGATTTCTGGGGATGGGCAGGATGAAGCCATGCCATGGCTCAACACCTTCATTCTGGACAACTCAGGAGAGTGTGATGCAGCCTCTACAACAATTATGTTATGTACATATCACATGAAAGTCTCCAGGAGTCACCCAGAAGTCATTCTAGGGGCACTGAATGTTATGCAGACCTTCCACACTTCCTGGAACATGCCTTGCAGTGCCAAGGGAAGAAGCTATCCCAAAGATGTTTTGAATCCTTCTAATAATTTATGGAACATTTCAGGTTTTGCTATGCCTTGCCTTTCATCAAAAGAAAACATTTAAAACTACTGAACACATTTTACCATGTTCCTCGAATTCTTCATTTTCAGGCTAAATATGTTGCCAAGAGAAAAAGTCAGTCAGTAAAACTTCGGAGAACAAAGACATTCCCACTATAGTGAAACCACACAATTCCATAACTTCACAAGCCAAACCAGAACCCAGAAAAACAGCAGATCTCACTTCATTTGTTGCAAGTGATTTGCACCATTCTTCAATGGAATTCCATTCCAGAATGTCTTGTGAGACAAGACTCCCAAAACTTATTAGACAGGCTGCTGAGACGGACAGGTGAGTGTACTGACAGGCAAGGATCTGTTAAAAGGTTGATGCAATTAAACCGTCTGTGAAACATTTAAAAAACATGTTTCATTAGAATTTTCTCAATCAGCTCTGTCTATAAAATTTTATATTGCTGTTATAGCTAAATATCATAACCAGGTTAGACTCCACAGTCCCAAGGCGCAGTGCAAATATATTACAAATGACAAGTCTTCTTTGTCAAAAAGCTAATATTTGTTTAATAAATGAGAATATTATCCATCTATGCAAGCTACTAACCACACTCACTTCCTCTCAGTCAAAAATAAATATCAGATGTGGCAGACCACAGAATACATTTGATCTCTTTTATATAAAATACCAGATACATATTGTTTACTGTGTGCAACTCCATGACAAAAAACCAAACAAAAGCTTTATCTCCTAAGAATATAACCATTATTACTCAGGCTTACATACTTTAAAATTAATTTTATTTCATTTGACTGTAGTGTATCATGTGGATGCATGTGGATGATCTACTGACTTAACTTTAGATTTGTGTTCTTTGTTTGTACTTTTCATTTAGCTTTCTTCCCTACAGTATATTTGTCTGGACTGTATATTCCTACCACTTAGAATCAAATATAATGAGATCCATAGCATTATGCTAGGGTGATCTCTTATTGGGGCAAATTTGATTAACAATAAAATTGGATGTAAATACTGAAATTTCAAATATGAAAGAGTCCATTTTAAAATGATGAGAGGACTTTTTTTTTTTTTATATTTAGTAAAGAATGCATCCATTAATAAATCCTTGCATTTGGTACATTCACACTAGGTCCATCTTTCAAATGATCATGCTGACATATGAAAAAGGAAGTCGTAAAGAAATTCAGAGTGAAAGAAATTATTATTAAGCAACACATTGTAACTTCTGGGAATGAAGGATACACTTTAAACAATGCTCCTGCCATGATTCACTGGAAAGTGACAAAGTTGTAAGGAATCTTACATTCTAAGCTCCACTCATATTTTATCCTATTAAATGTACTCCTACTGTGTTTTTAAAAATCAAATAATAAATCTCCAATAATTTGAAATTCAACCCAAACATTTATTTATGTCTATCCTATTAGTTAATAATATCTATAGTCTAAAACTCACAGCTATTAATAAGCTCTTGCAAATCAGTTATATTAATAGAAAATGAAAATATTTGAACAGTGTTGTAGCAATAGTAATACATTCCTCCAAGTCTTAACATACCTTCCTCTCTCTTTTTGAGAATACTTGTGTTGAAACAGAAGTAGGATGCTTCAGTAATGTTCATAATTTTTAAAAAGGTTCAGGAGCACCTTGATACAGTTTCAAAGTAGGGCTTTTTCCAGTGACCATTAGGTGAAATGCTCAAGTGCTTATACAGAGGATAAAATCTAGACACTATGTTTGATTATCATTTGTGCTATAAGGCTTGTCCTCACAGAAATTTGTACTGGTTCAGTTGAACTTGTTTAGCTTAACTGATTACAGGGGAGAAAATGATGGATATACCTGTACCAGTGTAAGAGTTTTAGAATCATTGAAGGTTACAGAATGAATTGTTCAGATCCTCTAGGATTATTCCACCTCTTACTTTGAGTTGTGTCTTTGGGGCACAATTTAACCTTAAAATACTTTCAGAATCATCTACACAAATATGTCTATAAAAATGAAGTAAGTGTGCAAAGAGCAGTTCAATCATCTCACCATATTTATAATCAATGCATAATTCTAGTGGAATATTCATGCCTTCTACTTTAATCTCTGCTACTTGTGTCAGCAATACCTCTAGAAGTATGAAAAGGGAAGAAAAAGTACCTTAGAATAGTCTTCATCTCACTTTGGCATACTCACTCTCAGCATGGTGGAGTTCTGGATCATGGGGAATTGAATGGGTGGGGGGAGCTTTTTGGGCTCCTAGGGAATCATGACAGCATGTCTCAGTTAGTACTTTTTTTGCACTTCCTTTTGGTGTCTTTTCACCCAATTTGATCATTTCTGCATCTCACAGTGAAGGGAGCATATAGCTTTAAATTCTTCCATCAAGCATTATTGTTCCACAGTGAGTGCCCAAACTTTCAGTATGAAAAGGGGTCTATGCTCCTGTACAAATCAAAACTATGATTAGCCTTTTCAAGGGGTTCATTTCTCTGTTAGCTGAGTTTTGTCATGTTTCCAACAAATGTTTCTTCTATCCTTGGGCTATTTTTATGTTCACCTTATTAATACCCCTTTGTTCCTCCCTAAATCAAGAAGGCTATTTGTGATGAGACTTGCTTAGAGCTGTTGACACCTATTACCCATCTTTTAGGTAATATCTCAAAAAATAATGGTGCCAACAAACTCAAGAGTGATGAGTACTTGCTATTAATGATATATTTCATTGCCTGATCATGAAGAGTCGTCAGGTCAAATGGCTCTCAGAAAATGACTAATTATGTCTTTTTCCCAGAAGAGATTCTATGAATGTATTTAATGTATTAAATGATTTTACCTGCATTACTGCTTTGATTTGCAGGAAAGCCCGTCCCCCCCACTGCACCTTAAAACTGTGTTCTGTTCTAGACCTATGCAAAATAAATAAATAAACAAATAAAAATTAAAAATGCATATAAAGCTAAACTGGACAGTATTTTGCAAAAAGGTAAATAAACAAACAAAATTAAAATAGAACTGTGTGATTCATATGTAACAAACCTTAACACACAAAATTGTCAAAATCTTAGGCTCTGTCTACACTGGCAAATTAGTTCGAATTAAGAAGGCTTAATTCAAACTAACTAAAGCCATGGCTACACTAGGCTTTAGTTAGTTCGAATTAAGGGTTTCCTTAATTCGAATTAATAAGTTTGAATAGGGTATTCGAACTAAGGGGTTAATTCAAACTAACTAAAATTAGTTTGAATTAGTTAGTTCAAACTAACTAATTTTAGCAAGTGTAGACATAGCCTTAGTGTTTGTTATCAAAGCTGGAATTTATGAAATGTCATGAAAGATCTGACAATGGCTCAGTTTTACTTACTCACTTTACCAAATAAGCACTATTTTCTTAATTTGTTTCTGCATCCCACTACACACATTTTGGTATCCTGGATCCCTCACCATGGAACTCTTCTGGAGGGCTCCCCTACTTGGAACTCTTCTCCTACTTAAGTATAGTGTTTCTTTGTTTGTGACAGATGGCTGTTTCCTCATTCTTCAATCTTTGCAACTGCCAGGCATGGGAGCTCCTCACACATGACCTAACTCTAGGGGGAAAAAAAATCTTCAGAATTAAGGAGTAGGAAGGAAAGAGGTAACTGAGCACATCTTCTCTATGCAGTGGGGGTTAATGTGTCACTGATTCTCTTAAGCTCACTACATAAATCAATAATAGGATGGGAGAATGCTTCAGTACTTTTTCTTGAACTGGAAAGTGAGATGGTCCTCATTAGGAAGTCATCCAAGATGAAAGAGCATTGGTTGGTACCCCATGAATTTCTCTGGATGGATAAAGAGGGTCATATCAAAACAGAATAGGGGGTGAAGGAGGGTGGGAAGAGTTTCAGTTGCTTCCAGCCACAGAAGAAGACTTGAAAAGTACTGTATGTCTATGAACAAAGTGCTTATTACAGCAAAAAACAAACAAGTTCTGTGGCACTTTTATTTATCACATGAGCTTTCATGGCTACAATCCCACTTCATCAGATGCTTGAAATGGAAAGTGTAGCATATTAGCTGTAAATATATACATACAGAGAAGGATGGGTCACAAGGAAAATTCAAACAGGCCAGCAGTCTATCACTTAGGGCAGGTGTTGGCAATCCCAAAGATAAGAAGAGACATTTTTTGAAATTCTTTCAATAACCAAGTGTTTTGAGAGCCGCAATGGGTGTAGCCTCCTGGTGGGGTGAGCTGGGAGCTGAGCCAGGACACCTGCCGCAGGGTCCCCTGGTGGGGAGGTGGGAGCCCGGAGCCAGGAGCAGGCCTTAAGCAGGGTCCCCCCATGGTGGTGGGGAGCCTGGAGCCTGGCGCGGGGGGCCTGGAGCAAGGAGCAAGCCACCTGCAGGGTCCCCCGCTGGTGGAGGGAACCAGAATCTGGAGCCGCAAGGGGGCAGCCAAAGAGCCGCATGTTGCTCCGGAGCCACAGATTGCAGACCCCTGACTTAGGGACTCTCTTTGCAAAGTAAACAAGCTGTTTTGATTCAAACAGTGTGGAATCAAAAGCTGAAAAGAACAGTATAGGGGAAATCACCTTTTGTAATGGCTTAATTATTTAAAATCTCTATTCAAACACAATATGAAGGTATTTAGTTTGCATATGAATTGCATTTCTGTTATAATAGTGCTTTACAACTCAGTGATTTTCAGCTCTTAATATGGAACTCAGCTGCTGAAGCAGACTGGGCAGAAAAAAACTGTCCCACAGGAAGTGAATTCAGATCTAGTAGTCATTTAACATAACAAAAGATTCCTAATGAAGCTGTAATTATCTCTATCTTTGAACAGTAGAGAGGGGCTATTTAAGCCATTCCTAGGACTCGTCAGCAGAGCCACACATCCCAGCAGGGGCACCTGTCCCCATACCCCCCTACCTTTTAAAGACGCCTGGCATCGAAGCCCCTTTCTTAGGGAGCTCAGTTCAGTTGAATATCACCCCCTCAATCAGGATGGGCTGGGCACAGTTCTGCAGCCCCTTACTCAGACAACAAGGATAACAACATTACATTACACATGCATTCACATGAAGTGAATTTGTAAAGTGATTTGTAACCCAATACCAGCCAAAGTGATTAGTTTGACAACACAGGCAATCTGTCTGCTGCACAGAGTGGGTGTGTTCATTTAAATACAGTCTGGTCCTGGTAACTTTTCCTCTCTCCAGCTGATTTGGAAGGGAAGAGCTCATTCAGACCCTGCTTACATAAGATAGAGCTTGTTTCCAAATATAGATGCTAAAGACTGTCTCCATTATCTATTCAAGTTCCAAAGGGGTAGCCATGTTAGTCTATTGCAGAGAAACAGAGTCCTGTGGCACTTTTAAAGACTAACAGATTTATTTATCACATGAGCTTTCGTGGGACAAAAATCGCACTTCATCAGACGCTTTCCCCATCTTCAAAGCATCTGACGAAGTGGGATTTTCTCCCATGAAAGCTCATGCGATAAATAAATCTGTTAGTCTTTAAAAGTGCCACAGGACTCTGTTCCATTATCTATATCATCCTTGTGTAGAGACACAAAATGGGTGAGGTAATATCTTTTACTGGATCAACTTCTGTTGGTGAGAGAGACAAGCTTTCAAGCCACTAAGAACACTTTTCTTCTAAGGAAGCAGCAAGTAGCTTTCTTGGGTATTTATAAGATAACAATTATATACACAATGGCAATGTTAGCATCTAAAATAAGATCACATCATCTTACAAAAAGGGAACTTCTAAAAATCAAATACGCTGGCTGATGAATAATTCAGGGAGTGAACATAAAATAGCTCTCAGAATTTATAATCAAAATCAACAGTTCCCAATTTGGGGTGCAGAACCCCCTTGGGGGACACCAAAAATTTCAGGGGGGGATCCCTGAGGCTTCAGTAATATAGAAGTCATTTAGCCCCTTGATCTCCACACTGGGCGCAGCAGCCTCAAATGCCACACCGGCCAAAGTGGTGGAACAGCATTCACACATTCACACTAGTCCTGGCCAACTCACCAGAATCTGCTTTCATCACCCTCAGTCCATGAGGGATGAAAAGAGGCAGGGCCACCCACCGGGGCACGTGATGGCAGCTGTGCCAGGGAAGACTTAGATTCTTACTTGGGTAAAATAAATTTATTATGTAATTCAGTAATTTATTTACTATTTATTTTATTTATTATTATTATTATTATAGGAGTTTGTGGCCAGTGAGGGGATTGGGAAGGAGGCACGATAGTTGTCTCCCTGCTTCCTCTCAACAGAAATGTAAACCTCAGTTAATGTTGCACAGATATCACCCATGCTGAGAAGCAGATTGGAACCTTGTTTTCTCCCCAGAACACAAAGGCCCTTTCTTTCATCTTAGTCAATCCAGAGATATTTTCATTCCTACTTTATGTGAAGATACTTATTTTCATTTGAGTCCAGCTGTGTAATCCTCAGCAGTAGAGACTTCTGACTTGGACTTGATAGTGCAGAGGTAACTATACTTTGGATTACCTTCTGCCCAAACCCGCCCAATTTTGTGGGGAGAAAGGTGAAATGATTTGATTCAAAGTGTCTGTATTGCAATTAGTCTGTAAAAAAATAAAAACGGGGTTTTTTAGGTTATTAAATATTGGCACACTTTCTATATGTGCCTGTAACACAATTGTCACAGAATTGTGGCACTAGAAGAATAGCAGGAGCTTGGGGCAGAGGCAATTCAATATTGTCAGTGAAGTTATTTGTTTTTTATTTATTATTATTATAATTATTTTAACTTTAGGTGACTGGGGCTGGTCAAAAATGCCAGACACACGTGGCGCTGAGAGGATGATATTGACGAGAGTCTAGAGACAAATGGTGATTCCATTTAACGCTGAGCCTGTAGCTTTGTCTTGCTTTAGAAGCTCAGGGCTTTGCAGAGGTAAATATATTAAGAACAACATGAGCTGTTTTTATATGGGTACAAAAATATATCGGTAGCACAGCTGTCTCTTTTTTCCCCCCAAGAAAATAATAAACCTTTGTCTCAAAACTCTAAACCCGAGTCCTCTCAGTCACCTATCTTCAGACTCCTTCTTTTTCACCTTAACATCAACTACTGTTAGGTAGTTGCGCCTCTCTTTCCAGATCTCTAACCAATAGCGTGAGACTGCTGCATCCTATTCAGCGAGACATGAAGTCATTGCTAGAAATTATAAGGCATCATGGACTCAGAAGTCAACAATCTGAAGATTACAGGAAGCTTCTTTACCATCCCTAGGTATCCCGGTGCATGGCTAAGCCTGGCACTTGGAAAAAGACAAGTTAGATGAAGCCACATATGGATTAGCTAAAGGTTATGCTAGCAGGAAGAACAATTACATTGGGAGAGGAGAGGGAGGAGAAAGTTTTCATTCTCCATTGAGGGATTCTGACTTTAAATAGTCATTATGGTTTGTAGCCTGAACATACTTCTGCTTCTTCATATTCAAATGACTAGTTCTGACAAAAGTATCTGCTTCTTGCTACAGCTTTCCATGAAGTGGCACCCCATCCTGTCAGATACTGAATTTACCTTGATATCCAATGCTTTTGCAACCTCTAGACTGATCGCTGAAGTATGCACTGTACCTTGAAATGAAAATTGTAATCCTGGAGCTTATGTCGCTTGGTTTGGACTGTAGTAACTCATCCTCTTGCTGTACAGCTTCCTGAGAACACTTAACCCCATGACTCAGCTCACTATGTCCGCTCCTCTTTGTTTCTGCATAAAATTCAGTGGTTTGGTGCTAATCTGAAAGCCCTAAAGCTTCATTGGCTCATGCTAACACCCCATTTTTCCCTAGGCCAAAGTACTTCCCAAGGGCTATCTCCTTTTTCATCCATGCGCACGTCAGCTCCATGAATTAAGTAACCTTCTTTGGAATTCTTAAAAAGGTGTAGAATAGCTACAAGTCTTGCCATTTTAAGCACAAAATATAAAATAGTATTATTCAGCTTAGTTTGCCAAAATATCAATATAGTAATAAATAAATAAATAATACATTTTATTTGGCGGGGGGGGGAGGAAATCATCGGAGCAGAAATCAGGCTGAATTTTATAAGCCTGTAAAGAACTCAGACACTAAAATAACATGTATCACATTATTGCATAGAAAGATATGTTGATTCTAAGTACCATACTCTGAAGAAAATTCCCATTGATTTCAATCAGAGTTTTGCTTTCTTATTGTAATCTCTTTGTGAGTAGAGACCATGTTTTTTCTGTGTTTGCACAGTACCTAACGCAATGGGGTCCTGACACTGATGTGGTTTCCTGTATATTATTGTAAGTACTACTACAAATAATAATAAGTGAGGTCACAATTATTTTGCTATTAACAGTGCTTAATTAGTGACATTTCAGCAAAGAGAGAGTAGGAAAGCAACTTAATAATTTCTAAACTGTGAACCAAGGTAGCCTTTTCTTCTATCTTATGTATTTCTTATTCTACACTTATCACTATGTCACAGGGCCTGATCTTTCACTAACTGAACTTGTATTGACTACATCTATGAAGGACTGGGACTATATTTAGCAAATGATAGTACACGCTATAGAAAAAAAGACATCGAAGACAAGGGCAAAATAGACTAGTAAGTTCAGAACACTTGCAGCTAGGGAACAGATTGTAGAATCATAAGAATGAGAAATTGAAAAGAAATAATAGCTTATCTATTCCAATCCTCCTGCATAACCGTGTCTGCTTATGTATGTGTATATTGTTAAAATCTACTTTTTACCATCTGATTGCATGTTGAATTGATACTAGTTTTCATTCTAAGGACATCTGGGACGTGTGATCTCATAATCTTGAAGATTTTATTATTAAGGATGTGATTTTTTGCAGACTGGAACCCCATTGCTTATAGACATCTGTGGTAACAACATTGATTAATATTCTGTCATTCTCACAGAAGACAATGACATAGCTTTTCCATAGCTGAACAAGTACTCCAGGGATCTCTTTATTTTTCATGGGTAGCAATGTGAAATCTGCAATACAGAAACAGACAGATAAATTGTGCACCAGAAGGGACTGTTTTGTCATTTTAAGTGAGAACAAAAATGATGGTTCTCAGCAAGCTCTTATTTCTTTTGTAAAAAAACCAAAGCACCCACAGTAACCTGTGTATCCATTGTCCAAACAGCTGTTTCAATCCCTGTGCCCTGTCTATGTACTTGTAATGAGTGCATGCCTGTGTGGGTGCTACCATCTTGGCCAGCACACTTGGGATTGAACCAGGGACCTCCAGAGCTAAAACTGTGCATAGACTGTTCCTGTACAGAATGATCTGCAGCTATGCCAAGGTGAAGAAAATACTTGAACCTAGGTGTCATTTGACACAAGCTACTCTTTAGGAGGAAGAATCACTGCAGGCAGTGTGGCAAACGGAAATCAGTGCAGCCGAGCTGCTGTCCCAGGCCTCACTGCAGCACTCCTGGAAGGACAGCTTAACGAGCTGCCATGGTTTTGGATGCTGGTTTGCCTCACATTGTGGTCTTGGTCCAGAAGTGGAGCTTTGTATGGCTTGAATCTGCCTAAGTTCACACCACCATGTCCTCATGGCATCATTCTTTTCAGGGCTGTCCTTGGGGGGGGCGAATGGGGTGATTGCCCCAGACCCCGCAGTTACGTGGACCCCGTGCTGTCCTGCTCCCAGTGGGGAAGTAAGGGGCCTGCACCGCAGGCCCTCCCTCCCCCATGCCACACTCTTCCCTGCTCCCTGCTGCCTTTGGCTGCAGCGGGGCGGGGCGGAAGCACTAAGCCCGGCCTCTGGTCTGGCCCTCCTCGCCCCTGGGGTGGAGCAGGCAGGCCCAGGGGCGGGGCAGGTGGCCGGGGCCCACCTGTGGGCCGGCCTGTCCCATGCGGCCAGAGCCAGCCCTCGCCCTCGGCCAGAATCGGCTCCTGGCAGCGGTCTCAGGACCCCGGCTGGGACACCGGCCGCAGCAGCCTGGGGTCCTGGCTGCGGCTGGCTCCTCCCACCAGTGGACCCCGTTTCTGGGACTGGAGCCGGCTCCCTGCTGGCGGCCTCAGCCTCCCCACCCGAGCTGGCTCCCTGGGGGGGGGGGTGGAGTGGCCCGCCTCCCCTCCAGCATCGGGGGTGGGGCCCCGCCTAGGCCAGTTGGCCCTGGGCCCCGCGCCCCCCACGGGATGACCCTGATTCTCTTGGTGCTGTTTGACATCTGCTAGTGAATACAAGTCATTGCCTTAGTCTTCCCTAAGTCAAAGACAACCCCTGAAACATCCATCACAAGGTCTTGGCTGCAGTTTCACTGAGGCATGCCAGAGAAACACTGACTTGAGAAAAAGAGGTGGCTGTCAGTCCTGTTTATTAAAGAAAGTATTTTCCATATCCTCTGCATGTAACAGTAGACCACACCAGCCTGGATCTTGCCAGGAAATTAATTATTCAAGCCTAGACTCTTTTCTCCCACAATTTCTAGAGTGGGCTGCACAACAAACAGCAAAAGCAAAGACTGTATAGCTTGTCATGAACAGATATAGTGGCAGTGCGAATGCGGAGTATGACAACAGCCATGCTGATATTGATATGTGGACATGTTGTAGGGAGTTAAGCTACCATGTAGTGACTAACTTGTGATTGCTTGTCAGGTGATTAGCAAGCAATGAAGACATACCCTAAGTTGTGCTGGGGGAAGATGCAACAGGAAACTAGCCATTGCATCCAAAGCAATGGTACCTTCATTCACAATGTGACGGCTACTCGGAGCAGCTGTTTGTTCCGTATCTGTCCACAGCACTGATGGTGTTAATAAGATAAGCTGGCGTTAGTATTCTAAAGAGGCATATAAAAGTAAAACAGCTTTTTTCCAACCCTCAGAAGTAGTTGCTCCTCCTCCTCTCTGATCATACAACTGTGCACAGGGTAAGATGATTTCTTGGGGTGCACCCCAACTATTGAAATTTAAAAGTAAGATTGGATAGGCAGGATGGTAGTTTAGAAGAAAAAAGAGAATGGCAAATTCTTTTGCTCCCTCTCAACTTCCTACTACTGCAATAGAGACACGTTGACTGTTCTGCTCAACACACCTGTTTGCATTAATTACCTCTGATTCACATTGATTCTTAATTGCCCAGACTATTTTCATTTTACGTCCACGTGCACTGCAGACAAAGACAAGGTTGTGATTCTTCTCCCTTGGGCACAAGGCTATGTCTACACTGGCAAGTTAGTTCGAATTAAGGAAGCTGAATTCAAACTAACTTAAGCCTTGGCCACACTAGGCTTTCATTAGTTCAAATTAAGAGCTTCCTTAATTCAAACTAATACATTCAATTATACCTTTCGAACTAACCCTTAATTTGAACTAGTTAGTTCGAATTAAGTCAATGTGGCCATGTTAGTTTGAACTAACTGCTTAATTTGAACTAACTGGCACATTGAGCTTAATGCAACTGACTAATTCGAACTAAGCAAGTGCCATGCATGGCACTTCTTTAGGTTGAACTAGCATTCTAGTGGGGCCATGCTAGTTCGAATTAAGTTAATTCGAACTAACTAAAATTAGTTCGAATTAGTTAGTTTGAATTAACTAATTCGAACTAACTTTGGTAAGTGTAGACATAGCCAAAGAAAAAACACTGTTCCTTCACGTACAAATAAGTCTCACATTACTCTGAAATCTGGGTGACCAACAGGTTTTCCTTTGCAGTAGAGGTGTAAATCACATATTACAATATCATAACAATGTGATGACTGTCCTACTTCACTGTAAAAGAAAGTTACTTGCCTTTAATACTTATATTCTGACCTATGAATCTCACTAGATCAGTGGTTTTCAAACCATGGGTTGGGACGCAGTACTGAGTGGCAGACCTTCAAATAGTGGGTTGCGGTACCTCCTGCTGTCACTGCCAAAAGACTGGAATGCATTGCTGAAAGATGTAATTGTTGGGTTGCGGGCATAAATGATTTTTTTCAACTGGGTCCCAAGAAAAATGTTTGAAAACCACAGTACTAGATTACTACTCTTGGATCTATGCTTCTAGAAAATTACCAGGAAGGAACTACCACAGGTTCCTAGTTCTGAGACACGGCGGCATTTTACACAACCCTGGATTCCAGTCACATGACACACAACATTTGTCTTTTCTTTAAGGATGTAGTAGGTTACCTATTTAATTGATGGCTTTGTTACTAAATACTGAGCTTTCAAGAGACCACTCAAAAGCTCCTGAGGGATGGCCGTATTAGTCTGTATACAGCAAAAAACCCAGTCTGATTGTGTCAAGTTTGCAAATGAGCTCCAGCTCTTCAGTTTTACGCTGGAGTCTGCTTTTGAAGTTTTGTGGGGGGTTTTTTGCAGGAGCATGGAACTTTCAAGTCTGCTACTGAGTGTCCAGGGAGATTGAAGTGTTCTCCTACTGGTTCATGGATGTTACCATTTTTTATGTCTGACACAAATCGGACATAAAAAAATGGTAACATCCATAAACTGATAGGAGAACACTTCAGTCTCCCTGGAGACTCAGTAGCAGAACTGAAAGTTGTCATACTCTTGCAAAAAAAAAACTTCAAAAGCAGACTCCAGAATGAAACTGAAGAGCAGGAGCTCATTTGCAAACTTGGCACAATCAGACTGGGTCTGAACAGGGACTTGGAATGGTTATCACACTACAAAAAGTAATTGTCGGTCTTCACACATTCTCACCTTCTATTCAACTGGTGTGAATGAGCCTCTCCTGCCCCATTGAATTGGCTTTGTCAGCACTTGCTATTATTATGCTACTCCTCCTGGCATGTGTATATACCTCTCAACTGTTGTTTCCATTTCATGCCTCTGATGAAGCGGGTTGGATCCCATGAAAGCTTATACCCAAAGAAGTTTGTTAGTCTTTAAGGTGCCACAGGACTCTCGTTTTTCACTCAAAATCTGTGCAAAATACCCTGAAATACCACCAGAAACATCAATAACCTGTAATCATCAAGCACTGAACAATTCCCTGATATAGCAGACTGACAAACAAAACCAGAGCTCTTTTTCTCAGCAGGCAACAGATCGATTGCTTTAATGAAAAGCAGCCATGCCTGGGAGAGAAAAGGAAATTTTGGTCAAATACCACATTAAAAAGTTCAAATCTGAAGCCAGCATAAAATTTTATGCTGTTCAGATTCATGATTTTGGTCTAACTATTACCCATTATAAAACTATGGTCTATTTCCAAAAATCAAGAATGCTTGGATCCTGTCTTTTGTTTCGATTCCCACTCTACCCAATCCACCAGGACAAATCACTAAACTTATGAAATGCCATGAGTTCTTTAATATCTGGGTAGAGAGAAGAAAGCTTGGGGTTTTAAGGTGTAAAGAAAGAACTGACAGAGAAAACTGTAGATTAATTAAATTTTCTTTCCTGAAAGAAAAAAGGTTAATCCATCCTATCAAAACTTGATCCTGAGGCTCTTGGGAGGAAGGGTATTCCGCACGGTTTTAGATCACGAAGCCAAACCTTTGGTTTAGCCTCGGACATCTAAGAGCTGACTTTGCTTGCTGGCTGGTCCAATAATGCAAAATACTTTGCAAGAGGAAGAGACTTTAAAAAGAACAGTCAAAGATTCAGCTAGGCTGCTGATGTTTATTGTAATCCTTACCCTTATCTTCTGAGAAATGCTAATTAATGCTGTGAAACACAAAACAAAACACTCTAGGAAACAGATCAGCTAGATGTACATCCTTTCAGTTTTAGGTTTGTTAGCAATATCAAAGTAATGTCCCAGAAATAGAACTTAAATTGCACAGTTCTAGCCAGTATCATGGCTAGCTTTACAAGGAATTTGTATTCATGTATTGGGTTTATTGTAACCCCATGATTTAGTCAATTATTAAACTCCCTGGTGTCTTTAGCTATGTAACTGTCTAAATTGTTCAACAATATTACATTTTTAAATTATTAAAAAATAACACTTTTAAATTCATCCATTTGTGGTACTCTAACCCTAAGAATTCCTCCTGTGTTCTAAACTGAGCTTGGTTTAGATTCTAAAGTTATTCAGCTACCATTGGATGAGCTTCGAACAGTAATGGCAGAGGTTTCTGACTATTTATGTTGATTTGTTTCTTATCTTTAAAGTCCCATTGTGCTTGTTTGAAGAATGGCATTATATTGGTAAACAGGACTATTCCTTGTAGATAGTTGACAAAGTCATGTTAAATTGTCTAGAGTCAATGTGGCCTTGTATTGATAGTGAATCAAAAGTAGACACTAATTGTATTTCTCTGTGTTTACTTGCATCTCGTTAGATTTTTTTGAAAAAAAAAATATCAATGGAACTTAATTTGCTTATAGATGATAAAGTTCTTATCTATAATTTTTCATTACTATATTCTATCAATTCAAAGTTCTAACAAGGATAATAACACATAGCTGAAATTTGTGTGGTAAAATTCTTCTCTTCATTCTTTTTGCAATTGTGACTCCACATTGTTAGACTATCTGTGACCTGCTTGAATGGCACTGTGTATTGTCTGAGGAAGGACCCTCTGAATTGAGATCAAATCGTCCACATCCTTTCATATGTGGAATTGCCTGTCAGCACCCAACTTGCTTCAGCTATAAAAGAAGTCAGGACTGATCCTGTTTTATCTCAGATCTGCTTAAAGAGCTAGCAAGAGACATGAAGGAGAACCAGAAGAGTTTCTAGAGGTATGCTAGCAACAAGAAGAAGGTCAGGGAAAAGTGTGGACCCCTTACTGAATGAGGGAGGCAACTTGGTAACAGATCATGTGGAAAAAGCTCAGATATACAATGGAGAACTATATCCAGTTTTGAGGCCCCCCCCCCCACTACAGAAAGGATGTGGACAAATTGTGGATTAGTTCAGTGGAGGGCAGTGAAAATTATTAGGAGCCTGGTGCACATCACATAGGAGGAGAGAGTGAGGGAACTAGGTTTATTTAGTCAGCAGATTAGAAGAATGAGTGGGATTTGATAGCAGCCTTCAACTACCTGAAGGGGTATTCCAGAGAGGATAGAGCTAGCTGTTCTTAGTGGTGTCAGATGATAGAACAAGGATTAATGGTCTCAAATTGCAGTGCAAAAAATGTAGACTGTATTAAGAAAAACTTTTTCACTAGGGTGTGGTGAATAGTTTACCTAGGAAAGTGGTGGAATCTCTATCCCTAGAGGTTGACAGGGCTTGACAGAGCCCTGGTTGGGATGATTTAGTTGGGGTTGTTCCTGCTTTGAAAAGGGGGTTGTAGTAGGTAACTTCCTAAGATCCCTTCCAACCATAATCTTTTACAAATTAACCACCTCACCATCTCTGCTATTAAACTGACCTAACAATTTTACATATATTTGTATGTATTTTTATCTTTAATCTCAGTAACCTTAATGGGAGCATGATTAGAGTCTAAATTAGCACATACAGTAAAAATACTCATATTTATCCAATGTTCTGCTTATTACCTCCATATCTTAGGAAACTGGGACATCCAAGACTGGCTACCTATGTGGTAAAATAACTCAAATTTAATTAAAAATAATCCAGAATAAAATACTTGGTTCTAGAAGCTAATTGCCATTTGAATTGTGCTACACCCTTTGCAATCCAAGACTGGGTTCATCACAAAACTATAGTTAGGACTCACATAGAAGTCTGAAAATTAATAGGTGCTAATAGATTCAGACAAATAAACCTAAGATACACAAATTGAGACAATCCCTGAATACTCACATTTGTAGCACAAGAACAACAACAAAAAATCTTCAGCTAAACTATTTTCTAGACTACTCTAACCATATAATTACCCCTTAGAGTAAAGAAATATGGAGAAAATCATGTGCACAATAATTTTTCTATGAATAACAGAATTTATACTGTATTATGTCCTTAGATTTGTATAAACCTATGTTGCTGAATCTGGCACATTAAAGGTTTAAGAATTGAATATTAATGAATCTCTAGATGTTTCCAAAAAGGGAGCAAAACACAGTGTCATACAAGTGTTTTGGGCACTAGGGCAAACTTCTCCAAAACACTACTTGGGCTTCCAGTGGAACAATTTGATTAATTTTCAGTTAATTTTAGGATTTTAATTCTCATTAAATTCTAATTCTCATTCCCATTCTAATGTTCTTCAAATGCAGTAATTTCTGTCTTCAAAAATAAAACCATTATGCGATGCTCTGGTTCAAGCCTTCTTATCTCATGGATAGCTTTCTGGACATGGATCATATTATACCATAAATTGAGTTGAAAATAGCTGATAATTCTGGCTCTATTTAAATCAATGACAAAATTCCCATTGACTTTAATGATGCAAGGATTTAACCGAATCCTTTTCTTTGAACAATCTTGAAGATGCTGTTGACACCTAAAAATAATAATTAATAGAAATAATATAGAATGATGTAAAGATATTAGGTGATAGAATCCAGTTCTTTTATCCTCATAAGTGGGGTGGGATAGTATATTGGTCATAGGAAGAAATTAATAGTTTCCTGTATATCAGGAACATACTTCAGCAAGGGTCTGATTCAATTACTTTTCAATGTCTTTCTATTGACATCAGTGGGACAAAGAGCTGGTCTACACTGATGGAAAAATTCGGCAGCAGTCTATGGGACTTATGCAAGCTGTGCAGAATTCATAAGTCCCCTTAATGCACCATGTTCTCTGCACTGTGCTGATGGGAAATGTGTTTCTGTTGACACCGTGCTATCCCACTTGAGGGAGTGGGTTTGTTACGGTGGTTTCCAGATTGGCTAAGTGTGTCTTAACTGACCACTCAACCGATACGGAAAAATCTATCCAACAGCTGTGACTTTGTTGCAGTCAGTATAGCCATACCTTAAAATTCAGCTCCAAGAGAGAAAGAGATTATAGCACACTGGTTCCAAGGATACAAAGAATGTGGCTCAGTTCAGCAGAAAAGAAGAATCTGCAAGTGTCCCCTTTGTGTGAAATTTAGGATGACACTAATGCTATAGTCAAAGTAATATAAACTTACTGTAATATAGTAATATAAACTAAAGTCAACTTTGATTTACAGTGTAGATATGCTAAGTCTACACTTGTTCAAATAAGTTGACTTTGTTAAGTCGACTTAGCATATCTACACTGTAAATGTAAGTCAACTTAAAGTCAACCTTGCCAAATCAACTTAGAGCGTTCACACTGGACACCTAAGTCGACTTGTAGGGGCTAGGTGGACCTGGGAATGGTGCATGGTGGAAGGGTGGCACCTCTTGGGTGCCCCCCTTCCCCAGGCACCCCTCCAAAAGTGCCAGGGAGCTCAGTATATTCCCATTGTACCAGGGTACATGGGGGCTGAGCAGGACAGGGACAGGGGCAGGGTACAGGAGCAGGGTGGGCAGGGCTGTGTCCTGCCCTGTGGGTGGGCACACCAGGCTCTAGCTGTACCAGGCACCGTGGGTGGGAGGTCAGTGGGGGAGCCCTGGGGACCCTTTAAGTCGACTTAGGGCTAAACTAAATCTACTCTGGCTTAAGTCGACTTAATAAAGTCAACTTAACCAGTAAGTCAAAGTAAAACTAGGTCTTATTAAGTCAATTTAAAATTTCCTTAAGTCAACTTAAGCAGCAGCTTAAGTCGACTTAAGGAAACTGTAGTGTAGACACAGAGTAAATTAAGTCGACTTAAGCCTGCTTAAGTTGACTTAATTTACAAGTGTAGACACACCCTATGTGACTTGGAAGTCTTGTGCTAGCAATGGCGGATGCTGAAGGGGGATCCACAGATAAACACAAGGGGACTGATTCTCTTTCCAGATACAAAGGGGCTATTAACTAGCTCGGGTTGGCAAGGGGATGGGGAAGAGCTGGGCCAGGGTGCCTGCCATAGTGTCTCCTGATTGGGGGGGACCCCGGAATGGGGGGACTCCCACCATGGAGTCCTCACTGGCAGGGATGGGATGGAGCCCAAAAACTGCACGGGGGCAGTCAAAGAGCTGTGTGTAGCTCCAGAGCCTCATGTTTCAGACCCTTGAAGTAGCCAGATCACCTCAGCTAAGGATTCCCCCAGACTCGTGGAGATCACATCTTGCATAGAGCTGATATAGCTCTGTTGCCAACCCAGCTCTCCCATAGGTGACAATTACCTTAGAATTACAAGTGTATAAGATGAGTTGCTTAAAAATAATTAGGTGAAGTCACCCAAATCTCACAGCACACTTCATTTCACTCAGCTAACAGTAGTTAATACTGGTGCTGACTATGACCTTAAGTTTTTAGAAATGTTCCTCATTTGATCTTCTCTTACACAAATTTTATAACAATGTAATTCCATTTATTTCATGGAAGATATTCCTTAGTGGTACATGTATCAGTGAAAGAAGAATTGGTCCCATAGTATTCAGTGTTCTGATAACCCTAGGGAATTTTTAATTAAAAAGCATAATGAAACCATCTTAGGACTTGACCCTGCAAATTCTGAGCACCATGGCCTGCACCAATGAAGTGAATAACTTATGCATATGCCTTTATACTCTTCTAAATTAATTCTTAGAGCAGCTGAACAGAGTGTGGTTTCTGGCTTAAGTGTTATTCTTCCTCATGCCAGTGGTTACAGCCCTTTAAAGGTCATTTCACAGGTGCAGAGTACAATATACGATAGGGGATTACAAAAAACGAGAATGAAAGGCAGTTTTTAAGAGGGAGTCATAAAATAGTGGCTTTGGTTAGGAAAGGCTGCATCACCATTGCCAAAACTGCTCTTGTCTCCTCCTGGACTTACATAAAAACAGAAAAATATTTTTTTACCCAGGTCAGAGGCATCACTGCCCCCAAAAAAGGTTTGGGGCCCAGGCCCAAGGCCTGGGTCCTGCCCCCTGCTGAATGCTCCCTGCCCTCTGACCTAAAACTGGCCCCGGGGCCCAGCTCTCTCACTGGATCGGGCTCTTGCCATCGCCGGCCATGGCCTGGCCTCAGATCCTCGGCCACAGGCCAGATCTGGTTCTTGAAACCACTGGCCAGTGGCCCAGCCTTATTTCCCCTTTTTGGCGGGGCACTGATGCCCCTGATCTGGGTAGAATAAATATTTATATTTTCTCTCTGGATATTGGAGCATTCATGCACATGAGGAAGTACTGCTGTCATACCACCAAGAGTGGTCTGGCTCTATCAGACTGGGGACTAACTGCTGGTTACTTTGACATCAGGCAGTACTCTCAACCCACCTATCATAATGATGAAGAACTGACTCTGGCAACAAATGATGAGGAATCACTCCTAAAAAAGTAGGAGGAGAAGCCATATACCCCTATCACTGGGAGGATCACAGACACAACTCACAGAAAGAAATGTAAATTAATGATGGTTGGTGAGACGAGAGAGAACGAACAAAGGGGGAGGGATGTGGGAGAAGAACAAATCAGCATCTCAGATGCAGGATGTATAGGGAACAAGCAGGAGGAATTAGAAATGCTTGTTAATAAACACAACTATGACATAGCTGACATCACAAAGACTTGGTGACAATTGTTCATGAATGACAGGCAAGAAAAAAGGGTAGAGGTGTTTCCTTATATATAACAAATGTAAACATTTGGACTGAGGTTAAGATGGAAATAAACAGATTTAAACAGACTTGTTTAAAATTACTGGGTAAGGATAGAAGGGTAAAAAACAAAAACATAAACAAGGGTGATGTCATAGTAAGAGTCTGCTACAGAACATTTAACCAGGAAGGAGTGGATGAGGATTTTTAAAAACAACTAACAAAATAATCCAAAGCATATGACTTGGTGGTGATAATGAACTTCAACTACCCAGACATCTGTTGGGAAAATAACTCAGCATGGCACAGATTACAAAACAAGTTCTTGGAATATATGGAAGACTATTTTTTTTTTTAATTTTAGAAGATGGAGAAAGCTACTAAGGAAGAATATGTTCTAGATTTGATTTTGACAAATAGGGAGGAACTGATTGAGGATTTGAAAGTGTAAGGCAGCCTCGGTGAAAGTGGTAATGAAACCATAGAATTCATGACTCAAAGGAATGGTAGAAGAGAAAAGAGCACAATAAAAATAATGCATTTCAAGAAGGCAGACTTTAGCAAACTCAAAGAGAATATAGTATGATTCCTTGAGAAGAAGGCCTAAGGAGAAAAATAGTTCAAGAAAGTCGGCAGTTTTTCAAAAAGACTATTAAGGGTGCAAGAGCAAACTATCCTACTTTGTAGGAAGGATAAGAAGTATGGCAAGAGACCATCCTGACTTAACCAAGAGATCTTCAATGATCTGAAACTAAACAGGATGAATGTAAACAAATAACACAAGTACGTAAGGAAAAAAATCAGTCACTATTAGTGGGGTGGGGGCAGGGAGCTCCCACGGCATGCAGCCATGGAAGGGGAGCCCCAACAGGGGAAGGGAAGGGAGGAGACTTGGAGAAGGAGCCTATGCGAGGGAACGTGCGGGAGGAGGAGACACATATGTGTGGGGACAGGGAAAGAGGGTGGGAACTGGGGAAAGGGAAGGGCTGCCAGTGTGTGCAGAGACAGGAAAGGGAGGGAGGTTGGAGAGGGAAGGAAACACTGCATGTGGGGAAAAGGAAGGAGCTGTACAGGGATAGGGAAGGGGGGTGGAGAAAGGAAAGGATTCACCGTGCGCGGGGACTGGGAAGGGGGGGGTTGTTTGGGGAGAGGAGCTGCTGGCATATGTGGGGAAAGGAAAGGGGAGGATTGGGGAGAGTGAGGGGCTGCCGGCGCACGCAGGGACAGGAAAGAGGAGGGGTTGGGGACTACAGAGAGGAAAGGAGCTGTGTGGGGAAAGCAAAGGGGGTGGGAGGGTTGGGGAGAAGAGCCACTGTGCACAGGGACAGGGAAGAGGGGAGGTTAGGGAGAAGACCCTGTCCAAATAAAAGGCAAAGGAAGGAAAGAGAGAGGAGCAGAGCATGCAGGGAGAAGGAAAGGGAAGGGGAGAGCAGCCAGCTGTGTGCCAGCTGACTCTGCCGGGACCAAGAAGCTGCTCCCGGCTTGTCTTGGCAAAGCCAGCTGGCGCACGGCTGGCTCTGCTGGACTGAGGAGGGGCGGGCAGCTCTCCCAGCTCCATTCTCCAGCCTTTGGAGGCTTCCCTGAAGCTGGAGAGCAGCTGTGCCAGCACTTCTCGGCACTTCAGCCCCTGGGAAGCCTCTGGAGGCTTCCCTGAAGCTGGAGAGCAGCTGTGCCGGCACTTCTCGGGGCTCCAGCCCCTGGGAAGCCTCCGGAGGCTTCCCAGGAGCTGGAGCACGCTATGCCGGCAATTACCGGTGCTCTGGCTGTTTAGGGAGGCCCGGGGGCTTCCCTAAACAGCTGGAGTACCAGCAATTGCTCGCACGGTGTTCCAGCTGTTTAGGGAAGCCCCCGGGACTGAGAAGTCCTGAGCAGAAGGGAGCCGAGTGGTCTGGGGCTTGCTGCCTGGGGAGAGCCAGCCCCGACAACCCCTCCTAACCTGGGGAGCCTCGCCTCCCCCTGGAGCTAACTATTCGACTTAGAGAGTCTAGTGTAGACTCTCTAAGTCAACTTAGTATGGCCCACCTGTGTGGACTCTCTAAGTCAACTTAATAAGGTCAACTTAAAGTCGACTTAGTAAAGTCTACCTAAATTCCCCAGTGTACACATAGCCTATGATACTATGACTTTATGGCTGCGTCTACACTTGTAAATTAAGTCGACTTAAGCTTGCTTAAGTTGACTTAATTTACCCTGCAACTACACTACCGTTTTCTTAAATCAACTTAAGCAGCTTGCTTAAGTTGACTTAAGGAAAATAAAGTTGACTTAATTAAAATTAAGTTGACTTTATAACACCTCCTTTGAATTCGACCTAAGGTTTAAGTTGACTCCCTAGAGTCGACTTAAGTCAGTGTAGATGTGGGGTAGCCCTAAGTCAAATTAGGGCTACCCCAGGACTACACCAATGCCCTCCCTGCCAGGGGTTGGGGGCATAGGGGGAGCCTGGCATGCCCCCTCACAGGGCAGGGCAGAGCCCTGCCCACCCTGCCCCTGTGCCCTGCCAGGGTCCCTGACCACCTTTGCCCCATTGTATCTATGTACAATGGGGCAAAGGCTGAGCCACCTGGCATTGGGCAAGGGGCGCCCCCCCCTTCCCCCATGGACCTCCCCTAGGTCCCCATAAGCCTTCTCTATTCAAAATTTCACTGGCTCTCCGAGTGAGAGAAGAATTACAATGTGACCCCTCACCCCAAAAGGTTGGACACCCCGGTATAGAGTGTCTATGTATAAGGTTTCTGGACAATACCAAGCTGGGAGGATTTGCAAATGCTCTGGAGGGTAGGATTAAAATTCCATATGACCTGGGTCTGAAGTAAATAGCATGAAATTCAGTAATGACAAATGTAAAGGACTCCATTTGGGAAGGAACAATGAATTACACACATACAAAATGAGAAATGACTGCCTAAAAAAGAACACTTCGGAAAGGTATTTGGGGTCATAGTTGATCACACACTAAATATAAGTGAAGAGCGTAACATGACGGCAAAAAAAGCAAACATCATCATTCTAGGATGTACTGGCAGCAGTGCTGTAAGGAAGAAACAAAACATAATTCTTTCGCTCTACTCTGTGTTGGTCGGGCCTCAACTGTAGTATTCTGCCCAGTTCTGGGTACCACATCTCAGGAAAGATGTGGGCAGATTGCAGGAAGTCCAGAAAAAAGCAACAAAAAATATTAGAAGTCTAAAAATCATAATGCACGAGGGAAAATTGTGGTAGGGTAGGGGGACACCTTGGATTTGTTTAGCCTGGAGAAGAGAAGACTCAGCGGAGAGGTTCAAAAAGTTTGCCTTCTTTGAAGGTGCTATTAAGTCTATTTGGACTTTTAAAAAAAAAAAAAACAACCCTGAAAATAAAATTGTGCTACTAGAAGCAGTCAGCTATATCTATTTATGAATGTATTACTGATTTGTTCCCAGCAATACCTGAAATTCTACATCTGAAAACAAATATAAACTAAGACAAAGCCCATGTGGGAGGAAATGCATCTGTGTTTTCAATTCATCACAATTTTAGTGAGGATTAATCTTTTTTTTCAGTGCTGTCTTACTTTTTATTGACTGGTATTAGGAGCACACATGATGGCTAACACTGTGAAAAATATTAATACTAATAACTATGTATGTGTTAATTTTTATCTCTTTTTTCCATTGATAATTTGTAATTTAAATAAGAGAAAAAATTGTGTAACAGGTCCATTTCTAGTTTGTGCATGGTAAGGAGGAGTGGACTTTTATCTTCACAATCTATATAAATCAAGGTCAAGGTCAGTGCACATTCTACTAGCAATGGAGTCACCTTTTCCCTGAGTTAGTTTTATAATTCCCATCAATTGCTGCCAAATTTAGCTAACAGCACAGTTCTAATTTGCTCAATGATTATTTGGCCAAATTCAGACTTGGAATGAATGGCAGTCAATGGAGTTGTACAACCTCACATTAACTCTGAATTTGGCCCAAAGCATTTATTAAGTTTTGAATTAATAAACAAATGAAAATCAAAAAATTTTCTTAATCCTAATTTAAACTTGTTTATAAAAGTAATCTATTAGACAAGATCCAAGTTCAGAACTTCAACACATTCATTGAAAAGCTGAGAAAAACTGTGAAACTTTCAACTGAGTCTTGCTTGCCACAAGAATGAGTAAAGCCCATGGGTGTTTTTGAAGTATATGATAGGTTTTACAGTCAGCCAAAAGAGCTGAACAATTTACAACTGGAAATATTCAGCTGAGAAACAGAGAGTGTAGTGGTGCAATGTGTTGTATATTTCTTTTTGCAATCAAACCAAATACTATTTTTTGGTCATTTGAAATTCTTATTGCTACTTTCTCCCCATGTCATTTCTACTATGCTCAGTGGCTAATCATAAGAAAAAATAAAACCAAAATCTTGTGGAAATAATACACATACTTAATATGTACAATGTACCAAGGTTTGTTTGTTTGTTTTTTACCTTAGAAGGCATTATGTTCAACCAATCCATACTAGCATGCAAGAAAGTTGAGAGCAATTTAATATATGTGTATAATATCTTTTCTGCCCTCTATAATAAGCCCTTGCTATTTCTTGTTTTTTTTTTCCCATACTCTATGATTATGGCACATAACATTTACCTTTCTATCTTTTCTCTTTTGTTATTACATCTAGACTATAAAAGTCACTATTCCTAAGGCTGATATAGCTTTTTCTACAGTCAACCCTATTAGGGGACTTTAAATGCCTCAACCATTTCCAATTGCATCAGGTTGAAACTTGATAAATGAGCTGTCAGCTTAAATGTGCCTTGTTTTAAAAAATCTTGGACTAAAATCAATAAGCCATTTTAAAAAATATGGAGTAGCAAACATATAATTGGCAATACCAATTTAGTTTCATTTTTGACAAGTCCTACCTAGAATAATTGTCATAGATAGATAGATAGATAGATAGATAGATAGATAGATAGATAGATA
>ML685784.1:5532561-5549708 GCA_007922175.1 Pelusios castaneus | reverse complement strand
ATAGATAGATAGATAGATAGATAGATAGATAGATAGATAGATAGATAGATTACTTTAGCAATTTACTAACCTACACTGAGCCCTTTGTTTTTTGGAAACAAAAACAATTTTTGAAATGTAAAAAATAAACTATTTTAAAAATCATATTGGATAAAAGTTATGGTTGATAACAGCTGTACTTAACTCTGCTAATTGTCCATTCACTTGACTTGCTTTTAATAGTGCTATTCATCGCTAGTCATGATAAAATAAATACATGTTTATGGATATGCCAGCAGTCCATTCAGGTGAAGACCGAACAGTCTCACATTCGGTTTCTTACAGTGTCAAAATATAACACTGCCCAGAACTCTGAGATCAAAAGGAAAAGCAGGAATACATCAAAGGTACTAAGGAGTGATCATTTCACAAATCTTGACTTTCTGCGTGTGATCTTAGAGGATGACCATTTTCTGAGGAGAACCATTACACTGTGTTTAAAGAGATTTAATTGCACTTTCATCATACATGAAGAAATTCACTCATCTGAAACATTTATATAAATGCAAAAGTTTCTATCAAGCTGTGTATAAGTGAGGTGTGTTTTTTTTCCCCTCTTTCTCCGAAGTAGTTCAAATTACTCCTTGCATCTTACATTACTGTTCATTTGTCAACACTGAATTCCATTCCAAGCTTTTTTGGACTTACTGGAGTTCCCCACAGTTTTCTCTCATCTTAACTCACTTAAATAATTCTGTATCCTCTTCACATTTGTATCTTGCTGTTCACCATTTTTCTAGATCACTGATAAATTTGTAAATACCAGTTTTTGTGGCATCCTACTAACCTTTGCTAATGTTAGAAATTGATTATTTGTGGGTTGGATATAAGGAGAGTATATTCACTCTATAGGATCTGTGATGGAATAAGACAAAATAGAAGAAATTACTTACCCAGGAATAGAACAGAGAAAGACGTAGAATCAAGACTAAGTTCAAATAAATTACAAATTTGACTGATACAGCTGCATGAATTTTACTTTGTTCATAGCCCTCTTAATCTTACCCTTCAAAATCTAGTGAAGGATTTGACAAGACAAAAAATAAGGAATAAACTATCCTAATAAGGAGAACTGATACATAATGAGACACCTTGGAAGCAGGACAATATAGCTGTTAAAACTTGATTTAAAAAAGCAACAATAAAATTAAAATAGGTCAAAGCATTACACCACCAGATTTTTTTTAAAGTGCCAAAACTGGAGCCATTTTGATCTGCTGCATAAATAATTCAACTACTGAAGTATTAATTCAATTAATTAAATTAAATTAAATATTAGATATCTATAGATGTCTTTAAAAGCAATAAATTGGGAAGACTAAATGGTATTTCTTGGTTAACAAATAGTTATTCATTTTTTATACTTTTATAGCACCAAAATTATAAGGAACATTGCAAACATATAAGGAAATAAGATCCCAACCCCAAAAAACTTACAAGGCTCTAAGGCTATGTTTACACTTACCAAACTTAGTTCGAATTAGTTAATTCAAACTAAGTAATTTGAACGAATTTTCATTAGTTTGAATTAACTTAATTCGAACTAGCAAATTTTAGTTCGAACTAAGCAAGTGCCATTAGTTCAAATTAGTCAATTGTATTGAGCTCAATGTGCCGGTTTGTTCGAACTAAGCACTTAGTTCGAACATTGCCACATTGGGTTAATTCGAACTAACTAGTTCGAATTAATACTTACTTCAAAAAGTATAAGCAAATTTATTAGCTCGAATTAGGGAAGCCCTTAATTCAAACTAATGAAGGCCTAGTGTAGCCAAGGCTTAAATTAGTTCGAGTTAAGCTTCCTTAATTCAAACTAACTTGCCAGTGTAGACATAGCGTAAGTCGTTAATTTGCTTCGCATAGTCCTTACAAAGCCCGAGTGAATTAAATGATCTATCCATATGGAATAACTTGCAAATTGGGGATTAAACAGATAATATGCAGATGAAGGATAGAGGAAGGAAAACAATAAAAAGAAAACAACTGAGCAGTGACAATTAGAGCGAAATGTTATTAGTTCCAGAACTGATCATTCTTTTTTCTCCCCCTTCTTTTTCTTCTTGTTTTTGTTTTGACTTTCTTCTAACATTGATTTTGTTAGCACTTCAGTGAGCAGAGGACTAGGCTCATGGGCCTTCTAGAGGGAGAAAAGTTTATTGCCTAGTAACTGTAGTTCCTTGTGGAGATTGACAGCATATCAATACTCTTGCCGACAGCACATGTGCTCCCAAAAAGTGGGGATAGACGCTGTCAATACTTGAAGTGTATTTTAATGAATGCCTTGAAAGACATGAGAATAAAGGCATGACAGACTATGTTAAGGCCTGGCCTTAAAGGCATATAGGATAACACAGATGAAGTCAGAGACACAAAAGCAATTATTAAGAAAAATATAACATTTTGTCATATATCTAAAATTTTCATTTAAAGTGTGGATTAATTCATACCTGGATTTTACTTACTGCCATATAAAAATAGTGTCATTTAGGTAAGCTCTAAAGTTGTATTTTCTCTTCCCTAGTTAATGTTTTGCTGCTTTTTAATGTTTTAATGCTCTGCACCGAAGTGGTTAGCTCAAATATGTACCCCAAAAATATACAGCTTTTGTTTGAAAGCAAATGATAAACTTGATTGTATTATTTGGGAATGGAATATGAGTATTGCATCTAACCTTACCCATAAAAAACAATTTGGGATTTCTCTGAACCTTCTGCTCTCCAGTAGCTATAGAAAAATCACTGATATGCTTCATAGTAGAGAATAATACTGTTTGGAGATTTAATGTTCAATATGGCAGTAGGTAAAAGCTGAGTAGCATTGTCTAGGCAATAGAAGAGCCTCAAAGTGTACCTACTTGGAGTTTTCTAGACAGCAGAAGATGTGAAAGATAGATGTGAAATCCTTCAAAATGATCAGCACTATCGTATGATTCTTGTATCTCTTCATGTATTCTGTATCTTAAATTCCTTGTATATGGGATCATGAGATCCTTTATATATAGTGTGCCAAGAAAATTGTTATTTGGACCAGACAGCATGAACGAGGACTCTAGAGCCTATTGGTTAGTGCACTCATCTGAGAGACCTATATTCCAGTCCCGGCTTTAATGAATATTTATTTTATACAAGTGAAAGAGACTCAGTAAGTCAGACTGAGAGAACCACATCCCAGAATAATCATTAGCTTAGTGGTTAAGAAATTTATGTTGGACACCTAGATTCAAGTCCCTGCTTTGTGTCAGGTGGCTGAGGATTTGAACCCAAGCACCTCAGATCCTGGGTAAGTGCACTAGCCCCCTTCTCCTTCACTGTGTTTTGGGAAGACAAAGTATAGTAGGAATGCTCTTAGACAGCCCCTTAGCATGCTTATTGGATCTGGAGAGGAGAAGATGGTAAGGGAAGCACTCAGATATTGTATTGGGTCTGATCCAAAGATTGTGGAAGTTGAAGTTAAAGGGGACTTTGAGAATATACATGGAAAAATAGCTGTGCAAACAATGCAATATTTTTACAGATCATGTTCACAATGACATTTGTAAAATGTACATAAAATATGCATCAAATTAAGGAAAGTCTGTAGGTACTAAGCAGGGATTATTTTTATTCCAAGTTTCAGGAATTTTTGCTGTGGGGTTAGAATCTTTCTATGAGGGAAAACATACATTTTTTTTTTTTCAATTTTGCCAAATTAAAAGAGAAGGGGGAACGGCTTGGATTAAATATTTGAAACAAAAATATTTCTTTTTGTCAGAGACTGAACCTGAGAAATTATGGGCACAGGTTGTTTTCCTAACAGTTAATGGTTCAAAGGAGTCCAGATCCTGACTAATTGTGAAGTCTATTGTTAATCTAGTTCAGCAAAACAAACAGAGTGCTGTCCTTTTAAAGACTAACAAATTTATTTATCACATTTCATGGGAAAAAATCCCACTTCATCAGATGCTTTGAAGATGGAGAATTTACTGAATGGGAAGAAATTAAATACAGGGAAGTATAAGTCATTATATCAGGTCAGACTGTTGTAGCAAATCAATGCAGCAGTTTCAATTCAAAAAACTGGGGAACAACATATAGAGGAAGGTGAGGTCAAATTACCAGTCGTAATGAGAAAAAAATCCATCTTCCTTATTTAGTCCTGAAGCAACAGTGTCAAATTTGCATATGAATTCCAATTCTGCAGTTTCTCTTTGAAGCTTCAATTTGTTATGCATTTGTTTGAGCACAGCCATTAACAAATCATCAATGGAGTGAGCAAGTAGATTGAAGCATTCCCCTATTGGTTTTTTAATGCTGTGATTTCTAATATCAGACTTGTGTCCATAAACCTGACTGAAACCTGTAGATTTTATCATTCTACTACTAATAATGAGTGTGTGAAAGCAGCAAGATATAACAATATATGTAGAAATCATTACAAAGCACTTGCTTAAGAAAGAAGAGGTTTTTTCATATCCATTTACCATTTTAACAAGAAAAAAGTTCTACAATAAACACTACTCCTATGTATTTCCATCTTAGTATAATTGTGCAAAAGCAATGACTAGTACTTACTGTTCCTACAGCTCTTATGCTAATTCTCATATGCTGCACTGGACTTTTACTTTCATATAATATAAAATGCTAAACAAAGGTCCTGTTGTATATATGGCTTCTGACATCTCTGTTCAATTGTTTATAATAATCTCTTTTCAGTGATTAAGGGCTGCTCCTGAGGGAATGGTGACTTGTTTTGCTGAAAATGTGGATGAAGTAAAGTTGCCAAGTTTAATCTTTCCTCCCCAACATTTTAATTATTCATGGCTGTCGAAAGTCTGAGAGCTCTGTCTGCCGGCAAATAAGACACAAATGTGTCCTTTTGATTTTCTAATTAGATTTTATATTGATTTTACTATGATGTGTAGATATTGTACCTGATTTCTGGCAGTACCCAAATTAAACATGGTTCAGCTGTAATGTCTTCCTAAGTAACTATCAGAGTCGATCAAATATGCTTCATTAACTCAAATGTGGTTAAGAGCATTTGAAATTTTAGGATGAAAAGAAGCCAGGAAAGTAATTTAGGAACAATATATTTTGTATAAGTAGCTGTCTTAGGATGGTCCAGTGATTAAAGCAAAGGAATTGAAGTCAGAAATATTTGCTGCTCTCACTGACATATCTTACTTATACACGCTCTGGGAGTTTCTTAAGGAAACCATTTTTTTTCCATAGATTTTTCAGGTGAGGTGGCCAAAAAGTCATAATTCTAGAATTGAGAAAGACTTTCATTGATAGCTGAGCCTTGGATTAAGAGGGGCTGTGAAAGCAGAAATTAGATATTTAAAACAAAAGAGAGAGAGAGAGAGAGAGAGAGAGAGAGAGAGAGAGAGAGAGGAATTAGATAGTGTAGCATTTCCCGGGGGGCTACCTAAGATTGTGAGGCATCTCACTACCACCTTCCTTTATTGTGACGGAGACTATATCTCACAAGACTTGCAAAAATAAATCTGTACCTATCAGGATTAACTCCTTAATTTTACCAGACAACAGAAGCATTCCCTTTCTCAGCCTACGGAGGCTCCATTATCCCTCATCAGGTTAGCAGAAGGCGCACTCCAGCCTTGAGCCCTCTGAGCATCCTCTCAGAGTGTCCATGTCTGTTCTACTCACAGAATTCAAAGATCCACTAATCCCAAAAAAACAGTATTCACAGCTTACCACTTTCACCTCAGGATCACTGTTCTGCTCAACACATAATGTTTACATTTGTTTATAGTGAAAATAGGTAAAATTTTACTTAAAGAACAAAGAGTCAAGAAGAAGCAAGTAGAATTCATGCAAACACAGTTGTTGTAGCAGGAGGGCAGTGTGCCTTCCTTGCTTCTGCTGTGCTCACAAAGTCACTCAGGCTATGTCTACACTTGTTAATTTAAGTCGATTTAGTATGTCTACATTCAAAAATTAAGTTGACTTAAAGGGGACCCTGCCAAATTGACTTAGAGCATCCACACTGGACGCCTAAGTCAACTTCTAGGGGCTAGGTGGACCTGGGACTGCTCCACGGTGGCAGGGGGTGCACCCCTTGCCAAGTACTAGGGGGCTCAGCATTTGCCCCATTGTACCAGGGTACAATGGGGGCTAAGCAGGACAGGGACACTGGTAAGGCATAGAAGCGGGGTGGGCAGGGCTCTCTCCTGCCCTGTGGGGAAGAGGAGGGGGGCGCACACCAGGCTCTGCCTGTGCCAGCCACCCTGGCAGGGAGGGCAGTGGGGGAGCCCTGAAGCCCTTTAAATCGACTTAAAGACAATTTAGGGCTAATCTGCATCTACACTGGCTAAATTGACTTAATAAAGTCAACTTAGCCAGTAAAGTCGACTTTAAATGAGGTTTTATAAAGTCGACTTTAATTTTCCTTAAATTGACTTAAGCTGTTGCTTAAGTCGACTTAAGGAAAATGTAGTGTAGATGCAGATTAAATTAAGTCGAATTAAGCAAGCTTAAATCTACTTAATTTGTAAGTGTAGACACACCCTCAGAGACCCTGGGATTCAGTAATCACTGGTGCGGTTTCATTTATATGTTGTGCTCCCACCACTTTTTGACCATACACCATTCACATTTTACCATCGGCAACCAGGAGGGGAAAAGCTATCATTCTGCTTCCCCTCCCTGGTTCACTTCCCCCAAGTTTCCTTTCTCTCAGATTGTTATGTAGCCCCAGGTGGGCAACTGTCTCTCATTCTCTCATGCAAGTTTGCTTCAGCCAGCTCCAGTTTCCCTCCCTAATTTGGAGCAGGTGTGACAGAAGGCTAACTTAACAGTTCTTGCCCAGCACCCTCTCCCCCTCTCTAACCACCAGATTTGTCCATCCAAATCATCTTCTTCCCTGATTGGAAATAATCTTATGTGCGAGTGATTCTTCACCAGTCCAGTGCCTCTTGGGGTCTTCCTCCTGAGGTTCATCCATCCCTCACCTTTAGAAACTACATTGTGTAGAGGATGGATGCTACCATAGCTCCAATGCCATCCACAGGCCTGTGCACCACTTGCATCCCTGGATCGGCCCCCTTCCTTTCTGGTGGGGTTTAGAGTTGGGCCCTGCTCTTCCCTGGACACCCAAGGTTTCAGGTTCTCTAAACATTTCTCTCTACTCAGGCTCTGTTGTCTAAAGCTTTCTGGTTCGGAAATCTCTATTCCTTTCCTCAGGGAATCTCTCCTCTTTCCCACCTGAGGCCTCCTACCTATACCTCTTTTCCCTTCAGGGAATGGGCCCCAGATGGTACCCACCACAACTAAATATAGAAGGCCATCTACTACCATGACTCTTTTCAAGAAAAACCTGCCTCAGACTTTGAGGGGCATCTGGGCCACCAGGCATTGCCTTGCATCTCCGTGGAAACACTAAGTTTATTTTGGCACTGGGAATCATCCATTAAAGTTTCATCAGACACCTCCTTCTGAAAGAGCAGCCCAAGGCCATGTCCACTATACCTTGCTGGGGACTCTTCAACTTCCCCTGTGCTCCAGCGTGGGCCCATGCACAAAATTTCAGAAAGCCATCCTCCATGTGCAGGCAGTCTTCTTTTTTATGTCCCAGTTGCCCACACTTCCAGCCAAAGAGTGGTCTGGTTCCAAATGGGGGCTCTTCAGTTGTTCTCTCTTTTTTTTCTCTGAGTCTTTCCTGATCGTGGGTTCTCTGGATTTTCTCCAGCTTTCCTCCTCCTTATTTGGGTATCCTTCCTTCCTGGGGAAGTCTTCCTCTGTATACTCCTCTGTCAGTTTTACTGTAGTCTCTACCATTCTCAGTTGATACAGTCTCACCCATAATGGTATCCTTTCAGAGAGGCCATGTAAAAACCATTCTAGAATGAGTGCATCCAAAATCTCTCCCATGGTCTGGCATCAGGCCTCAGCCATTGGGTGGCCTAGTCCATTAACTTTTGGGTGAATGCCTGGGTTCGTAACCCTCTACCACCATCCATCTGACTGCTTAGAATCTTTGGTGGTGCTTCTCAACAGACAACCCTACCCAATCCAGGATGGACACCTTTACAACTTCATAGCTCTGTTTTGGTTTGGTTTGTTTTAACATTTTACATGGTTTTGTTTACAGGTTGTGCCCTCACCACTTCTTCACCATACACTTCTTGCATTTCAGTATATGCACACAGGAGGGGAAAGGATGGAAGAATTCTCTCTTTTCCATCTCCATCTTCTGGTCCTGTTCCCTTCCTCTTAGCTCTTTATGCAGTTCCAGTATAATTGGGCAAACAGCTGTTCACATTCTCTAATTAGGTGCAGGTTTTCTCTAAACCTCAGTTTACCTCCATAAATTGGAGCTGGCACAACAAAAACCTGACTTAGCACTTCTTATCCACCACCCTGTCACAGTAATATACACAATAAAAACATAGAATATTTTCTAGTGCCTAAATTTAACTAACAAGACATTTTCCTGTCTTATAAAAGTTAGATTACCCAAAGCTTTTCTTCCACTATTAAAACAGCCAGACTACCTGTGATAAGACAAGCCGGGTGGAAGCTTTAGTGCATGAGAGTACCTTTCTACCCCCAAGTATGTTTCCAACCATCTATTGCCTTCTGTTGTAAACAGGATACCATTTCTATTATTTTTTTTTGTTTGTTTTTTTTCCTGCAAAGACTCTCCCTTGGTTACTTTGCAATCTGTTGAATAACATTTTGTTCAGACTGTAAATAGACAGTCCTTATTAAGCACACCATATTCAATTTTCATATAGACAGACAGGTATATAAGTGTCTCCTGAAATAAATTTATCACCTTCTGGTGACTACCATCAACACACAGACTTCAAAGGTCTTAACTTTCAGCATATATAAACAACTCTATGTGTTATCCCTACATATAATGATTATAAGGAAGTCTAGGATACAGCCTTTCAGCAGACACCTTAAATGGCACCCCTTGATAAACTATCATGTAGAGACCAGAGCAAGAGGATTTCTATAGCCCTTTGAATCACTGTGCCCTTTGGCAGTTGGCACCAGAAGGTCCCTGGGTCACAGTTAGCTATCCATATACAATGTAACTTATGAAGTGTAAAAAAAATTAGTAAAGTAAGCTAAAAACTTCAAGGAAAAATTCTATGACTAGCAGAGCTAAGGAGAATAAACAGGCAGTTTTTAGTACATGAAGAATAACAAACAATCACAAGAATCTTAAGAACACTACATATAAAAACATGAATCCTCCAATTTGTCTCGATCACTCTGAATCCTATTCATACCCTCCAGTGTATCTACCATTCTGAGCTGTCCCTGAGTTTCCCTGTCTCTTAATAAAATCAAAGTGTTATGAGGCTTAAATCCCTAGTGTTTTAAAATGCTTTTAGAATTGTGGATAGAAGTTGAAAAACTGCAAATGAATAAGATCGCCACAAAATACAAACACAATGATAAAACTTGCTGTGTGCCCCCTCCCCCCTCCCTGTGTGACCCCTTCCTTTCCTGGGTCAGCCTCCTTCATGTAATAAGACCCTAAACCAGCAGAAGAGTGCTATCACTAGCCATCCATGGGATAGTCCCCCAGTAAACACCCTAAGCCCCAGATGTAACCCTGGGAACTAGTCTTGCGAGGCTCAGTGCATCCCTGCTGGGCCCTGCAAGCTCATTTGCATTTATTCATCAATATAACATCAGCATCACCTTTACTTTGAGTCAGGCCTCCAGACACACACACTCCTTCCAAGATTTGCACTGCTTCAGAAAAAACAAAATCAACATTTATTGATTACAATACGATTTTAAGTCAGTATAAGTCAAATCAGATAATTAATCAGTCAAAGAGATAACCCTAATAAAAATTTTAAAAAGTCACATTTGAAGTAAGCTCTCTCTTTCTGTCTATGTTCAGCTTACTCACAGGCTTGACTGACTATGGTTTTTAACCAGACACTTCCTTCCCTCCTGTGAGTAGGTTTTCAATTGGTGAAATATATGGGAAGAGCCTCATACAATTCAAAGTGTTGCTTTTTCTTTTCAAATTCCCCTCCCCCATGGTCGGGTGATTCTTCGTGTCATGATATTTCCATCTTCAGCCGAGGTGCTTAAGCTGCATTGTTCTTGAATGAATGCTTCTGAAAGGTTTGTCTGTCTCTGCTTGAGCCACATGAAATACATTTGGGAGCATGACCAGGCAGAGTTTCATATCTGTACACATGTATGATGTTGCAGGAAATATGCTACCATAACAGTAATGTAGAGCATGCAATGAGCATTCCAAAAATGCCTCACATGACATACTTTGCATTAGAACATACACAGTTACATCATAAAGGTGAATAGGAAAGGTTCACAGATCCCATTACAAGGGTGTACATGGGGTGTAGCATGTCACAGCTAGGTTTACCTCACCTCTTCCACTGACTATCCTGGGAGTGGATTTTTATTTAATTAATTAATTTATTTATTTACTATGAGCATATCACCTGGAAATAAGTAAATAATATTATCTTCACTTTGCAGATAGGGAAACAAAGGCAGAATTGTGTGGTGCAGGCAGGGAAGGGGAGTGGATGATTCCTTCTGTGTAGTAATTTACCAATAGCCTAGTTGCTTCAGGCCCTCTGCATACACTAAATTACGTTGTTGGACTGGGTCAGAAAAAAATTGCAAGGCCTTTGAGATGAGAATATGGTTTGATGGAGAGAATGGGAGAATGACAGTGCCTGACTAATCTGTATCTCTTCTGAATTTAAAGATTAAATTCTTCTCTCCATTTTTCTCTACTTCTGTTTTTTTTGCCTTAAAATGCAGTCTTTTTTTTTCTTAAATGCTTCTTTTACACTTCTGAATTATACTGAAACATTTGAAGTGACTTTTTTCTTTTTAAAACATAGATTCACTTGGCTTGTTGAGGTCAGAACTTTTTGATCTCAGGCCTTGTATCACTACTGTATTGTCATTGTCATGTGGATCATATTTCCAAAGAAGAAAAAGTGAAAGGGAAATTCAAAAGTTATTTCATTCATAAGCCTGTAAAAACATAAAGAAGACACAGAGATGACAGCCCTGTGGGTGTCCAGACTTCATTATCAGAAGCTCCTATCTATAGCCATAATAATACTTCTTGATCCCATTTCAAAGAGACAGTTCAGGTGGTGGAGTGTATAAATAAGCTAATTCATAACACTTGGAAGAATTTAACTCATTGGAGATTAGAACTGATACAAACTACAATAAAAGACATTAAAGTGGATCCTAGAGCAGCCTTGATGGAAGAAACACATATTATACTCAGCAATAAATAAATAAATAAATAAATAAATAAATACCATTAAAAAATCCAATATTACATTCCTAGGAGCTGTTTCAGAGGTTATTATAAAAGGAAATCAACACATTGCACAGGAAAACAAACTCTAATGTATCATAAAGGACAAGTCCAGAAAGGACCATTTGAATTACATACTATGTCAGTATTTTGCAGAGCTATTCATTACTGTTTTGTCTAACCTGCTTGTCCTACCTTCATTGGTAATCTATTCCTCTGTTTAGTTGTTTTCACCATCAATCACATGGTTTCAAATTACAGCTGGGGACGTCAAGGTTGGATATTAGGAAAAACTTTTTCACTAGGAGGGTGGTGAAGCATTAGAATGGGTTACCTAGGGAGGTGGTAGAATCTCCATCTTTAGAGATATTTAAGGCCCAGTTAGACAAAAACCTGGCTGAGGTGATTTAGTGGGAGTGGTCCTGCTTTTTAGCAGGGGGTTGGACTAGGTGACCTCATGAGGTTCCTTCCATCCCTATGATTCTATGATTGTTTTACTATATAGCCCAGAGTTTTCCTTTCCTAATTTTGGCCCATTGAGCTTGGTCTTATCATTTCCTGAGGCTGTCAATAGTTTCTTAATTTCATTTGTAATATGTTGTCAGAATGTACATACCACAGTGGTGATCATGTCTTCACTGAGGCCTGGTCTATACTGCCAGGCTAGGTCATCGTGAGATACGCTAGTTACATAATGTAACTAATGTATCTCATGCTGATGTACTTAAATCCAGGGTTTTTTTTGTGATGGTACTCCGGGGTGCTGAGTACCAGCACCTTTTTTTAAGATGACACTCAGGGGTAGTGAGTACTGGCACCTTTTTTTTCACAGTGATGTGGTCCAGCTTCTGCTGTTGCTGCTTGTGATCCCAGGTCCCTGGTCGAATACGGGCACCTTTTTTTAAAAAACAAACAAAAAAAATACTTCTTATATCTATGTAACACGGTGTCTTCATGAGGCTATCTTCCATGTTCTAGTGATGTGGACTAATTCAGCTGATGGGAAAGTGGTGTCTTCCATTGGCTGAGTAGGTCTACACAAACCTGCTCAATCTATGTGGATGCATCAATACCTCTGTGTGGTGGTGTAGACATGCCCTGAGGTCTGGTGTACACTGCCATACTGGGTCAACGTGAGATACGCCAGTTAGATAATGTTAACTAGCATACCTCACTTTGATGTTCTTACATCTATTTATGCTGCTGCATTATTGCTTGCCGTAATGGCAGAGTAGACATGTTCTGAGTCTAGTGCAAATTTAGCTCCATCAGTCTCTTTGTATTTCCTACACTCCAATCCTTCCATCACTTCTCAAATCCTTCATTTTATTTTCACTGTATTTTCTATAGCCTTCCTAAACTGTGAGAAACCAACTCCTCACATGATGTGGGGTTCCATCAGGGCTATAGAGCATAAAACTATTTTCTCTCTACACTGGAAGACAGATTTGGCCATTTTCATAATAGCGTCATGTCAAAAGGTCATATTTCTTTTGCTATATTATTCCTAGATATTTACAAGAGATAGTCATTGTGTTCTACAGTTTGTGTCTGTGCTGCTTATTTTCTCTCCCTGTAGGCTAGCGATCAGCTAGAGCTGCACCACCCAAGGGGGAACTTAGAATGAAATTTGCCTCATATATACATATCTGAGTCTAAGCTTCATGGTGTATAAGGGTATGTCTACACAGCATTTTAGAGTCAGCCTTTCAGTCACGATCTACAGAGTCAGGCTAGCAGTGTTTGCATTAGTGCTCAAAAATAGCTGCACAGACAGCACTTTGAAGTTTTAGCTCAAAATGTAGTTTGGCCTCAGGAATGTAGGGAGGGGACAATATCACTTGCTGTGCTAACTCATCTATATTATTCTTTTGAGGATTTATTTATATTCTTTGGTATATTTATTTATTCTTATTACTTGCTTTGAAACCAACGAAGTAAATATGTGGATGATGACAGAAATATTTTAAAGTGTGCGTGTGATATTGGACTAGAAAAGTTAGCAGCATTCTACAAGGGAAAATGTTGTAACCTCTGTATATTGTTTATAAATGTACTCTAGAATATGTAGAATCTATCAAGGTCTAGCACGCATGGATGTGAGGTACCTGAAACAAAAGTTAAATTTATTTGAAATTCAAGTGATTTTTTTTGCATTTCGTTATAAACTTGACAATGGGATCTTTATTGAAAAAAATATTTATTTAACTCAGGAACAGGAAAAACAGGAAAAAAAATAGCCATAGTCCCAAAACTGTGACTGGGCAATGCCATTGTGGTACCTCATAAGAGTCGTAGTTCTGGTGCTTCATACCCTTATTTTAGTCATATGGCTGGAAGGGACTGTTGAGATCATCCCCTGTATAACATAGGCTAGAGAACTTCACCAAAATAATTTCTAGAGTGTATCTTTTATAAAAACTCCCAGTCTTCATTTTAAAATGGGCCTATTTCCCAGCCAAACACTATCTCTGAATTACAAAGATGGAGAGAAATAATTTAATCAGAAAAAAAAATGTGAAAGATAATTCAGTTTTTAAGAACACTTTACTCAATGCCCCAAAAGCCACAATCTCATAATCCAGAAAGGACATATTGGTTAAAATAAAAATCATTTAGATCGTCTAAATCCTGATTTAGAAGGGAAACAAAATAAGTTTTAAAAATACAACTAATAGAAGAATGGGGACAATGATACTAAAATATATATAATTCAGAAGCTAGAAAAAATAGAAAATTCATGAGGGATGAAAAGGGACACAAGAAGAAATCAATAGCCAGCAGAGTTAAAGATAATTAGGTGATTTTTTACAAAGTACACTAGGACAAAAATAATATTCGCAATGGTACCAATCCATTAGTAAATGAAAAAAAAATAGAATTAAGAATAATAATGAAGATATAACAGTTGTCTTATGTTCTGTTTGGGGGAGGGGGAGGATGATGTTGTCATATCATATGAAGATGATGAAAACTCTCTTTCCTTTCCACTGGTATCTCAAGGGGTTGTTAAATAGAAGCTATCAAAGTCAGACATCTTTAAATTAGCAGCTCCCACATGATTTCAAAGCAAGAACTTTAAAAGAGCTGGCTGAAGTGCTTGCTGACCCCTTAATGTTGATTTTCAGTAAGTCTTGTAGAAGGCTGGAAGAAAGCTGGTGTTGTCCCAATATTTAAAAAATGTTAGTGGGATCACATGACTAATTATCTTCAAAGCATCTGACGAAGTAGGATTGTCTCCCACGAAAGCTCATGCGATAAATAAATTTGTTAGTCTTTAAAAGTGCCACAGGACTCCTTCTTTGTTTGGCTGACCTAGAACAACAGAACTACCCTTTTGGAACATGGCTAAGTATAGATCTGTCAGTGAGATATCATTGCTGGGCATGATAATACAATGGTAATACAGGACTCAGTTAATAAAGAATTAAAGGAAGATAATATAATTAATGCCAATCAACAGAGGTACATTGAAAATAGATTTTGTCAAACTAATTGAATATCTTTTTTTATGAGATTATAAATTGGTAGCTAAATGTGACAGTGTTGATTTAATATACTTAGATTTCGGTAAGGCATTTGGTTTGGCACTGCACAACATTTTGATTAAAAAATTTAGGTTGATATAAAATGAACATGGCCCATATTAAATTAATTAAACTATTAAATTAATTAAATTAACTATTAATTAAACTAACCATATTAAATTAATTAATTAAACCTGTCAACAGATAGATCCCAAAATGTAAATGTACATGAGGAATTGTCACAGTTTATGTGTTTCTAGCGGGGCCCCTCTGGGATTGCTTCTTGCCCTTGCCCTATTTGATATTTTTATTAATGACCTGGAAGATAATATAAAATCATTACTGATTAAGTTTTCAAATGACACAAAAATTGCGGGAAAGGTAAATAATGAATAGACCTGGCTATTCAGAGGAAAAGATAAACCAGTTCACCAAAGACAAAGGATAAATTGACAACTCTACCTAGGTATCATCATTGATTGGCAACTACCAGTCAAGTAGTCATTCTTTAGCAATTGAAGTGGGCAGAAAAATATCACTCTGCATTTTAACAAACAACAACATGAAACTTCTTTAACAATGGGACTCCATGCCTCCATCCTCATAGCAGGAAAGAACTTTATATAAGGAATCCTAAGGAAAATACATTTGAAAGGGTGATTGAACTATAAAAAGGAGGGGAAGAACACCCAAGTGATTCTCTTTCTTTCTTTCTTTCTTTCTTTCTTTCTTTCTTTCTTTCTTTCTTTCTTTGCCCCTGCACTCCCTTTCACCTAAGACGACTAAGGAACCAACCTTTTAATATGGGAAGGATCCTGACATGAACATTTTGTTAGCATTGTTTCTGGGAACATGTGGTAAAGATTTTACTTTAAACCAATTCTAGGTAATTAGTTACTAGAAAGTGCTTTACTTTTATTTCTCCTTTAATCATTTCTGACTTTAATGAAGTACACATGTATTCACTTAAAATTTCTTTGTGCTTGAATAAACTTGCTTTATTTTTTAATCAAAACTAATCCATTGGGGTTTTTTTATACTGAACTGTTTGGCTAACTCCCATTAAAAAACACACTGTTAAATATTGATCCCTGAGAAGATCAACTACCTCTAATATCTGAACTGCACAGGAGAGGGGTAGGCAATACAGAACACATGTTTTGGGGAAAATTCAATAATGTAAGCTGGAATCTCCCTGTAAGTAGTAGGCTATTGGAAGCCAGGGTGTGGTTTGTGTGTTGATGACAGACTACTGAGATCAGAGTGTCCTAACCAGTTCTAGAGCTATATACAGATATGCAGGGTGTATGACCTGCATGCTATTTATGGCTGCCCCAGAATGGAAGCTACAATAGCAAAGCACTGTGAGACATTGAAGGCTTCAGGGTAGGGAGTGAAAGGACCGCTTACTGGGCTGGATTTCCCCCAGAGTGTAATAGTTAGACTGGTCCATATATACTAAACAATTATTATGGATTTTTTTAATTTTATTTTTTTGTGTGCTCAGTTTAAAATGAGTTAGTGATCCTAGATTTTTATAGAGGACAAAAAACTAAAGCACATAAGCTGCCTTCATCAAATGAAAAGTAATTGGCACTAAATAGTCTTGTTGGAAAATTTAGCAGAAAGGCCATTAAGTACACAGTAATGGTAACTGTACATTCCCCCTCAACACTGGTGCATCTTTGTCCTTCCATATCAGGGCTGAAACACATCAAAGGGATTTTATAGGGAAGCTTGTTCAATAATTGTTTATGGTGATCTTTGATTAGCAGAAACAGGGTGTTCCTAGTCCTGTCAATCTGCCACCTTTTACAAGCACTAGTTTCAGTTAAAAGAACAAACTAAATAGATACTGTCATTCTGGACTTCCATAGACTCCAAGTACGGCTGACTCAACTTTCAAATAAAATGACAGGGGGTTTTGGTGGTACATTTTCTCTTTCAAAATATTTATTGCTGTTCATGTTTAGCATCCAATATGAAAGTAATTATAAAGGATGAAAATACATCCAATTGTATTTTTTTTTTTTTTACTGTGAGAAGTTAAACCATCACTTTGGCATTTTAATGCTTTATTATTCATTTCATTGCTGGTTGTTAAAGAAGGGTTATGAGCATCTTAGAAGATTTATTCCATTGTTTTAACAAAAAGTACATATTAATGGTGTTAACCACATCTTTAACAAGAGTGGCTATGAGAAATAGAAGACAACAATGTGAAGACAAAGACTAAGTAGATGAAGGAGCTTGCGAACAGGGGAGTTTGCGAGGGAAGGAGAAGGAGAAGCC
>ML685784.1:5473203-5532551 GCA_007922175.1 Pelusios castaneus | reverse complement strand
GGCTGAGCGACCAGGGGGAGCTTGCGAACAGGGGAGTTTGCGAGGGAGTTTGCGGTTTGTGTTGTTACTATGGTGAAGAGGACCCGCACCACTACTGTCTCCTCCACCTGCGCCTGTATCCAGACAGACATACTGACCATGGATATCTCTACCCAGATCCTGGCGTGGACTTGCAAGGACTGTGGCCTGCATTTCCCACTCTCAGACGGTCAGGCCGGGGAGATCATTCAATGTGACAGGTGTCTCCTGGTGGAATCTCTCAGGAAGCAGGTGGGGGAGTTACAGGAGGAGGTGGCCAGGCTCAGGAGTATCCATGCCCTGGAGAAGTTCCTGGATAGCATCCATGAGGAAACATGCAAGGATGAGGAAACTATCCAGAGGCAAAGGACTGCTGCCACACCCTCGGAGAAGGATGGGATGGCTCAAGCAGAGGGTGGACACTGGCAGCTGGTTACTTCTGGCAGCAGACAGTGCTCCACCCCTGCTCCCATCCCACCCTCCGTTGTGGTAAAGAACCGCTACGCAGCACTACAGACGGGAGATGATATGGAAGAGGAGAAGCCGTGCACCCCCGAGGTTGGGAGGATCACAACCATCACACCCAGGAGAAAACGTCGGGTTGTGGTGGTTGGTGACTCTCTTCTGAGGGGGACGGAGGCACCCATCTGTCGCCCAGATAAGGCTTCTCGGGAGGTATGCTGCCTGCCAGGTGCCCGTATCCGAGACGTTACGGAGGGATTGTCGAGAATCATCCGTCCCTCTGACTACTACCCCATGCTACTCATCCATGTGGGAACCAATGATACTGCGAGAGGTGACCCTCTGCAGATCAAAGGTGACTACAGGGCTCTGGGAGCACGGGTGAAGGAGTTCGGTGCACAGGTGGTTTTCTCCTCGATCCTCCCGGTCAAGGGTAGGGGCCCGAGCAGAGACAGATGCATCCTGGAGGTGAATGCCTGGCTGCGGAGATGGTGTTACCAGGAGGGCTTTGGCTTCCTCGACCATGGGGTGCTGTTTCAGGAAGAAGGACTGCTAGGCAGAGACGGACTCCACCTATCCAGGAAGGGAAAGAGCGTATTTGGAAGCAGACTGGCTAACCTGGTGAGGAGGGCTTTAAACTAGGTCCGAAGGGGGAAGGTGACCAAGGCCCACAGGTAAGTGAAACTGAGGGAAACCTGGGGGAAGGGATGGAACTTGGGGGATGCTGGGGCTGTAACAGCAGGAATAAAAGAGGGGGTAGTTGGAACTGGGGGCAGGGGTCAAATAATTGTTTATTTCTTGATAAAGTCATAATACCTCAGGTGAGTGGGGAAGGACGACACCGGAAGAAATTGCAAGGGGGAAGATGCGACAGGAGGGAGAATCGACAGGGCAAAGTAGGGCAATGGGCCCGGTATCTTAGGTGCCTGTACACAAATGCGAGGAGCCTGGGAAACAAGCAGGAAGAATTGGTAGTACTGGCACAGACAAGGAACTATGATATAATTGGAATAACAGAAACGTGGTGGGATAACTTGCATGACTGGAGCACTGCCATGGATGGATATAAATTGTTCAGGAAGGACAGGCAGGGAAAAAGGGGGGGAGGAGTAGCGTTATATGTAAAAGAGCTGTACGACTGCTCGGAGCTCCACTATGAAAGTGGAAACAAGATGGTTGAAAGCTTGTGGGTTAAGTTTAGGGGAGAATGCAACAAGGGGGATGTTGTGGTGGGTGTCTGCTACAGACCGCCAGACCAGAAAGAGGAGGTGGATGAGGCGTTCTATGGACAACTAACAGAAGTTTCCAGATCGTCGCAGGCCCTGGTTCTTATGGGGGACTTCAATTATCCTGATGTCTGCTGGGAAGATAATACAGCAGTGCACAGGCGATCCAGGAAGTTTTTGGAGAATATTGAAGACAACTTCCTAGTACAAATGCTGGAGGAACCAACTAGGGGCCTTGCACCTCTAGACCTATTGCTCACAAACAGAGAAGAATTGATCGGGGAAGTAGAAGTAAATGGCAACCTGGGCAGCAGCGACCATGAGACGGTAGAGTTCAGGATCCTGATCAATGGAAGGAAGGAAAGAAGCAGAACACACACCCTGGACTTCAGAAAAGCAGATTTTGGCTCCCTTAGGGAGCTGATGGGCAGGGTCCCATGGGAAGCTGATCTGAAGGGGAAAGGTGTCCAAGACAGCTGGCTGTATTTTAAAGAAACCCTGTTAAAGGCACAGGAAGATAACATTCCGATGTGCAGAAAGAACAGCAAATGTGGACGGCGACCAGCGTGGCTTAGCAGGGAACTCTGCGGGGAGCTGAAACATAAAAGGGAAGCTTACAAGAAGTGGAAGCTTGGACAGATGACAAGGGAGGCGTATAAAGATATTGCTCGGGACTGCAGGGATCAAATCAGAAAGGCCAAAGGACAATTGGAGTTGCAGCTAGCAAGAGATGTGAAGGATAACAGAAAGGGATTCTATAAGTATATCAGCAACAAGAAAAGGATCAGAGGTGGTGTAGGTCCCTTACTGAATGGGGCAGGCATCCTCGTGGAGGATGATGCGGAAAAGGCTGAAGTACTCAATGCTTTTTTTACTTCAGTCTTCACAGGGCGGGCCAGCTCCCAGGCTACTACACGGGGTAACGCGGACTGGAGAGAAGAGTGGCCCTCAGTGATGGAAAGTCAGGTTAGGGAACACTTAATGAAATTGGAAGTGCACAAGTCCATGGGGCCGGATGAACTGCATCCGAGGGTGCTGAGGGAGTTGGGGGAAGTGATTGCAGAGCCGCTGGCCATTATCTTTGAGAACTCATGGCGAACGGGGGTGGTCCCGGAGGATTGGAAAAAGGCAAATATAGTACCTATCTTTAAGAAAGGGAAAAAGGAGGATCCGGGGAACTACAGACCGGTCAGCCTCACCTCAATCCCTGGGAAAATCATGGAGCAGGTCCTCAAGGAATCCATCCTGAAACACTTGGAGGAAAATAGAGTGATCAGGAACAGTCAACATGGATTCACCAAGGGCAAATCGTGCCTGACCAACCTGATTTCCTTCTATGATGAGATGACTGGATTTGTGGATGCGGGAAGAGCCGTTGACGTGATATACCTTGACTTTAGCAAGGCTTTTGATACGGTTTCCCACAACATTCTCGTTGGCAAGTTAAGGAAGTATGGGTTGGATGAGTGGACCGTAAGGTGGATCGAAAACTGGTTAGATCAACGGGCTCAGCGGGTAGGAATCAATGGCTCGATGTCTGGTTGGCAACCGGTAACGAGTGGAGTGCCCCAGGGGTCGGTCCTGGGGCCGGTTCTATTCAACATCTTCATTAATGATCTTGATGATGGAATAGACTGCGTGCTTAGTAAGTTTGCGGATGACACCAAGTTGGGGGGAATGGTAGATACTCTGGAGGGCAGGGACAGGATCCAGAGAGACTTGGACAAATTGGAACAGTGGGCCGAAAGAAACCTCATGAGGTTCAACAAAGACAAGTGCAAAGTCCTGCACTTAGGACGGAAAAATCCCATGCACTGCTACAGGCTGGGGACCGATCAGCTAAGTAGCAGCGCTGTAGAAAAGGACCTGGGAGTTATGGTGGACGGGAAGATGAATATGAGCCAACAGTGTGCCCTTGTTGCCAAAAAGGCCAATGGCATATTAGGCTGCATCAGTAGGAGTATTGCCAGCAGATCGAGGGATGTGATAATTCCCCTCTATTCGACACTGGTCAGGCCACATCTGGAGTACTGTGTCCAGTTTTGGGCTCCCCACTACAGAAAGGATGTGGACAAATTAGAAAGAGTCCAGCGGAGGGCAACAAAAATGATTAGGGGGCTGGGGCACATGACTTATGAGGAGAGACTGAAGGAACTAGGCTTATTTAGTCTACAGAAGAGAAGACTGAGGGGAGATTTGATAGCAACCTTCAACTACTTGAAGGGTTGCTCCAAAGAGGAGGGAGCTAGGCTGTTCTCGAGGGTAACAGAGGACAGAACAAGGAGCAATGGTTTCAAATTACAGCTGGGGAGGTCAAGGTTGGATATTAGGAAAAACTTTCTCACGAGGAGGGTGGTGAAGCATTGGAATGGGCTATCTAGGAAGGTGGTAGAATCTTCATCTTTGGAGATTTTTAAGGCTCGGTTAGACAAAACTCTGGCTGGGATAATTTAGGGGGAGTGGTCCTGCTTTTTAGCAGGGGGTTGGACTAGATGACCTCGTGAGGTCCCTTCCAACCCTATTATTCTATGATTCTATGATTCTATGAAGGAACTGATGAATTAACTGATTCTTTCCTTCTTGTGTCATGGATTTGCGTCTAGCCCAGAGGTTCCTAGAACATGAAAAATAACTTTATTCGGTAGTAGCTGTCTGACAACTTATGAGTTAAGAATTAATTTGATCTTTTTATATAAACTACATTACTGAGCTATATATGTACACAAACATATTAAAGACACCTAAAGAAAGTAACCATTCTGAAGCTCTATTTTAACACCCTAAGAATTTTGGCTGAGTACATTATTTTGTGCTGAAAATTCCTATGTTTGTTCTGAAACCAAATGGGAAGTGTTTCAGCAAATTTTGAGTAAAACTGGTCAAAATTCCTTTGAGTTATAGGTTATTAAAATTGCTGATTGTAAATATTGACCTTTGTCTAATAGGTATTAATCTCTATGTGGATTCAAACCTTTGACATGGTTAAATTGCCTTGAAATTAATGTATGAGCTGCATTTGAAGAAAAGAGATGCAAAATTAAGCGAAGTTTAAGCAAGGTATGTTATGGCTAGTTTGGGTCCTAATCCTGTTCTTATTCACTGAAGGCCCAATCCAACTGTATGGCTATGCTGAAACATGTAGGAGACATTCCGTATGCTTTTAATCAGACCAAATCTTTATTATTAGCTGTCTGGAACTACCCAGCAGATAAAAGTGTATGGTGTAGGTAACCCCATGTTTATTCAATAACTCCCAGGGGACTTTTCCCAACAACCCCACCCTTTTATATCCAGGTCCTCAGTCAAGCTATTACTGGAACTATCATCCATGCCCTCCCACCACTGCCCCCAGGAGGCTATTAGAAAGGATGTTTGTCTCCATGATATATCATTCATAGGACTCCCCAATCTCTACTATTCAGTTCCTATAACCAACACCTCATTTTTAAATCCCTTACCAAGCCATTTTTCTGGTCACTATATACCTTCCTGATGGAGTACCAACATTAGATATCTACCCCACTTATATAAGAGTTACAACATGTCTTCCATCCTGCCTCATTTGTGGTTCTCAGCCAGTTCCCTTCTGCAGGCCCTCATCCAAAGCAGTCTTGACCAGGCCCTCTCCATAACTACCTCCTGCCACCTCTGGGCCTCTCTGAATCCCTGTCTATCACTGTCTGCTGGCACTGACCGCTCCTCGCTCCCACCATCTGCTGGCTCCTGCCCTTTGCACCAGGTTCCTACCATCTGTTGGGTGGTGCCAACTATGCCTGGCTCCTGGAATATGGTGGCTGGTGCCATCTGCTGGCTGTCAGTCCAGGTTCCCCAATTTTTCTAGTGTTTTCAGCTCTTAGTGAATTTCAGCTCATGAGAAATCCTTTCTGCTGTCACAGGAGCAATTTCCCTGTTTCTTTAACAAAACAAAAGACTTCAAAAGGAATAATTAATTCTACTTTTCTACAGTGGGAGTCAATACAGAATTTAGGTAGCCCTTTGTCAGGACTAGTGCAATCCCAGAAAGAAATCCCTCCCTGCTGCTCTTACAATTCTAGATCCGTCTGCCACTCTTTTGACCTGTGTTTATGTGAGAGTGAATTTTTTTCATCAGAACAAGCTAAACACAGATCTGGTGTCATTTGTTCTTACAATTGAAGGACAACATTTATTACCCCATAGTTAACACAAAAGTGATTTGTAACCCAAAACCCTTCATACTAACCATCTCACATCATGCCCAGTAACTAAATGCATTTATTCATATACATAATTATGCAAATACAAAGACTATGAGAATAAGGTGCCCCTTTTCAGCTGATTGAGCAGGGGGAGTGCTCTAAGGCACTCAAACCTTGCTTATACAAGGAATTTGACCCCCTCCCTGTTTACAAACCTCCTCGCCTTGTCTGCCTTGGGGGCCCTGCCAGACTCTGTGTTGAAGGATGCCTGACCATGCAATTTTAACTCTTGGAAAATCTGCAAGGATCAACCTCAAGTCCTTGTTGTTCTACATATTCACTGGACCACTTTATACATTCCCAAATCATTTCTCCAAGATGTACCACAATTATATCTGATGGCTGCAGATGGACCTGCATAACATACAGCGGTGGCATCAGATGATCCCTTAACATGCTCCTCTTTCTATGCAGTATTACTTGTGTGCTGAACCCCAGCTATGAACGCTCAGGCACCTTGGATGCAATCTATGATCCCAAAAGACTATTCTGTGCCTGCAGATCCACCCCATCATCTGCATGACCAGTCATACACCACATGGAAGGAGATTACAGCAAATTTACCACCTGAGCTCTCACATATGTTCAGTACGCTTCTAAATGCCAATGCCTGATTGCCTGAATTGCCTCTGCTTCCATACCTAGCTGTGCTGCTGCTGCTGCTGCTGCTGCTGCTGCTGCTGTAACCCCAATTATTAATGAGAACAAGATTTGTGGGCTAGCACACCCAACCTCATCAGTTACTGTCTCAATATTGTATCAAATTGATATGTTGTAAGAGGACAACAACACTGTGTATAAAAGGGGGTCCTTCCCACTCCAGCCTTATTGCCATATAGACCCTCAAAGCCTGCATGGGGCAGACTCCATGCTCACCACCCTTTTGCAGGATGACAGAGTCATCCTGGCCTACTTGATACACCTTTGACATTTGCAAGTGTAATGTCACTGAATGATCATGCCATTGTACATCACAAAGGTCCAAACCTTTTCCACAGAGCACCTACTGGAGCCAGGTACTACTTTGCTGATCCTGAAAGCATGAAAAAAACAATGTTATCAAGAATGCTATTCTGAATAGGGCTGCCTTTTGTCCACTGTGACATATCATTCCAAGGATCTAGATGAGGTTCCTGAACATGTAAACTGTGATGGGATGACATGAATCCTCCCTGGGGCCACTGGCATACGACTATTCACCAAACTAACAAAAACCATGATACCATTTAGCCTACTGACAAATGTAATGGCAGAAAGGCATTCTGAAATGGTTGAGGATGCCGGGCAACAAGCTGCCAATGACAGCATGTACCACAGCATGCAACCAGGAACCTCCATCTCTTGTTGACTCAACTCACCCCTTCCCTCAGCATATGCATCATCTGCAATTCCTTGAGGCAAAGACCCTGGGCTCTGAACAACCCCTTATACTCTGTGGCTATGTCTACACTTGTCAAAATAAGTTGACTTTGCTAAGTCGACTTAACAAAGTCAACTTTAAGTCGACTTTGTTAAGTCAACTTAGCATGTCTACACTATAAAATTTAAAGTGGACCTTGCCAAATCGACTTAGAGTGTCCACACTGGATGCCTAAGTTGAATTGTAGGGGCTAGGTGGACCTGGGACTGGTCCATGGTGGCAGGGGGGGAACCCCTTGCAAAGTGCCAGTGGGCTCAGCATTTGTCCCCTTGTACCTGGGTACAATGGGGGCTGAGCAGGACAGGGAAAGAGACAGGGTACAGGAGCGGGGTGGGCAGGGCTGTATGCTGCCCTGTGGGGGGGGGGGCCACGCCAGGCTCTTACTGTTCCAGCCACCCTGGCAGGCAGGGCAGTGGGGGAGTGCTGGGGCCCTTTAAGTCGATTTAGGGCTAATCTGCGTCCACACTGGCTAAATCGACTTAATAAATTTAACTTAGCCAGTAAAGTCGACTTAAAACTAGGTTTAATAAAGTCGACTTTGAATTTCCTTAAGTCGACTTAAGCAGCAGCTTAAGTCGACTTAAAGAAAGTGTAATGTAGACGCAGATTAAATTAAGTTGACTTAAGCAGGTTTAAATAGATTTAATTTGTAAGTGTAGATGTACCCTGTGTTAGCTATCTGCAATGTAGAAAGAACACAAGGATCCCATCCTTATGTAGCAAACTGTCAAGCTATTGTGCCAAATTTTCAATTATTGGTAATTTTTTTAGAGATTTTATTTCTGTGCTTGTATTGTTTTTCATGTGGTCACTGTAATTTGTCTGGTATTTTTAATTATTCATTTTCCTGTTATTAGTGCTTGGGTTTTTTATGACGCAGTAGGTAAGTATATTCTTCTAGCATAGAAACTTTTATTTTGAAGTGCTTTGCTTTGGAAAATCCATCATGGGCAAGCTTGTACACTCACTCCTTGCACACATTACATCAGTGAGATCAGTTCTGTGAGTAAGTACACAGTAGTGAGGACAAAGAATTGCACAATCTAGTACTAAATGCTGGTTGTTATAATCTAATTAAAACACAGCTGACATTATATAAAGCATAATTTCTCCCAGATATATTTCTGACAGGATTATTAAATACAACTTCAAATCAATGTTACCATTTTACATCTGTTATGTAGGGTAACATTTTTTTTAAAAGTTTCCAAGTGATTCTGGAGCCTAACTTTTATTTTTAAAAGTGGTGAAGGATCAGATATGCAATGGTGCCGAAAGATCCAGATAGGAACCTTGTGGGAATTCCACAAGTCCCTAAGCAGGGTAGGTGTCTAAGTCACAATGGATTTAGGAGTCTAAATCTTACTGAAAGTCAATGGGATTTAGCAGCTTAATTAAAGATGGGTGAAATTTTTCAGCCAGATAGTTTATTCACAGAAAAATGCCATTTTGATCACCCCAGTTCATGAATGTGACATGAATTGCCAGTCTTTGGACTAGGGAAAGTGCTCAGTAATGACTCTTTAACCTGATGATTAGGTCACTCATCTAAGGGTTGAAGCATCCAAATTCAGCTCCCTGCCTCAGTAATTCTAATTATCTATCAAAATGTGGGACAGCTTTAACAAGAGAGTTTGAAGGACCTCTTCCCCAGTGGTTAGCGCACTCCTGCCTTGGATGAAACCCAAGTTCAAATCTTTTCTCCATCTCAGGCAGAGGGGAGAATTGAACTCAGGTCTCCCACATCCAAGGCAAGAACCCTAATCACTTAGCTTAAAAAAAAAAAAAAAAAAAAAGGAAGGCCTCTATTGCTACCACCAGCCAGAAAAAAAAGTTCATTTGAGGTCAATTTGTTTGACACAAAATTGATTTTTTTTTTTTTGTGCAGACAAAATAAAAGCATTGCATTCTAGATTTATAGTGTACTTAATACTCCTTACACTTACATTACCTTTCTTTTGGTGTAATTCCCTTGACTTGTGTGGAGTTACTCCTAATTTGCATCAGCATAAGTGAGAGGAGAATCAGTGAATTGTGTCAGAAAAACACTAATTATAGCATCAGACTAACACGTAATTAGTGATCTGCCCTTCACCAGATAAGGCACATTTCCCTCCATGGAGCTAATTCTTTGGGGGGAATGACAGGCTAACATCAACTAAGATGTTCTGGAAACTTGATGGTGTGCCAGAGTGAAGCAATGATGCTTCCTGTATCCAGAATGAAACAAAAAACAAAACAAGAAAATTAAGATATGGAGTAATGAAATTACCAAAAATGAAAAGAAAAAAAAAGAGAGCAATTGCTAAGATTGCTTTTAAAAAAAAAAAGTGGGCCATAGTAATGTATATTTCTTCTGTTTTCTTTCCAGTGCTCCCTTGTATATCTTGTCAGAGCATTCCAGGTATGTGGTGATGGTGCTAAAGAGAAAGATGCTCATACCCTATAGCTTTGCTTTTAGATATTGTCCTGAGATGTGGGAGAGCAGATCACTCTGAATTTGACAGGAGAGAAACTTGAAACTGTGTTTTCCCCATCCCATGGCAGGGCTTTAACTACTAAACTATATTAACACACACCGAGCAGTTCCTGAATCAAACAGCTCAAATTTTGGTCAGAAAATGGGCATTTCAACCTGACTATTTTCTCAAAAATATTGCAAGGTTTTGCTTTCATACAAATGCAGAACAAAATCAAATTTTGAAACCCCAATACCTGCAAAATGGAACTGTCCTCTAGCCAGTGCTTTTCCCTTGGCTATTAAGAATAACATATGGATGAGACAAAACAGGACCTAGATGACCTCCCCAGTGAAGAACCAGGGGTTTGGACCCCAAAGAATAAACATTTGGATGTATGCAGTGTTACTGTGTTATAAGTGTAACGCCCTTATGGCCAAGGTGGAGTCTGCTTTGCAGGCAGCTCTGGCCAAGGAAAGGCGCACGCAGGAATGCAGCAGGGACAGTCCCCTTTCACCCAGGGGCACCTGTTCCAAACCCCCCGGAGTGATCACACACGCACACACACTGGGACAGCACAGTGAACAATGGAACGGGGAAGATTTATTTACAGAGGGAGGAAAAAGAGAACAACAAGGGGGATGGGGCAGCAGGAAAGCAGGCTAGCAATTAGCACAGGGCCTTACAGGCCCAGGGGTGCTGCAGGCTGAGGGCAGACAGTGAGCGAGCACAGCGTCTGTGCTGAGTTCAGTGATCCCAGCACAGTTCCAGTCCGGGCTGAGTCCTGGTTGCTCCTGGTCGTCTTCGGCACCAGCAAGTGTCCCCAGCAAAGCCTCCGGTGCCTCTTCTGACGCCCTCCCCACTTAACTACCTAGAGCCTCCCCCAAGTCCCAGGCCAAGTCCCAGGCCTCGTACTCACGGCCCCGCAGCCCTGGGCAGCCGTATCACTGGTCCAGCTCCAGTCTGTCCTCGGGCAACTGCTCCCTGGAACAGTGTCCTCTGGCTCCTGTCCTGGGTGCCGCCGGTCAGCTCTCTGTCCCTCTCCAGCTTCTGGGCAGGGCCTCTGCTGCTTCTTTCCTCACCATGCCTCTGCTCAGCCCCTCTCCTGCCCAGCTTCCAGCCACACCCTCACTCTCATCCCCTCCCCCCAAACAGCACTCTCTCCTCCCAGCATAATCAGTGCCTCCCCTACAGGGCAAAGGGTTAAAGGGACCACGCTCTCTTAAACCCCAAAGGGGTTACATAAGAATGTGTAAGGTAAGATCTTTTGTGAAAGTTTGTGATGTTCTAAACATAATGGTCACTAGATGTATATATATTGTGGTTATGAAGTTATATATTTGTGCAGATAGAAAACTGCACTCATAATTTTTGGCACAGTTAGGCAGGGAAGAGCAAGTTCTTCAACAAGCTGAGACTAGCTCTCAGCACCTAGCATTTGCACAAACCAGGAAAAAGACAAACGATCCACTGTTATCATTAATAGGAAGACACTGAGACACCACAGCTAGAATTCCCCCACCCTGGAAAAGTGTAAGCAGGATGCTTGAAACTGAGGTCTTCATCCAAAACCTGAGGGATAATAACCTGGTAGGTGCTTTCTTTGAAACACTAGATTTGCTCTATTGCAGTGGGTACACTGGGAAACTGTCCAAGGATACCTTGTATTAAAAAAGGGATTTTTACTAATTTGAAAGTTGGTGTAACTCTGCAAGGAGAAAGCAGCCTGTTGGAAACCCGTGTGAGACCCTGTGCTTGTTGGTAGGTTACTGGTGTTTAAACCAAGTGGTGGCTAGGGATCTGAACCAAAACAGCATAAAGGCAACCAAGGTTATCCCAGAAGAGATGAAAAAATCTCTAACTTCTGAGTCACCCACAACACCTCACAGTGTGGTACATTTTACAAGTCATAGCAAAGGAACTGGAAAGGCTAACTGATTCATTGAAATATTGAATACATTTATAAATTTTGTTTTCAAAGAATACGGTGTTCATTGAACACACCAGAGAGAGCTGGAGAATGAAGCTTTCTTTCCACATATTCCAAAGGGCTAGCTGTGTTAGTCTTGGTCAGCAAAACAAGCAAGGAGTCCTGTGGCACTTTTAAAGACTAACACATTTATTTATCTCATGAGCTTTCATGAGAAAAAACCTCACTTCGTCAGACACTTTGAAGATGGGGTACTTACAGAATGGGAGGAAATTAAATGCAGGGAAATGTATGATACAGGATCAGGTCAGGCTATAACAGCAAATCAAAATAGGTGTTAGGATTCAAACACTGGGGAACAGCATATAGAGGAAGGTGAGGTCAAATCACCTGTTGTAATGAGAAAAAAAAATCTATAGTCCCTGTTTAACCCAGAGGCAACGGAGTTGAATTTACATATAAATTCCATTTCTGCAGTTTCTATTTGAAGCTGTGATTTGTTATTCATTTGTTTCAGCACTGCTATTAACGAATTGTCAGTGGAGTGAGCAGGGAGATTGAAGTGTTGCCCTATTGGTTTTCGAATGTTGTGATTTCTGATGTCAGACTTGTGTCCATGTAGTCTTTTGCACACAGACTGTCCTGTTTGTCTACCAGACAGTGACTCCATTACAGGTAGCAGTTGTGTAAGTTTTCCACACTGTTGCCTTTGTGCCCTAATGGATATCTTTGATTGAACAAGTTCCAATGGGGTAGCCATGTTAGTGTTGGTCAGTAAAACAAACAAGGAGTTCTGTGGCACTTTTAAAGACTAACAAATTTATTTATTGCATGAGCTTTTGTGGGAGAAAATCCCACTTTGTCACACACTTTTTTCTCATTCCAGCAGGTGACTTGACCTCGCCTTCCTCTATATGCTATTCCCCAGGGTTTGAATCCCAACACCTATTTTGATTTGCTGTTACAGCCTGACCTGTTCCTGTTTCATACATTTCCCTGCATTTAACTTCCTCCCATTCTGTAAGTTCCCAAACTTCAAAAGTTCTGAAGAAGTGGGATTTTCTCCCACGAAAGCTTATGCGATAAATAAATTTGTTAGTCTGTAAAAGTGCCACAGGACTCCTTGTTTGTTTTGACTGAACAGACTCTCTTATCAACATCAGGATGTTAACAAGGCATTGATAAAGAAGAATCACACAAAATATGCACAGTCTTGCTTCCTTAGGTTCTCTCACTTATATTTTTCTGAAATCTTCTGTACATATGCATAGAGAAATTCCTTCAAGAGATTTATTTCCAACCTTTCAGAATCCTCCTGATCATTGATACCCCAAAGAGAAGACCCCCTATTTGTTTAAGTATCCCACACATCATTGGATGATTGTCCTTGATAACACAAGAGGTTCCACCTAGTCTTATTTTATGATATTATGATCTTCCAGCAGAAGACATTAATGCATGTCAATATTTTCTGTGCCTACTCACATAGACTTTGGAAGCCAACTGGTTGCAGAATGGCTGCTTTATTATATACTTCATTTTCAAGCCCCCTCTCACTGTTCCAGTAGTAATCAAAACACTGTACTAAATTGTATACTGAAATAAAAAAGAATTCTAATACTGTAGGAGCACTTAGAAACCTCATTCCCATTTTAGAGGTATTACCAGTTCTACTAACAGTCCTTATTCCACATATAAGGGATATTGCTGAAATCAGTAATACTTCTGGAATGAGCATAAGTCTACCCATTGCACATCCAACATACATAAGCTAAGAATTGCTGATTTTTTTTAAGTGTTAGTGCACCACAGGAAGGAGCAGCATATTTCTATATCTATACTTCCTGGACACACCTGCCTCACCCATTCCATGCACACAGACAAATGGAATATAATTTAGGATAAATCTTCATAGTCACCTTTATCTATCAATGAATGAGATGCTAGAGCCTTTCAGATTATGCTGTAGTGAATATTTCCATTTATATGCAAAATGAGAAATATAAAAAGCTCTTCTCAGAGTGTATATATGCATAAGTACCCCTTCAGTCAGTGTTACATGCCACTCTCCTGAAAACCCCCCACTAACTTGTTAGAGAATAAAAATCCAAATGATTTTTAAAACCTCCATACTATTGTTTATTGCACAGAAATTGCACATATCAATCTGAAAATCCCTTTGACTGTTTTAGTAATGTAATCATAAGTCACAAAAGCATTATGTTTCAATTCATAATTCTTTCATTAACTGAGCTGGTCAGACTTTAAACTTACATTACAAGGAAGTTTCACGTTTGTACTCCAATAAAGGGATGTAGACTTAATCTTCAAATATACTTTTGAATAGATGTTGATTGTATAATGTCTCTTGATAGATTATTATGAAAATAAAAAAGACAGATGAATGTATTTTTGAATCTGTATTATGTTACAAAATGCTCCAGAAGAAAACAAATGGAAAGAACGGCTTGTACTCATAGTAATTGCTCATGTCCACAAGCCCCACAAACATATTTAAATAAATCCACATAAATCCAGTTTTAAAGAAAATCTTGTCAAAAACTGCTCCTCTATCAAAATGAACATACTCTTATAAACTCCCCCCCAAAATGCCATATGATTTAATTACTCCAAAAACACACAAAGATGTTCTAAAACTAAGATTGAGCAGTCTAGGTGTATCATAACAATCTGTTTTAAATCAGAACCATTTGTCATACCATCTTTGGTATGAACTATGTCCCAAAAACTTTGCAGAGTTAAATAATACAATCCTGGGATTGAGTCTTGATAGTGACTCTGTGAATAAGGTTATGACAAGTTTGATTTGGATACCCACCTACTCTGAATATTTTTTTCTAAAAGTTATCCTTGTAACATGGTATGGTTGCTGTAGTCTTGAACTGAAAAAGGTTTTTTTCCCCCCTGAGTTTAAAATAAATGTAATTTTGATAACATTTAAGATGAAACATGTTTCCAGCAATTGTTCTCACCCTCTTTGTACACAGCTCAGATCAGTACAGTCTACATTACAATGTTTTGTACAGATGAACTATCACTGAGATCTAAGTAGGACCAGTTGTATTTACCTTTAGGTTTACAGTGTTCATAAAGGTCATGAACCAGAATCTCTAAGCTCACTTTTACTGCACAGTTAACAGGAAAGCCAACAGAGAATATAAAGGGCAGGAATAGACTACCTCTTGGTTCATTTCAGGATAATGCCAAGTACAAACACTGCTGAAATACCTCTAAGTTTAAATTCAGGCTCCAGTGAAGTGGAAGTTTTAAAATTTTCAAATATTCTGATAATGTGAATCTAATTGATTTTATGCATGAGTTCTCACTGAGACCTCCCTAATAAGAATATTAAGAATAATAAGAACTTTTATCCCAGATTTGAGTGAACATAATATGAGAACAAACTGCAGAAATGGGATCTTAAGCTATGTGTACACTTGCACTTTTAAGTCGACTTTAACAAAGTCAACCTACAGCGTCCACACTGAATGCTCTAGGTTGACTTTGTGGGGCTAGAGGGACATTGGACAGGTCCACGGTGGCGGGGGGGGCACCCCCTGTGTACAATGGGGCAAAGGGGTACAGGGACCCTGGCAAGGCAGAGCCCTGTGTGTGATGCTGTCTGGATTTAGGGAAGCATTTATTATATTATTTTCTATGGTTAGCTCATAAATGCTATAATCCATAGGTAGATAGGTATCAATAGAAATGCCTTAGATGGGAGTGTGTGAACAACCATTGTCTCCTTAATGTTAAGGAATCTGCCAGGTGATATGGTCCCAGGAAGTAAACTGATGAGCCATTAAGGACACAATGGTTGTATTCTTTATGTGCCAGGTTCCCCCTGTGCCCCCCACAGCAGGGAGGGCATTGGTGTAGTCCTGGGGTAGCCCTAAGTCGACTTAGGGCTATCCCAGGGCTACATTGGCTTAATTCGACTTTAAAAAGTTGAATTAAGCTTTAGGTCGAGTAGAAAGGTGGTTTAATTAAGTCGACTTAAGCAATCTGCTTAAGTCGACTTAAGCAAAGTGTAGTGTAGACGCAGGGCACATTAAGTCGAATTAAGCCAAGCTTAAGTCGACTTAATTTACCAGTGTAGACGCAGCCTTAGTGTCTCTGTGGATTTAGTAATTACCATTAGCTAAAAAGCAGTTAATTCATACCACAACTCAGATGTTTCTCTGCAGAGTTTGTCAAGTGGGCAAATAATTCATTCATGATCCCTATGAATCCCAACGGTTTACCCACAGTGTTTACAACATCCAAGAACTTACAGATATCCAGTAAGTAACAGTACTTTTACTTATATGGCTTTGAAACTTCAATATAAATGTCTAGGATTTCTAAGATTTTGCTTTGGAGTAAGAATTTTAAATTATATATTTTTCTATTTATTTTTTCTGATGTGTACAGAGAAGTATGTGTACAAATCTAACTCCTAGACTCACAGGTCAGAAGGGACCAATATGATCATCTAGTGTGATCTCCTGGGACAATGTAGGCCACAAAACCTCACCCACCCACACCTCCAATAAACCTCTAACCTATGACTGAATTATTAAAGTCTTCAAATCATGATTTAAAGACTTAAAGATACAGAGAATCCACCAGCAAGTGAGCCATGCCCTATGCTATAGAGAAAGCCAAAAAAACCCCAGATCTCTAGTCAATGTGTCTTGGGAGAAAATTCCCTCCTGACCCCAAATATGGCGATCATAACTGTAGGCTACCAGAATGTTTGTATCTAGTAACACATAGCAAAAAAGAGAAGGATTAAGGAGGCCAGAGAAAGAGAAAATCTTGTTTCAGAAAAGATATGAAAATTAATAAGGTCAATGGTATAGAGAGCTCAAGAAGGGACTACAGAGGTTTCAAGACAGCAGAGGTGATAGTGCAAAGAGGAAAGTACATTATTTCCACATTTTATAGAGAATCTGAGACTAATATATGTCACGTGAATTTTGCATAGCTGTGACTTCCCTGAAGTCAATGGAGTCACTTCTGATTTAAACTAGTGTGATTAAAAGTGGGAATCAACCCCTGTGCAAATTATAATGTCCCTGGTGGACATGGGTTCACGTCAAAAAACAGAGTTGGCAGAAAAGTAGCATGCTTTTTGGAAGTCTTCATAGACAGATGAATGGGCATCGAGACTGAATCACCTTCCAACTCTGAGAGATGATCCCTCCAGCTCAGAATGGGGCATATTTATGGTTTTCAAGGGTTTGTGCTGATTCTACAATGATGTATATTTTCTAATGTTAGATATGACACTGCATTAAATTCCAGGACTGTCCAGTCAGCAATTTTCTTTAGTAATAAAGTCACTATTTCAATTTTAAAATTAGCTACTAGAATTTTTGTACAAAGTCCTCCTATTCTTTCTGCAAGTTAAGAAATATACCTGAAGAAATTACACCAAAGAAAAATATTGCCTATAAATTCTTTAGATTAAAGGAACAAATTAACATGTTAATCTTCACAGTTATTACAAATACTCATCATGATTCTAAGTCCCTTTGAGTACAAAGTTCATTAGTATTCTATAAATCTTCATTCTTCTGGTAATAAATTACTTGTGAGAACCACTGATGATTACTAAAAATTGTAATGTATAATGTACTTCCAACAAAACATATACAGAATGGTAAAAAAAACAAACACTCACCAATCAATTACAACTAATATATATTAGTGTTTGCAAGTAGCTGAAGCTATTTATTTATTTACTTAACATTTCTAGGACTCTCATCACATACTATGAGATAATTTATATTTAAGATTATGTACATTATAATATTTTGATTTTGTGTACTCAGAAATTTCTCAAAAAAATCTCTTTTGAAGTGGGAATGATTGATTCTTCATTTGATCTTAAAGGTATTTGTCTAAAGTTTGTACAAAGTTTAAGGCTTTTTTTTAGTTAAAAGATATTAAAAATACACTAACTTTTTGTTCACTAAGGCTATGTCTACACTTGAAAAGTTAAGTCGACTTTATTAAGTTGACCTAATAAGGACTACTTTAAGTCAATTTAAAGTAGACCTTATTAAGTCCACTTAACAAAAGTCAACTTACTTTTCAAGTGTAGACATAGCTCCTTTTGACCTTATTAAGTCAACTTAACACTCTAAATCGACTTAATAAAGTGGATTTAGGCGCTAACCCCCATCCACACTGGCTTAAATTGAACTAATAAGGTCGACTTAAACGTTAAGTCAACATAAATCGAGGTGTTATTAAGTCAACTTAACTTTTCCTTAAGTCGACTTAGGAAATGCTTAAGTCGATTTACGGAAAGCCCAGTGTGGACAGGGAGTAGTTTAAGTCGACTTAAGCCTCCTTAAGTCGACTTAATTTGTAAGTGTAGACACACCCTAAGAACCCCAAAATCATTGTGAGTTAAAAAGAAATAAAAGTTTAAAAATGATTGATAAATCACTTTTGAGTATGCTCAATGGGCATCTGTTAAGATTTTTGCAAAGTTCACTGAAACTCCACCTGCTTTGTCACATGGCAGACATTAATTTTTATATAGCATATACAGGGACTTGCCAACAAAAATCTGAGGAAATAGCCACTGCTTCCAGGCACTTGTTCCACTGTTTCTTGTGCTATGAATTGACACTAACTGTTAGGATGTATGAAAAATGGGGTATAAAATAAATACTGAAAATATTGTAATAGATCAGATAAATCAATAAAAACTTGGAAATTGGTGCTCAATCTGGTCATCCCACACTAAAAAGAGTTATAGGAAAACTGGCTCAGAGACATATGATGTATATGATTAAAAGAATGGAAAGATATTCATAGGAGAAGAGAATGACAGATTTAGGACCTTTCGTGGTGAATAACAGGGAACTTGGTACGGGTATATTGTGACAGATGTGAGATCTTGTAAGCATAGAAACTTCAAAGTTTATCTTACCGCGATAAACCAGATGTTATGTTAATATGGAATATTCACCGACTAGTGTTATCAATAAGCATTTTATTTGTCTTTCTCTTCCTTAATCATTGGAAGGCTTTCTTTCCTGTAGAGACCAGGATCATTTTGGGGAGACAGGGGATTAATGCAAAGTCCCAGTGATGGTTATGCATGAACCCAGTCAAACCTGCTGGGACAAGCAGAGTGAATTGCAAGGGAATGAGCACCTGAATCCTGATTCTGGAGGGAGATTAATAGAGTTTCTGAACCAAGAAAGGTGATGACTATAAGTCTGAGTTATAATATATATATTAGTTTCTTCATACTGCTGAGAAATATATATACATACATACACACACCCTTCAGGAAAGTTACTCTCTAATTGTCCAATATGTTGTTTCTGGCACCTTTCACTGAAGCATTTGGTACTGACTACCAGAACAGAAAGGATATTGGACTACATGGACCAGTTCCCTGTTCTTTTATGTTTTGAACTACAGCCCTATATTAAATTGTTAATATGCATCCATACAAATTTTCAAACAACAGTGTTCCCATTTTTCCTTCAGGATTGAAGAACTTGTTGCCTTCCATCTATAAGAGTAAGTTTCTTAAAAAAAATCAGCCCAGACAAATGGCTAAAAATAGAGATAGTAAGAATGCAGTTTCCTTAGCAACAAAAATCCTGAGGCATCTTTCAAAGCACTTATACCTGTTGATAATGGGAAAAACCTGTTGCGCTAATGGGGGTCCCCCACTTCTTTTAGTAGCACTATCTTTAATTCAGAACATATTTATTTAAAAGAGATAAATATTTTATTAAAAAAAAGGCCCCAGGCTCCTGGCAACTTACCTCCTTTTCACTACATGGAGGGAACAGGCGGCTTATGAAATACTGCAGGTCCCTAAGGAGGAAAGACAGAAGCAATAACAGGGACATGCTTCCAGCACTAGGAATCCCACTGATATCAGTGGGAGAAATCTGTATATAAGTCTGGGGGGGTTTAGGGGAGAGAAAGTTAATTGTTGAGGGCAAAGACTGCAAAGGGGGTGTGAATAATACGGTGGAAGGAGGGAGCAAAGAAAAATCAAGGAGGTAAAATATTGAATTATTTAAAGGTAACAAGGATTAAGTGCAAGATGGGATTTTTATAGGAAAAGATTAAAAACAGTTGAAGAACATGTAACAGACATGAAAAGAGATTAAAATAATGATGAACGTAGAAAATGATAATGAAAAATAAAAATGATAGGCTAGGCAAAAACTTGGAAAGAGCAAAAAAAAATAGTTAGGGGTTAATAGAGAGAGCAAAAGAGGGAGAATTAGATATAATCTTATGATTCTTTTGTCCTATACACTTTTGGTCTGTAACTTGGCCAACTGGATAGTTTACTCTTTTGGACAGATCTTGTGTATTTAGACAACCTCAGATAGTTTTTGTGTACTGTGTCCCCAATTCAGTGAAGTTCTTACACATAGACTTATCTGTAAATTAATGCCGAAGTCTATCCCTACACATGAAAACACATGATTAATTTTATGCACACTGATCCCACCATCTGAAACATCTAATTAAAAAAAAGTTCAGGAAATGGAAGAGTTAAAAGCAGCAGCAAAAATATAGTTTAGACATTGGCAACAATTCCTATCATCTAGGTTAGTTTGTGACCTATTCTGAATATATTTCAAAGTCACTTCCAATCCTGCTGTGCTATAGAAAGCTAAAAGCTATATATGCTCCTGCTCTCAGATATTTCCAAGGTAGATTTTTAACATGCTATATCTAGAATCTAATTTTGTCCTCCGAAGTTCCCTGATTCTTTGAACGTGAAATAGCATTTTCATGTGACACCCACATTCACCTCTATGCAGTTAAGTAGTGAACTATAGTTAAATAACTGGAGGTATAAAAGCTTGAATCACAAGAGTAAGAAAAGGCACAGCCATCTAGCCAGCTCAAGGTTACGAGAGCATTCTTCTGTTTCTACTTTTGTTCTCTGCAGTAGAGAGTAATTTCCAGTAGAGGGTGTGCTAAATTGATGGTCAGAGGCTGCAAGATCTGAATAAGTGGTGAAATCAATGTATTAAGGCATGCCTTTAATTGTTTTCCTTCTCCCTACCAATTCTGTCTTCCCCGGATTGACGGTAAATCAATTGCTTACTATCCATCTAACTTTTAGAAAACAAAATAACAAAAAACATCCAAAGACTTTGTATGGTTCAGAATCCATAAGTTGAAGAACTGATAACTGTGTATGACACACTAATAATCTTCAAGCCCACACATGTCTCTCACTTTCTTTGGGTGGTCTCATGACAAAGTATAGAAGGACTAAATTTTAGTACTCCACCTCTGTAGAGTCTTGGTGTGGAGGAGCAGATGCCAAAAAATATTATGACAAGATCTCCTTATCTAGTGAGTCATCAGGGGAAAATCAGAGGCAAATGAAAGAAAATAAATTTTGTATAGATAGCCTTCAGGAAAAAAAAACTATTAAGAGAACATTTATGTTATTTCAAGACATATATCTTCTGTAAATGTTGGACTCATAGGCTATGTCTACACTAGGAAAGTTAAGTCGACTTAACTTTTCTAGTGTAGACATAGCCCCTTGTCGACTTTAGTGCTTTCTTTCCAAATAAATTTTCTGCAGTACTCAGTGAATAATTGGGAATTTTGAAACATTTGACCACTCAGCTACTGTATGATCTTTATCCTTTCATATATTATTGTTATTCTTTGTCTCACTCCTCTAGTGGTCAGCTGAGGTGTATCTATATTTTTCGGAATTGTTCTCTGACATCATTAACATTTATCAAAATCTTTAATGATGGGACCATTTGGATCTTCACAGGGAGATTACCTGCTCAACAATTATTTGCTATGGTTTTGAGCACACTTAAAAGAATCAGAGGTCACACCTCAAGATGAATCTGCACGTTTCCCACACATCCTGGCTGTGTCCCTTGCTCAGCTGGTTCCATACATTTTACTGGCTATATTGCCCAAATCAATCCTCCAACTAAGTCCCACTCCACCAGAAGTGTAGATAAACTGAGTAGATTACACCTCTGCAACCCTCTCCTCCCTACAGTTCCTCACAGTCTCCTTTACCTAGGACAAACCACCTAGGTTCTGCACTTAAAAATCAAATTAATCAGGCTTGATTATTTCTACTGGCTGTTCCTGTTCCAACTCCACTTTTCTGTAGGCATTTCATATTTGCTGATTTTTTTCTTTGTTATTCTCTCTTCCACTTAATAAATCTGTTGCAGAAAACAACTGAATATCTGTTAAACTGTCATCCTAAGCTTCTAAGTGGTAATTGTTTTTGTCTCCTTCATTTTAGCATGTAATTTTGTAGTCTCTGTCAGGTATACAGCTTTAGATGAGATTGCCTTAGAAAAATGCAGTAGTCAGCTATCTATTATTACAGGCAAGACAGTGAATTTAAAGACAGTAAAGTGCGGGACCAAGGATGAACTGTAAGGTGATGGACTTGGATTCAGGAGATCTTGGCTCAACCGTTGGGCTCTTTTGCAGATTCCTGTAAAATGGACAAGTTACTTAGATCCAGATTCTCAAAGGTATTTAGGCACTTAAAGATCTTTAAGTATTTAGGCTTTAATTCCTCTGTGCTTCAGTTCCTCCCCTGTAAAATGGGGGTATGGGGTTACTTACTTGCTCCCATTCTTTATCTAGCTTGTCTTAGATTGTTAGCTTTTGGCGAGGGATCCACGATAGTGACTCAGCCCAAGTCAAGCAACTTGGATTCATAGGTATGCTCCAGTTCAAGCTCTAACATCTACACTGCTATTTTTATCCCTGAAGAGTGAGCCCTCAATTGACTAGGCCTCTGGAACTTGCTCCTGTGGGTCTTATACTCTTACTCTAACACAGATTCTAACACAGAGGTGTTCTGATCTCAGTGGGGGGGGGGGGGGGAAAAGAGGGTGTCTCTAAGTGCTATTCTAATGCAAAAATGTATCTCTACTATCCCTCCTTATTTCCCTGTGATATAGTCCAGCCCTGATCATTTTAAAGGGGAAGAGGTGATGGGACTGTATGATTTTATGAGACAAGAAAACCTCATGTTAAATTACTGAAATGCTCTCTGGAAGGAAGAGGCAATATATTTTTGTTACTTCTTTCATCCCTTTGTAAAATCTTTAAATCCAGACAAATCAACTAAACATCTTTTGTAACTACAGTGCTTACAGTGGATATTTACAATAAGTCCTGCTGCAGTTTTTCAATAAGCTTTCATGAATGCTTGTTTTTACTGTGTCTGCATATAACTTTTTCTAAAGACATTTATACTGCTCTAGTCGGGGGGGGGCGGCCGGGCGAAGGGAATTTAAGTAGAAATGCAGCATGCTCTGCAATTTTTACTATCTGCTTTTTGCTTATGGTAATCCAGCTGTGGGTTTGGCCTGCTACCGTGATTGACTCCTTTTGGGCCAGATCTGTCACTATAGCTATGTCTACACTTACCAAAATTAGTTTGAATTAGTTAGTTCGAACTAACTAATTTGAACTAATTTTATGTAGTTCGAATTAGCTTAATTCAAACTAGCATAGCCACACTGGAACGTTAGTTCGAACTAAGCAAGCACTTGCTTAGTTCGAATTAGCGATCCCCATTCATTTCAATGGCCGGTTAATTCGAACCAAGAAATTAGTTCGAATTAACCCTTTAGTTTGAATACCCTATTCGAATTTATTAGTTTGAATTAAGGAAGCCCTTAATTCAAACTAACTAAACCCTAGTGTAGCCATGGCTTTAGTTAGTTCGAATTAAGCCTCCTTAATTCGAACTAACTTGCCAGTGTAGATATAGCCCATTTCTGGAACTATTCCTCTGAGACTGGACAAAGGATTGAGGCCCACCTGGGTGCTGGGTGTTTACCAGAGGTACAAGCCTGCAAACTGCTTTACACGAACTTTAAATCATTTGTATGTATGTGATTAACTTTGACCCTTTAACATCTCTCATACTTTGCTTCTTTTCATTTTATATTAAACCTTTAGTTGTAGTTGCTAAAGGATTGGCTAACAGTATGTTATTTTGGGTAAGATCCAAACCTATTTTGTTCTGTGTGATGTGGCTGGCCCTTTGGGGTCAGGAGAACCTATTTCTTTAAGGGACCATGGGGCTAGGTGGGAGCCAGAGGAGCTGGAGTGCAATAAAGGGGGCTGTTTCTATTTTGGGCAGATTTCTTGGTACCCAGTGTGGCGAACCAGAAGCCTGGTTGTGACTGATAGGGAGACTGGTTTAAGTGCCACCCATCAGAGTGTGGGGAGTTTGGCTCCCGGTTTTGTAGCTTGCCCTGATTTTTGCACGTCCCAGGAGGCCCCGGTCACACTTACATTAGCATATATGCCATGTGGAATAATTTAAAAGGAAAGATCCAGGCATCACCATTAGAATTAGGTATATAAAGTTTGGTACACAAGGGAGTTACCAGTTTTCCTGAACCCAACAGGAAAGTACCAAGACAGACATTAATTCTAGAGAATTAGTTTAGATCAGTTAACTTCAATTGTAACTGTTTGGACTCTTTTCCCACCCCGCCCCCTCCAGAAAGTCTCCAACTTAGGGAAATTGTCTCCAACTTAGGGAAATTGTTTTTTAGTAAGATTCAGTAGCTTCAAAAAAATAATTATTAACTACAGTTATGCAGAGCTTTTCATCCATGGGTTTCACTCTGGAAGACACCACTATTATTCCAACTTTTTACACATGGGAAAACTAAGGCAGCGAGCAGATAAGTGATTTGCTAGTGTCAGTGTCAGGAATTCAAATAGAACTCAGGTCTACTGATCAGAGTTCCTGGCCTAGGCCATGCTGTCATCGTTTTCATATGAATTATAAAATACAGCAGGCTAGGGCAATTTAGAGATATTTAAGGGAATATGATGTGTCACCACCACCAGAGCTATCCAGAGTGAAATTCATTAATATGTCAGATGCCCTTTCAATGACACATATGATGATGCTGACAGATTCATTATCATGTAATTCTGCCAGAGTTTGAAAATCTTGAATTGGTGTCAAAACACACTGCTTTAAAGAGTCTCTACTGACACTGGAAAATATATACAGGTAAGAAAATATAAAATAGTAAAAGTACAAAAAAGGACATTAGCCAAGGGGGGGAAAACCTTAATAGATGTTCTCCCTGAATATTGCCTGTTTCAAGCAATTGGTGTGTTGTTTATGGCTTGATAATAAATGAATTATGACAGAATATGGAAATTTAGATTATAACATTGATGATTCTGTATTTGCATATTGATAGGACAATATGATTGTAAAATTCTAAAAATCATTTAATTATTAGCTGAGACACAAGAATCTCTTTAGTTGGCCACTCCGAAGATAAACTGAAAATTAACTATGTCGCACCATTTCTGCCTTGTTTGCAGATAGCTTTAAAAAAAAGAAAAGAACTTTTAAAGTTTGTTTGGAGTGGCACTGCAAGCTGTTCATGACAAGAAAGAGACAAGAAAGTGGGACTCTTTGTTGGACAATCCTCATTCTTCATGTTGTAATAACATTATAATGTCTATTTCACAGGTAAAGAGGGAGTAACTGCTGTAAATGAATTAATTACAGTTGTTAGACTTGTTTCTGAAGCTGAAGAAGGGAATGAAAACCTATCACAAATTTAGATGCTCTAGTTGACTAAATCAAGTTCAGTTTGAGTCTTTGAATTCAAACTTTGTGATTTTTTGAGTCTTTGAATTCAAACTTTGTGATTTTCAGCAAGCTCCTGATGCCCTTTTTCTCTTCTTTGTTGAGTTTACTTTCCCTTTTGAAATGAGAGTAGTGATGATATATATAAACAAGAATAGAAAAGAAAATGTCAAAACAAAGCTAACAAGTTTCAGAGTTAGAAATACTTCTATGTTTGAGTATGAACAAATACAGAGACAAACATAGATATCAGAATGACAAGACAGAAAACCATATAAATCCATATTGTATTTAGATGCCCCACAGTGTCCCATGCAATTTTAAGCTAGTTATGTATGAAATTTTATATGAGTAGCTTTTAGAATTAAACAGGTCATTACATGTTTTGCCTTTGTATAAAATATATTTTCTATTTCAAGCACAGAACAATTCTAGGATTTCTTATGATAATTTGTCAACTATATTTTTGGCAGGGTGGCAGATAGAATTCTCACTCCACTCTAAAGACAAGCTGCATACACTGGACTAGATTTACAAAGGAGCTAAGGTGTGGCAGCCTTGACTGTTGCAATGGCTCACCTTTAGTTATGCTGCTAGCTAGTAGAATTCACAATCCAGATAGAACCCTAGACAATATATGGGGAGAGTTAGGATGTGTCTACACTTTCTACACTGGCCCAGGTCATCTGACTTGCCCTGCAGGTGCAGGGCAAAAAAAAATTGCAATGTTGACATTTTGGCTCAGGCTGGAGTCCAGAATACGAGGCCCTCAGGGTTTCTGAGCCTGAAAGTCTACACTACAATGTTATAGCCCCACAAGCAGAACCCAGGAAATGCGAGTCAGCTGTTCTGGGGTAATCACAACTTTGCCACAGGTCATTTATTACAATCATATATATATAAGCATATAAGGCCACAGATGCCTACGAATGGGATTCACAAAAGGCAGCACCCTCAGATGGGAGATGCCTCGCCTAATTAACAAGATGCTGAGGAGAGAGGCCCAAACCCTCAAATGAAAATAGGAGTCTGAGGCCTAGCTTATACTACAAAATTAGGTCATCATTAGCTGCTGTCCATCAACCTAGTTCCACATGTCTCCACACTTAAATGTGTCTCCCATCAATGTAACTGCACTATTATGTTGACACAGTGACACCACTGTCCCTAATGGAATTGTTGATGTACAGGGATGGATGAAGCATGAAGGTAGACTCTATGTTACTTATGGACTTCACTAATAGTCCTCTGGCAGCTGTCCCACAGTGCCTGATGCCAACCCATTTAGTCACAATTGTGAATTTCATTGCCCAGGAGTTACAGAGACTGGAACCACTCCCACCCCTTTGAAAACCTCATGATTTTAAAAAAATGCTGTTGCTAGTTGTACAGCTTGGTGGGAGCACCTCTATCTGCTCTATTGTTCACAGCTGCCCAGCTCACCATGCTACTTACAGATGCACTTCTACCTGGTGTAGACATGAGGCACTGGATCTCCTGAGCCAGCAGGGAAAAGAGGCTGTGCAGGCACAATTCCAAACCAGCTGTAGAAATATCAGCATCTACATGCAGATTGCTCAGGGGATGCAAGGAAAGGGGTATGACAGGGCTCAGCAGCAGTGCCCTGAGAGCGCCAAGGAGCTGCAACAGACATGCCAGAAGGTCAAGAAGGCCAACAGTCAATCTGATGCCAAGCTGCAGATCTGCTGTTTTTACAGAAAACTGCATGACATCTCTCTGCAGATCCTACCATCACAGCACTGTTGATACTTCTTCGGTGCCTGAGTTACAGGCCCCTGCTCTGAACAGTGAGGAAGAGGAGGAGGTAGTTGACACAGAGGAGGATGAGAAAGAGTATGGGAGGCAAGCAACCGGGGATCCAAATGTGCAGTGAAGCAGGACCTGGGTTTTAACTCCACTGCAGCCAAGCATGGGTGAGCCCATTGCAAGTGAAGGAACCTTGAGTGAGTGTGATCGATTTTCAATGACAAGATGGAATCCCCAAATTAGCAGGATGCATAGTTGATTTTTCATTAATTTACTACTGCTAGCAAAGGCAGTTCTACTACCAAGACATGTAGTTGCTATTTGTTTTTCCTCTCTATTTGGAGTTAGAAGATGGGGAGGGGAGCATGCAGAGCAGTTTGTTTGTGCGCGCTGGGTTGGCCCTTGAATCAATCTCAGAGATATTGAAAAAACTTTCATGGGGTTACTTTGCCATGCTCTGGCAAATGTTCCTAGAGAAGGCTGCCTTATTTCTTCCACTGTGTTAGGACACTTTTTCATGCCAGTCAGGGATAACTTCAGGAGACACCACTGCTGTACATAGGCTGGCAGCATTCAGGACTGGAAGGCTTTGGAGCAGACACAGCAGTTGTGTTTTTTCTGCCTCTGTTACCATCAGCAGTGAGGCGTCAACTAAAATGACCACCACGTATAGAAAATGGTGCCATATGAGAATGATGAAACTGAGCAATGCCTTATTCATTTCCCAAACACCCAACAGACTATACTCATCCTAGCTAATGTTGTGACTAGCACTGTGCCCAAGCAATACCAAGCAGAGTTGAGAAGGTAGTGCTCAAAACTTTTGAGGAGCAAGAGGAGTGTGTTCAGCATCTTAAGTTTGGCTTTCCATTGTGGATATGCAAACAATGATACCTCTGTGTGTTTTATCTGCAGCTGTTGTCACTGCAGCCTTCAGAGTCTCCCATTACATACCAGTAGAACATCTGAGACAGATAGGGAGGAGAAGGAAGAGGTCTCAGGACAAGATGTTCAGTGAGATTCTGCAAGCCAGTGCTGCATCAAACTGAGAGCACAGGGCCTGGGTGATGAACCCTGCGGACAGTCTAGAGGAGAAAGGCCCATGTGCTCCAGCAGGAAAAGAAGAAAAGCATGCTCCAGGACATAATGTGGTGTCTCAAACAGCCACATAGATGATGAAAACTCTGGGAGAGCTGGACTTTCAACAATCCTAGCCTTTTCTCCCATTGCAGCCCACTGAGAACTCAATATCAGGAGCTCCTTAAACCCATCTCCCTCAACATTCCATGTGGCATCAGGAATCATTGAAGTACCCCTCCCTTTCCACATTAAAGACAATCACACCTTCATATATACTGACCTGGGAAAGCCATGGTTTTAGTATGTGTAGCTGAAATGGACATGAAAGTTCTCTTCTCTTAATTTTTTAAGTTTTAATGCATTTTTTTAAAATTGAATAGACTTTAATTGCATTGATTATATTTGGAATAGAATCCATCTTTATTAATCCAGAGTGTATGCTGCAGAGTACTCAACAGTTCTGAAAGCAACCAATTACCTGTTAGCCTACAGTATAAGGCAACTCATACGATCATTCCAAAACAAAATTAATAGGTGTGTTGAAAATGTTATATTCCTATATGTACAGCAATCTCTACATGATTGCTACTCAAATAGAGTACCCTACAATACGCACTACTGCGGGTCACTGCTAAAATGATGTTTCAATGCCTCCCTCAGCCGAATAGCTCCATGCTGAGCTTTTCTAATAGCACTTGTTCAAGTTCAGCAGATAGCTGTTCCACCTCCATCGTCAATCCCATCAGAATCTTCTCCCCCTTTGCCTCATAGATATTATGAAGAACACAGCAGGCAGATATAACCATTGGGATATTTTTCTCATTGAGGTCCAGATTTGTGCATTAATAGTGCCAACATCCATTGAATGGACCAAAAGTGCATTCAACTGCCATTCTTCCCCTGCTGAACAAGAAATTGAATCATTCTTTAATGCTGTACAGGAGACTGCTATATGGCTTTATGAGCCGCTGACTAAGGCATAGGCTGGGTCACCCAGGATCTCTTTTGGTCTTTCAGCATTCCCATTGGTAATCTGTCATTTGGAAGAGAATTGCCTATTTGTAGTTTTCTGAACAGTCCTGTGTTCTTAAAGATGAGACCAATGTGTACCTTCCCTAACCAGCCCACATCGATGTCAGTGACATGTCCCCAGTGATTCACCACTGATTGTATATCCACACAAAAAAGTAGCCCTTTCTGTTGATGTACTGAATGGCAAGGTGATCTGATGAGAGAATAGAAACAGATAAGCTGTCTATCATTCCATTGTAATTTGGGAACCTCATTGGTCCAAATCCAGCCACTATGTCCTGCACATTACCAAGCATCACTGTTCTGCAGAGCAGAACTTTGCAGAGCTTTCAGAACAACAGCCTTTGGGGTGGATTTTTCAACTCCAATTTGAATCCTAGCTGACCAGCAGCAATTTGGCTTTGCAAGTTTCCACAGCGTGATCACTACTTACTAAGTGCAGCCCTCATTTTCTATACAGCAGGACATCAAGTTTGAACCAGGAAATACTTTTGAACTTTATAGTCCATACATGTAAGACTTTTGCACTGTTTTAGTCCTTTGCAATGCATTTCATTATTTCATTAAATAGAAAATATAGGAATTCTCTGGTGGAGAAATTCTCATTCATCACCATAGCTTTTAACCAAAGAGCCTGTAGTGGTTCCCCCCCACCCCAACTGTGATTGAGTCAATCTCCCACATTTGTACCTTAATCAACATTTCTAATTTGCAGGAATGAAGCTATAGATTAAGATTTTTTTCTAAAGTAAAAGGTAGTAAAAGCTCCAAAGCATTTATGATTTTTAAAATCCTCATTAGAAAATAAACAGCCATTTATATCTGTCCTCCCATCCTGCACAGAGAATTGATCAGGGCCTAAAATCAACCATATTAGAAAAGGCTGATCTATTTACATTGTTGTTACATTCAGTTTTTCATGGATCCTCACTCTGGAAGAAAAATGAGGGTCAATGTTAATAAATGTCCAGTATAAGCATCTTTTTTGAAAATGATGCTTGATAAAATAAATCCTGGACAATTCTGACTGAGAAGGACTCTCAGATTTTTCTACTCTAGAGGCAGGAGGGGGCAGCTCAGCACTGCGGCAGAAGTAGTGTCCAAGATAGTCTGGGCACCAATTACGCCAGTCGTTCCCAACTTTTCTGGCTTGTGGGCCACAAATATCATTTTTACAACCCTGATAGGCCACCATTCTATCAACCCATAAAAATGTTTTAATGTGTACATCATTAAGGACAGCAAAAAATCACAATATATTTGAAGTAAACATTTTGATGTTACTGTGTTCATTTTTATATTTACTATTTTATACCTACAAATTACTCACAGTGTGTCACACACTCACAGACAGAGCACTAGTGTAGGTGAATGACTGGTACTAAAACACTGGAGCACAAAGGCTGGCAGCTAAGTCACAGTGGATGGTCTGCTAGGTGCAGGCCAAACTGGAAATCATTGATTTTTAGTGTCCTGTCCCTCCCCAAGCATAAGTCCTGGCCACTCCACCAGCAGTCTTCCCAGTCCCCCACTACAGGCAGACAAAACAAGTTCAGTGAGGAGGCTACCTCCTTGCTGATTTCCCGTCACCCTGGCTGCAGCAGGGGCTGCAGCCCCGTGTGCTACACCTAGATCCCTAGGCAATGGCTCCCATCTACAATAAGGGGGGGGGGGTAGGAGTTCAGTGCTCCCCTTCCTCTGGCTCCAGAAGGCCCCCCAATGCCTAGGGAGAGTGCTTTGCTCTCTGTTGGAGCCAGAGGATCAGAATGCTGATCTTCCCTCCCCTCTCACTCTAGCGGGGAGCCCGGCATCTATGGATACAGGTAGAGTGCTTTGCTGTGCTCCCTATTGCAGTTGGGGGAAGGGAGCGCTGATCTCCTGTCTCTTTGGTGCACCAAGGAGCCTGCAGAATCTTGTTGCCCTGTGGCAATGCACTCTTCCTGAGTCCTTAGGCAGAAGCTTCCTTCTCTAGCCAATGGGACGGAAGCAGGAGGCCACTTTAAAAGGCCCTGTATGCCACCTGAGCCATGGGTTATAAACCACTGAATCATCCTTTATCTGCATCCCAGAGGAAAAATACAGTATATAGCAGTCATTGAAACAGGGAAAACTGCAATCAAAGGCCCCCATCCTGCAAACACTTATGTGTGTAGTTACATTGACTTCAGAATGGGGGAATGAAGGTCAAAGCCAAAGAGCCCACCAAATTTCTGAGTTCTTCTCTCTAGCCTTCCAGTGCATGCAGGCAGAATTGCTCTATAGTCTTTCCTCACTACATATGAATGGCTCATTGACACACTATGGGAAAAACAGGGTGGAGTTATAGGCACACACTGCCCATGGATATGAGGTTTTACTGATGCCTCATAGAACCCCCTCCCCCCCCAACAACCTCTTTTCTGGTATCTGTCTTCTGGTTTGTCCATTCATAGTCCTTCATAATGTCCCCTCTTGTATGTTTGGAAAACCTGAAGTACAGCTTACATGCTACTGCAAAGAAATAATGGGACATGGGGAGAATTATAGGATTGATTCTAGTTCTTGCCTGAGGTACTCAGGTAATAAGCATATAAATAAATATGCCTAGATTAGACTTTACCTATATATTAAAAGGACGTTATGCAGTTTTGAAGGAGGAGGAGATTTGCATGAGAAAATTTAAATTTATTAAGGAATAATCTACCTGAACAAAAACAGTTTACATGACTTGGACGCAAAGGAATTTACAGGACTATACACGTGAAGGATAACAATACTTCCAATATGTTGTTTGAACCTTCAGCAATTTTCCTTCTTTGGTGACATACTGACAGCCATGTGAGATATTAAAGAAAGCTGGTTCCAAAGACATGATAACTCCTACCTACTGAAGTAAATAGAAATCTTTATATTGACTTAAATGCCTTGGGATCTGATACATATATGAATGTAAAATGCTTTAGTAATGAATTTAATGAATGCAGTTTAATTTTGAGAGACCCTTTCCAGAAATTGAAAAACAATCTTGCACTGAAAACTGGGATCTCAGACTATTTGTGGGGTTGCCAAGTACATCACAAAAGTCTCACAATTCAAGGGCCCATGTAAGGCATTTAAAACTCTCTATAATTGCATAGGGGTTTTCAGAAATCTTCATAAAATAGAGGAAGAAAGCTTCATTTGCTGAAGTGTTCTGCTCTGAAGTTAGGTCGAATAACTAAGAATGCCCACATTGAAGTAAAACTCTGAAGAGAAATTCCAAATCACCAAATATTTGTATTTTGCTTCTTGCTGGCCAATCTACATTGATATTCAAATAAAGAAATACATAAATGTCTGAAAGACTGCAAAAGAAAAGAACAGAAGCAACACAAGTGATGCCTCTGCCTTGCCAAAAAGCAGAATTTTAAAAATGAATTAGTAAGTTCTTTATAAATCATCAAAAGGTATTCACTAATGAAGAACATGACTCATTGCTCCAGCCCACTCACTAACCCACCTATGCTATTTTAGTTAAATAATATCTGGATCCTTAAAGGGGAACATTTTCAAAAGGTTGGACTTCATTTATGCACACAATTCAATGGTGGGTCCTTAACCCTCTACCTGATTGTGGGAATGAATTAGATAGCATCTGGAGAAAAAAAAAAAAACACAACTTATTGTGAAGAACAAGTAGTAGTGTTTTTGAGGTAAATACAATATATATATATATATATATATATATATATATATATTCTCCCTACTGGTTAAGCAAAATAAAGTAGGCTGGCCACAAAATGAGTGACATCAAGTGCAACAGCTTTGAATGGCTGGGGAGAGACTCGAAAGAGAACAGCAGAGGGTGAAAAAGGGAAAGAGCAGAACAAGAGAAATGACTTGCTAGTCAGAGAAGAAGAGGGAACAGAAAAGGACAAAGATTCTCAGTAGATCAGCAGATCTGAAACACGAGTATAGAATCATAGAAGATTAGGGTTGGAAGGGACCTCAGGACATCACCTAGAACAACTCCCTGTTCAAAGCAGTACCAATTCAAACTAAATAATAGTGCGAGGGGAGAGGCATTGCTCTAATTTAGTTTGGCTTGGGAAAGGGGGGCAGACTATTGAGCATGCCTGAGGCTCAGAGTATGTCTATGGTCTGTCTTTGGTCTGGAGATTATGCCAGCATAGTTATAACTCTGTATTTATGCTGCCATAACTCTCTAGTATTGATGAAGGCTACACTGAGTTTTTTCATTAGTGCAGGAACACAACCTCCCCAAAAAGGTAGTACCTACATTGACAGAATCATTCTTCCAGCAGCCTTGCTTCATCTATAATGGGAATTAGGTTGCCATAGCTATATTGATGTAACTTTTAGGTGTGCACCAGGCTGCAGGCTGAATCTGTTGTTTATTAGCACTCTAAACTGAAAAGATTGCACATATACATCCATGTTAAAAATTATCTGTCCACTATGGCAGGAAACTCTCAAAGGAAAGATTCTGCTATGTATTCTAATTATGGCCAAAATTTAGTGTAGTCTAATTTTCTCAGAGTTCTTTTCATAGCACCTAATTGAAGAAAACCTTATCCCATCTGAAGAACGTTATTCCAAAGGAATGTGACTACCTTGACAGGTGATGAACATACATGCTGTTGCAGGTGTAACTGCACCCTAACCCACTGATGAGTCTTAAGATGAACGCTAGGGTGTCTGAATTACAGATAGACAAATGGGTGAGGCAGATAGTGTAGAAACTCATGGGAGCATGTCTAATGGTGTAGACATGATGACAAAGAGGTTGGGGCGGGGAGGCAGGAGATCACCAAGGCAAGTGGGACCAGATTACAGTGGGTCTAAGATCTGATATTTTCCCCTGGGTCATTGAATTTTGGGTAGCTGTGTCTGTTCTTTTATTTAAACAGACAAACTAAAATAAAATGTTATCCTTTGCTGTAAAGATACCCTATAAAATATGAACAAGATGTAAATCAAATGCATCAAAGGTTGCTCAAGTCTGCAAACAGCTTTAAATAGTTCTAAAAAATGTAAGCTGCACCTAGTCATGCAGAAGTTATGTTAACTCTGAAGCACAAAGGCAAATTATATGTCAACATTAATTAATACACTGCTGATCAAAGCTTGAAAGAGAGTGGAAAGAAGATCGTATTTTAAAGATCATATTATATAATAGTGAGGTAGACTGTATCTTCTATGCCGTTTATTCATTTGGGTTTTATCAACACTTGTCACATCGTGTCTGTTTAGATTGCAATCTTTCTGAGGTAGGAACTATGGGCTGAATGCTCAAAATCTGCTGAGAGTGGCATCCCTTTTGAGTTGATAGGGTTAAGGAGTACTCTCTCTTCATTCTGTTTCAAGTCTAAACCCCAGGACCAGGTATCATTAAGGCACAATGGGGCCTTGGCATCAATTGATTTGGTCTCCTTTAATCTCCCAACATCTGGAAAGCCAGCTTCTCTTTCCTTCAAGTGAACAATTATGTAGAAAGTCTGCAAATCCAAAATCAATGAGTATTTAGTCCTCTATGCTGAAGAGTTTTATTTCAAGGCATTTAATCCTATTTTTTAAAATAATATCAGTTTTTCTTACTATTTAAGATTAAATAGCTAAAAGCTAAGTTATCAGACCATGGCATATAGGTTTCTAATATCATAGCCATGAGTTATTAATGCTGAAGAATGGGATATTTTCACACATAATATTTTACACAATGTTATGTAATACATAATATTTTGTATTATGTAAATGTTTGTTTGTTTTATCTATCTATTTTAAAGTCCATAGAATAAATCTGATGCTTCAAACACCAACATAGCTAATACACTAAATGCTGCTTCCATTCTTTTACCGTCATTTATTTTTGTAATACAACCCACTGCTTCTCTTTTCCTCTCTCTTATTAAGAAGGTATCATTTAAAGGTACCTTCTTTTTTCTGTGGTATTTACCGGATGGTTTCACATGGTAAGCCTATTGAAATGTCTTCATGCTCTTACCCAAATAAAGCACTGTCAGATGAATCCTTGAAGCTCATCTATGTAAGGCTCTCACTAGTTTAAAGTGATTCCATTAATTTAATCTGATTTGGATTCTAAACTTCTCACTATCTACCCACTCCCCTGTTCCTACAAACTCATTCTCTTCTCTTTTAAATTAAATATTATATATATATATAATGAATACCCCTAAGACACCTGCACAGCCACCAAGGCAAACTCCAGATCTTGTAATGGCAACTGTTGGAAGCTTCTGAGCACATTAACATCTGGATCACCATCTGTATTTCCTCTTAGAGGTCCAACAAAGGCACTCCAGCATTCCTAGGTTTCCAGCCCTCCAACTGTCGTCTCTCTTGAAGATGACACACAATTCTCTCCCTTCTGACTGGGTTATTTCCAGGCTCCACAGTAAGAATCATAGAATCATAGGGTTGGTAGGGACCTCATGAGGTCATTTACTCCAACCCCCTGCTAAAAGCAGGACCACTCCCACTAAATCATCCCAGCCAGGGTATTGTCCAACCGGACCTTAAATATCTCCAAAGACAGAGATTCCACCACCTCCCTAGGTAACCCATTCTAATGATTCACCACCCTCCTCGTGAGAAAGTTTTTCCTAATATCCAACCTTGACCTCCCCACCTGCAACTTGAAACCATTGATCCTTGTTCTGTCCTCTGTTACTACTGAGAAGAGTCTAGATCTTTGGAGCATCCCTTCAAGTAGTTGAAAGTTGCTATCAAATCCCCCTTAGTCTTCTCTTCTGCAGTCTAAATTAGCCTAGTTCCTTCAGTCTCTCTTCGTACGTCATGTCCCCCAGTCCCCTAATCATTTTTGTTGCCCACCACTGGCCTCTTTCTAATTTGTCATCATCCTTTCTGTAGTGAGGAGCCCAAAACTGGACACACTATTTCAGATGCGGCTCACCAGTGCCAAAGGGAGGGAATAATCACATCCCTCCATCTACTGGCAACGTTCCTACTGATGCAGCCCAATATGCCATTGGCCTTTTTGGCAACAAGAGTACACTGTCAACTCATATCCAGCTTCCCGTCCACCATAACCCCCAGGTTCTTTTCTACAGCACTGCTACTTAGCCAATAGGTCCCCAGCCTGTAGCAGTACATGGGATTTTTCCATCTGAAGTGCAGGTCTTTGCACTTGTCCTTGTTGAATCTCATGAGATTCCTTTTGCCCAGTGTGCCAATTTGTCTAGGTCTTCCTGAATCCTGTCCCTACATTCGAGTGTCTACCATTCCCCCCAGCTTGGTGTAATCCACGAATTTACTGATAGTGCAATCAATCCCATCATCCAGATCATTAATGAAGATGTTGAACAGAACCGGCACCAGGACTGACCGCTGTGGCACTCCACTCGTTACTGGTTGCCAACTAGACATCGAGCCATTGATTCCTACTCGCTGAGTCCAGTGATCTTGCCAGTTTTCTATCCACCTTAGGGTCTATTCATCCAATCTATACTTCCTTAACTTGCCGACAAGAATGCCGTGGGAAACCGTAACAAAAGCTTTGCTAAAGTTGAGGTATATCACGTCGACGGCTATTCCCGCATCCACAAATCCAGTCATCTTATCATAGAAGGCAATCAGGTTGGTCATTTTTATTATACACCATTATGACTTTCCTACGCTAAAAATATCGTCAGAAATCATTTTTTTTAAACCTCTTTAAACTCTTGGAAATAGATGAGAACCATCAAAGCACAGTGATTATATTTCATAGCTCTTCAGAGGTGACATGCATAAACAATAACTGTTTTACTCATGAAAACACTTCTCCCAATTCATTGCCATGTTTTTCCAAGATACATATAATTTATGTGGGCTTAGTTTGCTTTCCAGTTTTATATTGGTAATATGAAGGCTGTGTTGTAGCTCATATTGATGACAAAATTGATCTTTGTAGATTGTGCCTACACTTGTGCCTATACTTTATCAATTAAATACTAATGAAAGTCATTAATAGCTCTAAAGAAATTATGGGATTATTTGATTACCTGTTTCATTGCAGTGATGTGTCATCCATTGGTTCTGTTCACTTACACTGACTAGCAGAAGAGACTTTGCAGGAGAGGTCAGAATTAAAATGTGTATTTCATTTTTATAGTATCAATGGTTATACCTAGGAGGCCAGGTTCAGCTGAACATTAGCATAGTTTTGCACCAGTTTCTTGGAGCAAGACTTGCTCTAAATCAGTAAGATGCTCTAAATCTTGTGAATTCTTCATTTGTCAAGGCATGTGGCACAAAACCAAAACATATTGAGAACCAGAATGCAGACAAAAAGTTGTCTTCTAGTTTTTATTAATGTTTGTATTACTCTCTTCCACTGTGAATTGATTAATTTCAACTGAAAAAAAGAAGTAATTAACAAGCAGTATCTAGTGATGGCATTTTAAACCCAGGGTTTAAAAAATGGTTTGTTTACTTAAGTGTTTTGTCACTAACCCCTCATCCAATAAAGAAGACTAAGTGTGAGTGTTCCTGGAGCCGGTCACTCAATTACATATAATGTATTTGAAAAATACCTTTGAGCTAGGATTTTTTTTTAACAGCTAAAATTGTACAATGTTTCTGAAGGCTATATTGTTCCATTTCCATTACAACTAATACATAGATATGCCACCCAGGACCTGCCCAATTTCTTCCCTACTCTCACTTTGCTCCTGGGATGTATCAATCTGCTAAAGGCCATATGACCAATGTCAGATCACATGCCAACTCATCACCACCTATTCACCAACTGCAGAGGTGAACCTGCTTTTCCCCCACCTGCACCTGTAGCAGAAATGTGGGGAGCCTGCATAAGTAGAAGTGTGGCTCTCTGCAAAGCAGGTGGACAATATAACAAGGACATGGCCACATACTGGATATGTTGTAAATAAATACACTTTTTGAGGAATTTTTATTTTGCTCTCAGTGAATACAGTTTTAGTCCAAGCTACTGTGCAATTATTCTATTCATATTAATTCATTGTATCTAGTATTTGCTAAATTTAGGTTGTGCAGTTATGGATCAGGGTTTTTTTTGTTTTGTTTTCAACATGGAGTTCTCATAAATGCCCTGTGGTGCTACACTTTTACTCTAAGGTGTTAGAATCCTTGTCCAATCCTTTCTGCCAACTTTTCTAGAAAATGCTTTATGTAATGCATCATGTTATTGTTAAGAAAAGACATGTTAATCTTCATATTATGAGCCATCTGTGAGCAATTACATACTATAAAGCTAAAGCATTTGGAGTTCCATTGCACTTTCATGCTATTTTTTTAAAAACCCAAGCAAAGATAATTCTGCAATTGTATTTCTGAGTATGATATAGTATATGTCTACAATGTACTATGTTTTATACTTCATTCAAACATTTGTAATTTTTTCCCTCCTTTTAATCTGATCAAAATCTCAAAGTAAATTAGTTGTATTAAAAATAACCCAAGGATAGTTCTCTGGTTATACATTAGAAGATAGTGACAGAGGAGATCTGGGTACAATCTCAGCTCTTTCAGTCGTCTTGTATAATTTTTACATATCACCAAGGTCTGATTTTCAGAAATGTTAAACCAACCAAAAAAAGGGTTATAGGTGTCTAGACCACCCCAAAATTATTAATTTGCACACATTCATACAACTTCTACTCCTTGTAAAGTAAAATTTGCAATCTAAGAGATGTGCTTCTGAAATTTTGTCAAAAGCCCGTCTTCAGCCGTGGCAAACTATAAGACTTCCTCTTTTGGTCTGCTAAAGTTAGAAGAGGTGGGGGACTGTAATGTTAGAGTCACATGTACCATTAATGGTAAGGCAGAATTTGTAATCTAGTTTCTGCAAAGCAAAACTTTGAAATTCTGAAAGCGTGCTTTAAGAGGTGCTTTGTGTAGGCCCACAAGAGGAAACAAACCAACAAGCTGAAGGCTTACTATCAACCAAAGCAGGTTGTAAAAGCCCTCTGGTAGTGGAACAGTAGAAGGAAGGGTGGTCACCCCCCTGAAATGGAACAGGGATGAGAAAGGCCATCCTTCTGAGCCCAAGGCAGTAGAGGAAAGTAAAAGGCCAGGCAGTCAGACTGCTACAGCCACACACAATAAGGTGTGCATGCCCCCATTTGTAGAGTACTAGGTAAGGCTTGGAAGTTAGATTGTCTAAAGCCACTGGAAAAGCCAGTGTTATGGCTTAGTACTGGCTAGCCAAGAAATACCCACGCTTAAAAGACACAATAAGCATGCTCCTCAAGGACCCCAAATCGGTTCAGTCCTAGGATGGTTCTTGTTGGCATATGAAAGACGGAGTGAAAGAAAATGTGTAATGGTATCTTCTCATTAAATGATTGCTACCCGTATCTTGAATTAAATCTGTCTAAAGAGTATGGGGTTCTGCCTCTCATGCTGTAATTTTTATTATATTGCATAAGCTGTGCTATATTATTCAATTTGCTGTTATATCTACTCATAAGGCTGCTGACACCATTTTAAAAATCCTTTGTTACCCCGTTTCCTTCGATAAAAAGATATGTCTCTCAGTTACCTACAGCAATATCTAGGATCTGACCCAAGACTTAGGAATGAGGGTGATCAGCAAGGTCCAGTACAAAGTAAGCATAGGACTGGAGGAGGTTTGGAAGAAGGGGCAGTAAAAAAGGAACTATGGACAGTAAGGAATGAAAATATGGTTTAAACTCTGAAAATTAGGGGACAACATGGGGAAAATTCATTTGAAAGGCATGAACAGGAAATACTTAGCTACATGGTTTCCCTTTATAAAATATGTAAAGAGATATAAAAAGGACTTTTTGCTCTTAATCGTTCCGTGATAACTCACCCACCCTTCAATTCGAGTTATTCTAAACTCAAAATACCATCTGTATCTTCTTTTTCAATCATTCCCTTGTATACTGTAGCTATTTTAATATAAATATTTCTGTGCATAATGACATTTGAAGCTTTAAGGGTTTGTGGTGCTTCTAATATACATTGATCTTTTTCAAAACAAAAATTGCAAGGAAATGTGATAGTGAAAACTATTAAAACAAACAAACTATCAAAATAGAGAGAAACTGGCAAGATGGAGTTTAAAGCTTTATTAGAATTAGACCTTTAAGAATCCAAATTAAAACTTTAAGACTTCAAAGTGTAACTACTAGTTTCCTAACTCAGTCAGGAAAATGCATTTAAGCCTGTATTATTTCTCAAGCATGTACAATATTCCCATAAATCTGAATGTGGCCATTTTCTTTCTTTTGAAAAAAAAATGTTTAGTTAGGTTTCTCTTTCTGGCTTGTGCATGTTAAAAATATACTTCAGCAGTTTAGAACAATGCTTAATAATGCTGACAGCTATGCTGTTATTCCTTCCTGGGGGACTAATGGAACCCCAGACTGTGAAATGATATAAATGGACAAAGATGGAATGTTTCTAAAATTAAAACATCAGTAAGCTATGTAAAAAATGTAACCAAAAATAGAGTCTAATTAATTTCCCTGACACAAAATTATGCTATTGCACCTTACCTGAACTGTTTACCACAGCTCAGCTCATGCATTTTCTAATAGCTACCTCTAGATGTGACCTTTTGCAGTATATTGTTTTATAACTTAAATAGATATTCTAAACATGCAAGTTCTATTTATTCAAAGAACAAGTCTTACTGGAAAAAAATCCCTGAAGGTAAAAACCTACCGATTTTAATGGAAAATGATTACCTACCCTTTCTGAACCATCATATTGAATTCCATGGAGAAGTATATCAATGCTACAGAATTCTATATATGGGTAAAAAGACCTAGAGAAAAGATTTAATTCTCTACTGTATTTGAGTGACTTCATTAGAAATCTGTTACAGTTCTATGGAATCATGTTGGTTTCATCCTTATTAAAATTTAAACTATTTTTCCACAAGGAGCTAATCTCATCTATACAGCTATAAATCTTGAATGTGATCGTACGACAATATTTAAAATAACTACAGATTTATTCTTGTTTTGGAAATTGTCATGTACATTTGCAGCACTCCACAAATGATTAATTACTGCAATATTAAATAATATTTTAAAAACTGTCTAAGTGTTAATTTTAGTCCATCAAACACATAACTGCCTCACAATAGAATATGAGATAATTTATGCTTTCTATTAAAAAAAAACTTGCAATGGGAGAAACAGGGAGGGCATGGATGAGCATTATACATTATGGAAGCTCCTCATAAATTTAAACAGTTTATCTTACTAGTAATTTTTAAACAATATTTATAAGAAAAATCTGTGGAATTTAATGTTTCTTCTTAAAAAAATATAGAACCCAAGTGACCCACAGCCCTAAAAGAGAAATTCTCACTCTTCATTGAATGAACAATCCCTATGGCTGCATGACATATTATAGAGACTCCAATTATAGCACAAATATAACAAATTTAGAATCCTCATAGACTCAAAGATCAGAAGGGACCAGGATGATCATCTAGTCTGACCTCCTGCGCAATGCAGGCCACAAAATCTCATGCACCCACTCCTGTAATAAGCCTCTAACCTATGACTGAGTTATTCAAGTCCTCAAATCATGATTTAAAGACTTTAAGATACAGAGAATCCACCGGCAAGTGATCCATTCCCAAAGCTACAGAGGAAAGCGAAAACCCCCCAGAGCCCCAACCAATCTCCCCTGCAGGAAAATTCCTTTCCAAGCCCAAATATGATGATCAGTTAAACCCTGAGCATTTGGGCAAGTCTCACCAGTCAGTCACCAAGAAAGAATTCGCTGTAATAACTCAGACCCACCCAACTACCCTCCCTGCTTAGGCCACTGGCAAATTCACCATCAGTAAGCAAAGATCAGTCAATTACCAAACTAGGCCATCCCATCATACCATCCGGGGATAAATTTATCAAACTCAATTTTGAAGACACTTTTTCATTCCTCTGATGCACCTAATTTCAAGCCTAAAGTTCCTGATGGATAGTTTGTAACCATTTGTTCTTGTGTCCACAGTGGTGCTGTACTTAAATAATTCCTCTCCCTCCCTGGTATTTATCCCTCTGACATATTTATAGGGCGCAATCCTTATCTCCTCACAACCTTCTTTTAGTTAGAATAAACAAGCCAAGCTCCTTAAGTCTTCTCCTCATAAGGCAGATTTTCCATTCCACGGATCATCCTTGTATCCCTTCTCTGTATCTATTCCAGTTTGAATTCATCTTTTTTTAAATATGGAGGACAAGAACTGCATGCAATATTCCAGATGAGGTCTCATCAGTACCTTCTATAACGGCACTAACAACATTGGCGGTTCATAGTCATCCTGTGATCAACCAGTACTCCCAGGTCCTTCTCCTCCTCTGTCCCTTCTAACTGATGTGTCCCCAACTTACAGGAAAATTTGTTGTATTTTGTCCCTAAATGCATGATCTTGCACTTCCCATTATTAAATTTCATCCTATTCCTAATACTCCAGTTTACAAGGTCATCCAAATCTTTCTGTATGATAACCTGATCCTTCTCTGTATTGGCAACACTTCCCAACTCGGTGTCATCTGCAAACTTAGTTAGCGCATTTTTGTACAAGGCCAATAACAAAAAGGTTAAATAAGATCAGTCCCAAGACCAGTCCCTGAGGAACTCCACTAGTAACCTCCCTCCAGCTTGACAGTTTACCCTTCAGCAAGACCCCCGAAGCCTCCTCTTTAACCAGTTCCTTACCCACCTTACTATATTTATATTATTATACACTTATTATATTATAATGCACTTACTTCCATACAATCTTATAATATATTTAGATTGTAATGTCTTTGGGGCAGAGACAATCTCATTGTTCTCTGGTGTTACAGCACCCAAATAAGTTGCTAATCCTTGAGCATTTAAGAACAATAAAAAGACAAATAATAAAAATCACCCCCAGTGGGTATGGGTTTTTTTATACCTAATTACTACAAAGTCATCACTGTAAGGGTAACTATATGACAGAATTACTCATTAATACCCATTAGTTTCATACAAGTTAATCAGGTATTGTTAGATAGTGTGTAAAATTATTATAGGTAAAGTAACTACTCATTTGTTTCAAGTTATAACAATTAAACAAATTGCAAATATGAGAGTACATGATCATATACTAATTTATCATGTAACCAAAGAATAACTGTAGTCTCTGGATTTTAAACTTTAACGGAAAAGTTTTGAAATAACTTGACTATACTGATCCCCACCCTAACAAATGCTCAACACTGTTGGTTGCAGATGAGGTCACTGAGAATTAAGGCATGTCATCATGTCATGTGGTAGGAGGATCTAAAGCACCATATAGGACTGGCTCAAGATGGACATTAATATAAAAGTCTTCACATAGTCTCTCTTCTAGATTCTATACAATTCAATAACTTACTTTTAAATGCAACAGAGTCCTGTGGCACTTTTAAAGACTAACAGATTTATTTTACGCATGAGCTTTCGTGGGAGAAAATCCCACTTCGTCAGACGCTTTGAAGATGGGAAACTTACAGAATGGGAGGAAATTAAATGCAGGGGAGTGTATGACATAGGATCAGATCAGACTGTAACAGCAAATCAAAATAGATGTAGGATACAAACACTGGGGAACAGCACATAGAGGAGGGTGAGGTCAAATCACTTGATGTAATGAGAGAAAAATCCATAGTCCCTGTTTAACCCCAAAACAACTGAGTCAAATTTGCATATAAGTTCAAGTTCTGCAGTTTCTCTTTGAAGCTGTGATTTGTTATTCATCTGTTTCAACACAGCTATTAACAACTGGTCACCACCTATAACCCCCAAGCCAGACCTCTTCAACACATCATCAAAGATCTACAGCCTATTTTACAAGATCTCTCACTCTCTCAAGCTTTAGGAGACAAACCTCTCCTTGCTTTCAGACAGCCCCCTAACCTTAAAAGGATACTTGCCAGCAACTACAGATCATACAACAGAAACACTAAAGCAGGAACATATCCCTGCAACAGACCACGCTGCCAACTTTGCCCTCATATCTACACTGATGACACCATCACAGGCCTAATCAAGCCACCTACTCCATCAAGGGCTCATTCACCTGCTCGTCCACCAATGTGATTTATGCTATCATGTGCCGGAAATGCCCCTCTGCCTTATATATTGGACAAACACGACAGTCTCTGCGCCAAAGAATAAATGGACACAAATCTGACATCAGAAATTGCAACACTACAAAACCAATAGGGGAACAGTTCAATCTCCCTGCTCAGTCCCTTGATGACTTGTTAATAGCTGTGTTGAAACAGATGAATAACAAATCACAGCTTCAAAGAGAAACTGCAGAACTCGAATTTATATGCAAATTTGACTCTGTTGTCTGGGGTTAAACAGGGACTATGGATTTTTCTCTCATTACATCAAGTGATTTGACCTCACCCTCCTCTATGTGCTGTTCCCCACTGTTTGTATCCTAACACCTATTTTGATTTGCTGTTACAGCCTGACCTGATCCTATGTCATACACTCCCCTGCATTTAATTTCCTCCCATTCTGTAACTTTCCCATCTTCAAAGCGTCTGACGAAGTGGGATTTTCTCCCACGAAAGCTCATGCGTAAAATAAATCTGTTAGTCTTTAAAAGTGCCACAGGACTCTGTTGTCTTTCTACAATAGACTAACACGGCTACCCCTTTGGAATTTTACTTTTAAATGGTATAGAATTTCTACAAACACCACATATCTGAAATTATGTTCTAGAGAAAAATATAAGCCTATGATTAGAAGGGACCATAAGAGACATCTAGCCCCAACCTTTGCCAAGATGCAAAATTTGCTGTGTCAAAAGCATCCAAGATAGATGACTATCCAGACTCCTTTTGAAAACCGCTAGAGAAGGAGCTTCCATAAACTCCAAGGCAGTTGGTTCTTTTGTCCTACTGTTCTTACAGTTAGGAATCTTTTCCCTGAGATTTAATCTAAATCTCTTATTCTGTAATTTGAACACATTGCCTCTTATCCTGCCCTATATGGCAAGAGAGAACAACTTTTCTCCATATTTTTTATGGCAGCCTTTCGTGTATTGAAGTCCATTATCATATCCCCCTTAAAAATCTCTTTTTCCAAACTAAGCATACCCTGCTCCTTCACCCTTTTCTCAAATGGCTTTTGTTTCATCCCTTTGATCATCTTTGTTCCTGACCTCTGGATCCTTTCCAGTTTTTTTTCATTCTTTCTATAAATTGGTTCCAAAAATGGACCGAGTACTCTAACTGTTGCTTAACCAGAACCAAGTAGAATGGTTTGCATTTTATCTCTCTTTTACTGCAACTTAAAATTGCTTTACTTTTTTTGCAACAACATTGCATTGTTAACTCACTTTGAAGTTCTGATCCACCACAACTCCCAGATGATTCTCACCAATGCTACTGCCAAGTCAGTTATCTGCCATTCTATATTTGTGAATTTGGTATTGCTTCTCTAAGTATAGCACCATACATTTTTCTTTCTTGAATTTCATTTTGTTGTCTTTAGACCAGTTCTCCAATTTAACAAAGATCCCTTTATGTTTCAGTTCTATTCTCTAATGTGTGGGCAACTCCCAATAGCTTTGTGTCATCTGCAAATTTTATCAGTATGCTTTCTATTCCTACATCCAGATTATTAATAAACATGTTTAACGACACTAGACACAGAACAGATACCTGTGGAACCCCACTTTAGATCTCCCTCAGTCTGACATTCCATTAATAGTTACTCTTTGTTTGCAGGTGTTTAACCAATTATAAACAAGGTGTTTGTTGCAGGGACAGGTACCTGGCTTTGTGTTTCTGTAATATGGTGTGTAGTTGCTGGTGAGTATTTGCCTAAGTTTGGGGGCTGTCTGTAAGCAAGGGCTCCCCAGGTGTTAAGGTCAGGTTGATTTGTCTCTACTTTAATGACTTTTCCTTTTCTTCCTTTTTAAAGATGGGCCCTATATTCTTTAGTTTGGTTTGCAAATATTATCGCCAGTGACTCTGAGATTTTTTCAGATTTCATCCTTTACCATCCTGGGATAAAGAGCATCAGGTCACACTGACTTGAATTAATTCAAATCGGTAAGAAGATCTCTGATGTAGTCTCTACTTATTCTGATCTGCATCCCTTCCCCTTTATTGTCTATGGAAACTTTGCTACTCATCTGGTCATATGTTACTTTTTTGGAAGAAGACTATAGCAAAATAGCCAATGAGCAGCTCTATCTTCCCATCATCTTCTGTTACTAGCTCACCTTCTCCATTGAGCAATAGACCACAACATCCCTGGTCTTGTTGTCTGACATATTTCAAGAACCCCTTTCTATTCTCATTAGCATTTCTTTTTCCTGGCTTTTCTGATTTTGTCCCTACACACTTGCACCATTCCTATGTGTTCTTCTTCGATGATATCCCCCTTTTATCTATTTTCTTCCTTATTGGTCTTTCCATGGGACCTTGCCTGCTATTTCTCTGAATTGGTTGAAATCTGCCAGGCTCTGTCCTTATTTTACTATTTTCAATCTTTCTTTCCTTGGGATCCTGAATTCTGTTAGATTATGATGTCTTCCCAAGTTTCCAAACATCTGTTGATCCCCATTGGTCAAAAGCAGATCCAAAAATGGATCACAACCTAATTGTTCCATCAACTTTTTAAATCAGAAAGTTGTCCCCTACACATGTTAAAAATGTGTAGGACATGTCATAATTTTCTTCATATCTCAAACTTGCAGTTCATCCAGCTTGTTCCCCATACTTATTGCATTGGTAAACTGACTGAAGACATTTTGCAAACTGCCCTGTTTTTATTCTTGCCTCTTATTGCAGTTGGAGTAAATTCTGAAGAAGGGATTGGAAACCACTTTTCCTTTGATTTCATTACTTGAAGTTAGATGCACATTGGCTGGATTTTTGTGACTATCCCTCATAACACATAGTTTAAATGCTCTTCCCAGTATTTGATATTTACTTACCAAGGTGATATATATTTCAGAACTAGCTAGGGACATTCAAAAACTGCAGTACCAAGTGAAAAGTGCTTTATTTTATCTCACTGCTCTGAAGAACACTTATATAGAAACTAAATCTGCACAACATGACAGATGTAAGGCCTCATGAATATATATAAATATTCATCAACTTATGGAATTCTTAGCAACCCATTGAGAGTGTTTACATTTGAACAGGAAAATCAAAGCGTTATGACCACATGCTTAAAACATAATTCAATAATTGAAAAGCCATTATCACATGAGAAAAGCTTCATGGCTATTAAAAGATTGTCCCAGTGGGACAATTCAGTTTCCTCATTGAAATTAAATATTATTTGAAAAAGAAAGAGAAAGAATATTGAGGAGAAAGATTTCTCAACTATGAGAACACCTTTCATGTAATGGTGAGAGTTTCCACAAATATTTCTTTTATTCAGTCATTTTAAGAGAAATTATGGGTCAATTGTTTGTTTAGTAACTAGAGACAAAAATGGGGAGTCTGTACCTGTACTTCATCCTGGAACTTCTGATCAAGTCACTTTACTTCTCACTGCTTCGGTAATACCAGCTATACAACTATTGGATAGAATACATAACTATTTCACACAGTTACTCAACTGATATTTGTAGTGTGCTTTAAGACCTCTGTACTTGTTGCATACCTTTTAACGCAATGTATAGCAAAAAAATAGGAAATATTTAAGAAAATATAATAGTATATTTCTATTTTGTAAGGCCACTTAATGATAGCTATTGTGAAACTAACATTTTAGGACCTATCATCAACCCAAAAGCAATGTCTTAATTACTTTGCATTTTACTTACAGCTGAGGCTATACATGATCTAAACCTTGATAAGAAATAAAAATAACTGAGAAAAATATCTTTCATGAGTGGACTGGAGGGGATGACTATCCAGGAAAGAGACCAACTCAAAGTTACCTTTATCCTCTGAGCCCTTCTGGTCTTCTGTTAACATGGTTTGCCTGGACTGGAGAATGTAACCTTAAAACTTAAACCAAAGAGTGATATAACCATAGGCAGTTGGTAAGCTTCCCCAGCCCATGTCATCTGCCCTAGACCCTGCCCCTGCCCCTGCCCCCCCCCCCACCCCATATCCCTCACCACAGCCATTATGGGTCTCTAGTTGATTTCTTCCTCTCCTCTCCTCCCCTCCCCCAACCCCATCTAGCCTCCCAACACAAGCTGAAGCCTATGTGCACCCACTAAAGGCAGGAACTGGGTCAGCATGCAATGGGGACTGTTGTAGGATGACTCACCCAGCAGACTTCTCCCTCCCTAGCTGAGTAGGGCAGTGACCAGACCTACAAGTTTTGGGGGGATACATTAAAAGATCCTCCCCCAGGAAGCTTGGGAGAGACACAGGAAGATTGGGCGGGGGGGTAGGGGGGTACAGACATCCACATGAGAGGAGATGAGCTGCAGGAGAAGCTATATTTTCAAGCAGAATGACTGGGTGGTGGCTAGGCAACGTCCCTCTGACCTGAGCCTGAGCTGAATGCCCACACACATTCCTTTCTGCCCTCGTCTATTATTCTATGGTATTGTATATGATCTCTCAAGATGTAACAGATCTGAGACCTGGAAGTTTAGAGGACTATTTTGATCAATGTGCTAGACAAGAATGAGTTTTGGAACAAAAAATGTTAAAGTACCTTTCCTGGTGAATATCTAGAGAGAGGTGAATGCAAAACATTCCATACCTCTTAATATGTAAATATTGAATCTGAGGAGTGGGGCATTGTTTGCAGATCACCATTACACAAGGCTAAGATTAAAGGTCCAGGCTGTATAAAAGAAAGGCTGAACTAATCATGGTTGTTCTAGTTCTGAACCTGAGACAGTTATGAACTAGTAACCATAGGAAAAAAAAAAAACAGCTGTGGGTTTTGAAGGACTGATGCCTACCAGAGCCTGAGGTGGAAGTTGGGGTAACCTCTAGTAAGCTTTTAGCATGCATATTTTTTCATATGTTTTCATGATATTTTCATTTAAAAATAAGTATGCTTGCTTTTAAAAAGTGATGTTGTAACTTAGAACCCTGGGCAGATAAAACTGTTATTAGCTCCTGAAGAGACAGCAAAATGCAGATGCTGGCAGATTAGGCAGTCTGGCTTGCTAAGAATACCACAGTGCAGGGAGGAAATTGTGCAGCCTGGAAAAACCCCAGTCAGGAAGGGAAGAGAAACCAGTCCCTGCCCAATAGAGATAGAGGAGGCAGGAGTTTAGAGTGGGTGTACATGGATTATCTTGGAAGGGCAATACAAGTGCAGTTGTGCCGAGTTGTGACAATTTCTATTTTCAAGGTTTTAACACAACACTCTCCTTTGATTACAATTCCTTATGTGAACTTGTTACACCAGAATTCTTGAGGCCTGCATTGTGCAGGAGGTCAGACTAGGTGATCCTACTGGTCCCTTCTGAACTTAAAATCTATATTGTGTGCATTAATTAATAAAATAGAATACCACATAGTTAAGGGTTAATTTGAACAGGCTGCCTTGGGGTTAAACAGGGACTACAGATTTTTCTCTCATTACAACAGGGGATTTAACCTCACCTTCCTCTATGTGCTGTTCCCCAGTGTTTGAATCCTAACATCTATTTTGATTTGCTGTCACAGCCTGACCTGATCCTATGTCATACACTCCCCTGCATTTAATTTCCTCCCATTCTGTAAGTTTCCCATCTTCAAAGCGTCTGACGAAGTGAGATTTTCTCCCATGAAAGCTCATGCGATAAATAAATCTGTTAGTCTTTAAAAGTGCCACAGGACTCTTGGTTTTTTTGAACAAGCAGGGGATCTGGAGGCATTGTCAAAATGCTTAGCTGCAGGTTTACAGTTTATGCTAATCAGAGTGGGAGGAGGGAAGAAAACATTCAAACTGAGATTGAAAGAAAATAAGTGGATGGAGACCTTGAATTTGGGCATCTTTGATACAGAAATGTATTAGTACTAAGATTGTTAGGAATATTTTGTTAATAAGTACTTTGTTGAATTTAGTGATGAGCTAGTAGGGGTCACTATGATCTATTTGTTTTGTGAACGTTATAAAAAAGCTGGATGAGTGTACTTTGGAGAAAAAGCAACTTGACTATTTTATTTAATGTCCCACCTGACCAGAATGGCAGAGGGAGAATTCGAGGTATCAAAGTTCCTCTTGGAACCTACAGGTGTTCATATCATTGTTGCCTTTACTCTCCTCGTTTTGTAAATTTTTCTATCATGATGAAAAATTAAGCTTAACTGAGCTACAATGCCATTTTATTTTTGGTCTGAAAATTGTTGCTATTTAGATTTACTGTGCATGCCCTGACTAGTGTAACACATCAATTACAAGAAATGTGTATTTATGCTCTGTATTAGTAATCTGTGTTTTTAGTTTCCCTCAAATACATAAAGCTGTTTTCAATCAAATTCCTAATGGCAACTCACTTTGGGGCCCAATACCATGGCTGGTATAAATGATCTTAATACCACTGAAGTCTATGAAATAATTAAGGGTAATCTGGCCTTTGCATTTCATTTGTCTTACTAGAAGCTTCAGTAAAGGTCTCTCCTTAATCAAGACTACCTACGAAACAAACCTTGAGAAAGAATGACTGTCATAAAATCTGACCAGTTTTATTAAATACCATTTGTTAGTTCGCCACTGAACATAAAAGAGTATCTGAGACATGAGATCCAAAGACTCATGTCTGGATGAACCAAGAACTACTTTGAAAACAATATGTGAGATACTGTATATTCTCAGTTTTCTATGTGTTTGTAGATGTATTAAATTCACACAGTTCTTTCAGAGACGTCAACACAGTAAAATGATGAAAATGCTCCATAGTCATCTCACTCGCTTTGCATAAGTGGCTTGAGCAAGCTAAAATAGACTATTAATTAAAGAGTTTATCCTGTTATAAAACATGAACATTTCATTAATAGTTAAGCGGGTTTTGTGTGTTTAATTTAAAGATATTGTCAATAATGAAATCTGGGTGCACCACAAATTAAAGGTAAAAATGTTAAACTGCCCCAGTACAGAGTGGAAACAATATCTTCAACAGAGATGGAGATATTCTCTAAGCTACCAAACTCCCCAAACCTTTATGATTTCACTGATTAAAACCAACACCTTGAATTGCTCCCAGAAGCAGATAAAAAAAATCAGATGCATAAACTAATGAAAACTTGGCCAGCTCCAAGATATTCACATAAAGTTACCTTATGCAAGATAATTTTTTAAAAATATGTATTTCAGAGGTGTGAAAAGCTTAACATCTATAACAAATCTGCCAAAATTAATTTGTTTTTCTCCACACTTCCTGTGCTGACAGAAAAATACTCTGCCTAGGGCACTTTTGACAACTGTAATAAACTTCCTCTCTAGCACAGTTGGAAAGCCTTGGCAGGTGAGAGAAAATAAAAGGGATGCTGAAGAATAAATAGCATTTTCTAAATATTTTGTGAAAATCATCCATTGGGACATCTCAGGCTTCTAGTCCTTTTCTATTGCTGCATACTGCCAATAACCAATATAAAGCATATACATTCCAAAGTTATAATCTTCATGTTGTTCCTCTAACATTATATCATGATTAGAATTCAGTAATTAAGGGGAAAATATAAACTATTTTACTAGGAAAAAATGTATAATAGATACACAAAAATATTTCAACATTTGCCCAAGTCTGCCGGTTGGGTGAATAAATACAATTTGGAAAAAAAAAACCCACCAATAATCAAGTAAATTATTCAGTTTAGTCTTTAAAACAAATAAAAACCCTGAAATAAACTATCGTTATTTAGTTAAATGTATTTGACCCCTCCATTCTTTCACCCAGAAAATGGTTTATAATATAATATAATATAATATAATATAATATAATATAATATAATATAATATATTTGGAATAATGATGTGTTGCTGATAATATAACTCTGATAACAAGGATCACTACCTCACTTTATAACCTTAAATTATAGGAACGATCATGCTATAATACATCTTGTACAAGGTTAAGTTACAGAGTCTAAACCCCTCAATTGGAGAAAGTTTTTCAAAAGTAAAAGATTCAAATGAAGTAAAAATCATAAGCGAATCCACTTGTTCCATAGAATCGCTATGGATAGAAATCTCATGCTTCCATGACAATATAACATTAGGGATCTACTATCGGCCACCTGACCAGGATAGTAAGAGCGATGATGAAATGCTAAGGGAAATTAGGGAGGTTATCAAATTTAAAAACCCAATAATAGTGGGGGATTTCAACTATCCCCATATTGACTGGGAACATTTCACTTCAGGACATATTGCAGAGATAAAATTTCTCGATACTTTGAATGACTGCTTCATGGAGCAGCTGGTATGGGAACCCACAAGGGGAGAGGCAACTCTAGATTTAATCCTGAGTGGAGCGCAGGAGCTGGTCCGAGAGGTAACTGTAGCAGGACCGCTTGGAACTAGTGACCATAATACAATAGCATTCACCATCCCTGTGGGGGGAAAAACACCTCAACAGCCCAACACTGTGGCATTTAATTTCAAAAGGGGGAACTATACAAAAATGAGGGGGATAGTTAAACAAAAGCTAAAAGGTAGAGTGACTAAAGTGAAATCTCTGAAAACTGCATGGGCGCTTTTTAAAGACAACATAATAGAGGCCCAACTTCACTGTATACCCCAAATTAAGAAACACTGTAAAAAAACCAAAAAAGAGCCACCATGGCTCACCAACCATGTAAAAGAAGCACTGAGAGGTAAAAAGACTTCCTTTAAAAAGTGGAAGTCAAATCCTAGTGAGGCAAACAGAAAGGTGCACAAACAGTGCCAGCTTAAGTGCAAGAGTGTAATAAGAAGAGCCAAAGAGGAGTTTGAAGAACGGCTAGCCAAAAACTCCAAAGGTAATAACAAATTGTTTTTTAAGTATATCAGAAGCAGGAAGCCTGCCAAACAACCAGTCGGGCCCCTTGATGATGATAATACAAAAGGAGCGCTTAAAGATGATAGAGTCATTGCAGAGAAACTAAATGTATTCTTTGCTTCGGTTTTTACGGCTGAAGATGTTAGTGAGATTCCCAAACCTGAGCCGGCTTTTGTAGGTGACAGATCTGAGGAACTGTCACAGATTGAAGTGTCACTAGAGGAAGTTTTGGAATTAATTGATAAACTCAACATTAACAAGTCACCGGGACCAGATGGCATTCACCCAAGAGTTCTGAAAGAACTCAAATGTGAAGTCACGGAACTGTTAACTAAGATTTGTAACCTGTCCCTTAAAATGGCTTCGGTACCCAAAGACTGGAAGTCGGCTAATGTAACGCCAATATTTAAAAAGGGCCCTAGAGGGGATCCCAGCAATTACAGACCGGTAAGTCTAACGTCGGTACCGGGCAAATTAGTTGAAACAATAGTTAAGAATAAAATTGTCAGTCACATAGAAAAACATAAACTGTTGAGCAATAGCCAACATGGTTTCTGTAAGGGGAAATCATGTCTTACTAATCTATTAGAGTTCTTTGAAGGGGTTAACAAACATGTGGACAGGGGGGATCCAGTGGACATAGTGTACTTAGATTTCCAGAAAGCATTTGACAAGGTCCCTCACCAAAGGCTGTTACGTAAGTTAAGTTGTCATGGGATAAAAGGGAAGGTCCTTTCATGGATTGAGAACTGGTTAAAAGACAGGGAACAAAGGGTAGGAGTAAATGGTAAATTCTCAGATTGGAAAAGGGTAGCTAGTGGTGTTCCCCAAGGGTCGGTCCTAGGACCAGTCCTATTCAATTTATTCATAAATTATCTGGAGAAAGGGGTAAACAGTGAGGTAGCTAAGTTTGCAGACGATACTAAACTACTCAAGATAGTCAAGACCAAAGCAGATTGTGAAGAACTTCAAAAAGATCTCACAAAACTAAGTGATTGGGCATCCAAATGGCAAATGAAATTTAATGTGGATAAGTGTAAAGTAATGCACATTGGAAAAAATAACCCCAACTATACCTATAATATGACGGGGGCTAATTTGGCTACAACGAGTCAAGAAAAAGATCTTGGAGTCATTGTGGATAGTTCTCTGAAGATGTCCGTACAGTGTGCGGAGGCGGTCAAAAAAGCAAACAGGATGTTAGGGATCATTAAAAAGGGGATAGAAAATAAGACTGCAAATGTATTATTGCCCTTATATAAATCCATGGTACGCCCACATCTCGAATACTGTGTACAGATGTGGTCTCCTCATCTCAAAAAAGATATTCTAGCACTAGAAAAGGTTCAGAAAAGGGCAACTAAAATGATTAGGGGTTTGGAGAGTGCCTCGTATGAGGAACGATTGAAAAGGCTGGGCCTCTTCAGCTTGGAAAAGAGGAGACTGAGGGGGGACATGATAGAAGTATATAAAATTATGACGGATGTGGAAAAAGTGGACAAGGAAAAGTTGTTTAAATACTCCCATAATACAAGAACCAGGGGTCACCAAAAGAAACTGATAGGTAGCAGGTTCAAAACAAATAAAAGGAAGTTCTTCTTCACACAACGCACAGTCAACTTGTGGAACTCCTTACCTGAGGAGGTTGTGAAGGCTGGGACTATAACAATATTTAAAAGGGAACTGGATAAGTTCATGGGGACTAAGTCCATAAATGGCTATTAGCCAGAAAGGGGTTAAGAATGGTGTCCCTAGCCTCTGCTTATCAGAGGATGGAGACGGATGGCAGGAGAGTGATCACTTGATCATTGCCTGTTGGGTTCACTCCCTCGGGCACCTGGCACTGGCCACTGTCGGTAGACAGATACTGGGCTAGATGGACCTCTGGTCTGACCCAGTACGGCCTTTCTTATGTTCTTATGTTCTAAAAGAAAAAAAAAACAAAACAGGGCTGGGGCAGTAGATAAACTGCCATAAAAAGGAATTCCCAGCAACACAGAGCAACAAAGATTGGAAATATGAAATGACAAGAAGAAATTCAGAATATTACCAAAAAATGTATTTTTTTAGATTAGTAATTGAGATTTAAACAGAAACACAAATAGTTTAGATGAGTGCACAGAACTACTGGAAACATTGCTAGGGATTTACTTTATTATCCCTGTCACAGTTAGACTTGGTTGCATTTTGCTATCATAATTTGGTATCCATAAATTCATTTTACATAAACAAGAGCAAAGTCTTTTGCAGAAATCTTTAAAATAGTACAAAATTCAGGAAGACGCTTTACAGTAAGACAACCATTTTTACAAAGAAATTTGCCATTTATAATGAGAATTCTTATTTAAAATGATGAACTTATTTTACTTATTTTCACAACAGTACATCTATTGTTAAGCATTATAACATAGCAGATAATGGGGAACATTTTATCCTTGTGAATATGAGCATAGCATTGAAATCTACTCGGGGAAGAGGTTAATTCATACAGAGAACTTCGGAAAAATTGACTTCCCTTCCTCTGCTTTCCATACAAACTCTTGTTGTTTCCATACGTCTTAAGAGAAAAAAATGCCCCCAATTTTCTGGCACTAGTTAATGAAAAATAATTGTATTAAAAAATAGACTTTTTTAGATACAGGGCAAAGATGGAGCTGAGATGAGATTTGGATTCATATTTCACATAAGTTTAAGAGGGCTGTATGTAGTAATTTGTTTCAGGCTCATCTCTCATGCAGAAACCTTCATTTCCTCAACAGGGCTGGTGAATTTTAGGTGCTTGTTTTCACAATCTGGCCCAGTGTATTCTGAATTTCATGGCTATAGAAATAGGCATTGTAGCAAAATTGTGTGCTAACAGCTTAGTTTTCATTAAAAATAATACAATATTTCTAGATCAGCAGGTTGGAAAGAAAAGCTTGAAAATTCAAACCTAATATAAACTGATGCAGATGCCCCACTTTGTGATCATCACTTAGTAAAAGGCTAGGGAAGTAGAGAACAGGTCCTCTTATATAGTGCTAGGCACACTGCCTCTGAACCACTCACTCTTTCTACTAGTTATAGGAATGAGCAACAGGGACTGGAAACTGAGTAGTACCACTGGCTATGTCTACAGTTGTTCAAATAAGTCGACTTAATAAAATCGACTTAATAAAGTCAACTTTAAGTCGACCTTGTTAAGTCGACTTAGCATGTCCACACTGTAAATTTAGGTTAACTTAAAGTCAACCTTGCTGAATCAACTTAGAGCATCTACACTGGATGACTATGTTGACTTGCAGGGGCTAGGTGGACCTGGGCATGGTGCATGCTGGGAAGGGGGGACATCCAAGAGGTGCCCCCCCTTCTCCAGGTGCCCCTTTAAAAGTCCCAGGAAGCTCAGCATCTTCCCCATTGTACCTGGGTACATGGGGGCTGAGCAGGACAGGGACGGGGCAGGGTACAGGAGCAGGGTGGGCACACCAGGCTCTGGCTGTGCCAGGCACCGTGGGAGGGACGTCCGTGTGGTAGCCCCAGGGGCCCTTTAAGTTGACTTAGGGCTACTCTGCATCTACACTGGCTTACATTGACTTAAAACTAGATCTTAATAAGTCGACAATTTTTCCTTAAGTCCACTTAAGGAAACTCTAGTATAGATGCAGAATAAATTAAGTCGACTTAAGCCTGCTTAAGTTGACAATTTACTAGTGTAGATGCACCCACTGTGTCAGCTAAGGCTAATGAAAAACATCCTGATACCCAAAAATGGAAATGTAGAGATACTTATTTATTACAGAGCTTGATACATTTAAATTTGCATTTAAAAACACAAAATATAGAGTGCACCATTTATACAAGACATAATGCCTACTGCTGTAGCAACATTTTTATTGTGCACAAATAGAAGGGACTACACATTTGTTTTGGTAAAACATATAGGAGTTCTGCATCTGATTTGCAAGTATGTTGTTCTCTACCTAAACCAATACTGCATGTGATTTTCTTTTAAAAGTTCACTTGCTATCAAAATTACCGTATTAGGAACCAAAAGAACTCCAGTTTGAAAAAATAAGTTCTTTAGCATGTAAGGACCAAGAGCCTCTAACAGCCACAAATTGCCAGGAAAAGAGATTCATAGTAGAAGTGCACTTTAGTAAAAGCATTTATCCAAGAGATGGGTATTTACATTAAGCTGGTTTCACTGAATTGATCAATACAACTGAGCAAAAAGAGAAGATATTAATTCAAACTTCACAGTGAGGTCTATGCCTTATCTTGTGCCTTTCTGAATGTAATCACAAGAGCTAGTAGGCTCAGAGGTTGGGAACTCTGCACTCCCTCTATGGGAGAACATTGGATAAGCTCCTAACTAATTTACATATAGAAAAGTGATTTTCCTCTGATATACTGTAATTTCTGAAAATCAATAGTAAGAGGACAGCTCTGGATGAGGGGTCAGGAGTCATAGTTTTATTTATTTTAGAGAAGGACCCCTAGATAAGTTCGATTTGGATTTCTTCCCTCCTTTGACATCTGACAAAAAGAGGTATGATGTCAATGACAGTCATAAATACTGCTGTCCTTGGTCAAAGCTCCCACGAAAACATACACAATCTTTGATTTTCACATCATTTGGGTGAATTTAAACATCTATTATTTATTTCTTTATTTTCAGGATTCTACTCATTGACAGTTACATATTATAAATACATGACAAATCTCTGGTATCCTCTGATGTTTCCATAGTCTTCCGCAGAGACCCAACATTAATCGTAAGCTGGAATAACTAATTCCTTCAGCCCCTGAAAGCCACTTTGAAAATTCACGAGCAACTGCAGTCTCAAACACAGAGGCTTAAACTTCAGTAGAATATATGCATCTTAGTGCCAGCACCTACACAAATTGCACAAACTTTGGGGGGGCAATAGCAATGAACTAAGGGCCACAGAATTAGTGCAAACCAAGAGGGAGTTTAGATCTGCAGGGGGGTAAGCCATTGAGAGGATCTACAGCGCAGAGTTGGGCAAATATAACAAACATTTCTCTGAAGACTTGTTCGAATTAAAAATATTTTTTTCTGGACATGTTCATGCACTTTCTTTTATTTACTTTCTGTTGTTTTCATGACATACACACAGAAGTTAGGTAAAAACACAAAATGCTTTTGCAGCATTATACTACTTTTTCTTATGAATCTGAACTTTAATATATAATAATCCCCCAAAAAAACAGAGAGATACAACTCACCTCCACTTAGTTTAAGCTGGCCCTCTGCAATGCACACTAACTGCAGAAAAAATCCAGAAAAACAAAAAGCAGATGACAGGCTTGCTTGCAGAACCACCTAGCTGCAAACAGGACCTTGAAATCACTTACATTTTACCACAGGTTTCAACAGAAGGCACATTCTTCCCATTCCTTAATTAACAAATCCAATTTTTTTTTTTAATGTATCCTCATCTGATCCCAGATCTGCAAAAACAGTCCATGGATATAAAGCGGATATCCATGGATTTGCAGGGCTCCACTTACTAAAACTGGCTGCATCAAGCCCAGCAGGAGCTCTCCCTTTCTCAGCTACTGTTTTCTGGCCAACAAAACCTACAAACCATTTTCACCGACTTCAGGTGTGGTATACTGTAACCATTCTGAGCTTTTACCTAGTAGCAGTGGATCAATGTACCTCTTCCTTATCACCCCTTTTACCTTTACCAAATGTGTTATTGGTTCCATTATCTGTGGTAGTACATATCAGGCCTCCCCTGTAATTTTATACCAACACTGTGCTAGACAGAAAAACTTGTTTGTGTCAGGAAGGGACTAGATTGTGTTTTTTTTTTCCCCCCTCACAATTTTCTTCCTTTCATCAACTGCTTTTTGGTAAGTTGAATTAAATCAAATCTAGTACATAATTGACATCTTATAAAAAACTCCACTAGAATCTTCTGAGTTGCAGACTGGGGTAGATTAGATGAGGACAGGGGTTCCAACTATCTATATACCTAAACGAGAGATGTATATATGCACGGCGGGGACGCAGCTGCGCGCGCAGCAGCTGAATCCCCGTCTTGCTGAGGCCAGGCTGGGGAGATTCAAATCTCCCGCCCTGAGCATGCTCAGACAGAGCTTGCTCAGGGTGGGAGCGGCCTGGCCGAGAAGCAGCTCTGCCGGCCGTCCCCGC
>ML685784.1:5392919-5473103 GCA_007922175.1 Pelusios castaneus | reverse complement strand
GCCCGCCCTCCCTCCCACCCAGTGGTGATTACCATTTTTCAATTTGCAATTCTTTAGAGAATCGGGGGTTTACTGGTTACTATCTAATACTCAATTCAGCATCTGTTCAAAGTGTTCTGCCAATCCATTTGATACTGCATTATAGGTATTTGACTTACAGTGCACACCCACAACAGGACCACTTCCTTCATTTAGTCATCTTATCTACCAATCACAACAAAAATAAACAAACTTCAACTGTCTCTTGTTCCTCATTTACTGTGTGGTTGGGGGGTTCCCGGTCAATCCCACTTCTTTTTCCACACTCACCATTAAAGTGTCCCCCCTGGCATCAGGGTGCAATACTGCAGGAAAATGCATCTCTAGCACTACTTGATGGTCATCTATATATCTCCAGTTCAATCCTCTGGGGTCAAGCATCCATGCCCAACTCCTTCAGGACAATGAAAGTTCAAATTAGTAATTGGAGTCTCTCACAAATCTGCCCTTCTCTGAGTTCTCTCTTCAATCTCCTTCTTCAGCTACTCCAGAGTCTTCCCTCTCAGTTCTGGCACTGATTATTAACCCCTCAGAATAAGTCTTTCTGAGATCTCTGCTCCCTTAGAAGCTCAGATTCCATCACAGACATCTCTGCGACCCCTTCCTTCATGCTGAACTCTTTCCCTTTTTATGGGGCCCAACGTGATCATTACTTTCTCACCTGATGCTTCCAAGTCCTACCTATTTGGCTAAGAGCAACTAATTAGGTAAATCCATTGCATCTATGCAGTGACACTGACCAGAAAACCTACTTGGATATATCTCATAACAATTTAACAAGAGTTATTGATCAAGACAATCTACTTATATGTGAATTTCAAAGAAATGCGCTAGCCCAGCAATCATTAACCCATTCATTTGTAGTAAGAGAAATCTAGGCTAGATACTAAATTGTAAGATACAGCAGGAAACAAATAATATCTCTGTTGTCTTCAACTTAATCGCCTATGCCATAATGAAATACTGACGTGAATGAATGCAGCTATTTTACCTGTATAGGTATAAGAAACAGAGGACAAGCTTCAAAGCAGCAATCCATGCTGCCTGTTCCTCTGCAGGGGAAATCCTGTTTTGACAAAAAAAAAACTTCTTAAAAAGCTACTAAGGAAAGGGCCTGAGCCTGCCATGTTAAATCTGCTTAAACTTTTACTGGGAATGTCTAAGGCATAAGATTGAGATCTCCAGGTCTACCCTGGATCACCCTGGAATTCTCCTGGAAGAACCTGAAAAACTCTGTACCTGGAGACTCTTGTTTCTTTTACTCTTTATTTTCTTTTACTCTGTTTCTTTTCTACTTTCTCAAAAGCTTTATTTTCTTTTTTTCCCTCCCAAATCCATCCTGATTAATATTGATAAATTTGGAACAAATTTTTCATAACAGTTTAACTTGGCCAGAGAAGATCTAAGTCTAAGACATTCTGGGGCTGGTGTATTGTTAGTGGCTCTTGTCTTCTCTTTTAATGAGTCTACCCCTCTAATATCTACACAATGTCCCAAGTAAGTAACCTTATTTTGAAAAGGGCACACTTATCTTTTTTAACTTTAAAACAATATTTTCACAATCTCTTTAGAATTCCCTCTATTTTTAAAAAAATGAGAAGAAAGAATGAAATTCAAAGGAACATTTAACACAGTTTTCAGTACATCATGCTTCCAACAAACATAGAAATGATGAGTTTTTACTTGCATTTACTTGTACTAACGCACATGATATTTTAGTTCAGAATCTAGCATTCACAATAAAAGTGGTATATTTTAGATATAATATGATATTGCTTGACACGTCAGGAAGACAATATTCCTCAAGCCTTTCAATACTTATGCTATAGAGTGAAATTAAATAAGCCTGAGAAAGATTTGACTGCTCCTTTTACAGTTAATTCATGCAGGCAATTATTTTTTTATCAGTGGCTGTGGTGGTGACCATATAGTAAAGATCTGGTATACTTTGTGTGGGGTAGGGCATGTCTTGACATAGCCGGGGCCCTTGGCATATAGCCCTGATACTGAGTCAACTAAAAAAAACCACATCCTCTGGAGTTAGTTCAGAGCATATACATACAATTATTTTGTGTAGATGTACTGGAAAAAAAAATTGAACTCTGTACCCAACATAAAACAGTAGGCTAATTTTTTTCTGGGAATTATACTTTGGGCAAGACAAGTATAGCCCAGAAAGAAAAAAAAATAATATTTTTCAAAATTCCTTGTTCCTGTTTACCTGCTACTTTTTCCTGTGAGATTCAAAGCCCCCAAAATGTCTTCAAATCTTTGTCATGAATATAAAGGCATCTTGTGTAATCTGGGAACCAAAATAAATACCATATGATTTATGTGACCAATGACAACTAATCAACGTGAATTTTGAATATCAAATTTTGAATCTTTTCAGTGAGTTATTTGCAATCAATTCATAACAAAAAACATTATAATACGTATTTTGAAGATGTTATGATCTGGTTGGTCATATTCTTTGAAGTAAATTGGAAAAGTGAGTGTAGACACTGAAAATCAGAACCTAAGTATACATAGATCTGCAACCCCAAATTGAGGTACATAAAAGCACTGATACCTATGAAAATTTAGAGGTGTAAATGACTTGCAGAAGCAAGTAAATAGCAGAGCTGGGATGATAATCTAAACTTTTTGATTCCCTATACCAAGCTTTTATGATTTGGAGGAAAAGGTGGAGACTCTGGAATGGCAAGGGAAATCTCTGAAAGGTACAGAGAAAACTGAGTTTGCGCAAACAGGCATTTCAGTTGCACAGGAACTTCAACCTAGACAGAATAGTCCTTAAGAAGGGACAAATAGATTCAAGCTATATACACAAAAGAGATGGAAATGGAGGGTGACAGTGGAGAAGGGAAAAGTGTATAGAGATATTTAACCTTATCTTAGCAACAAGTAATCTTGTCACTTACAAGACAGAGCAGAAGAATACTGTGATCCTGAAGGAGAGCAGAAATCCAACTCCTGATTCGGAACGGGGAACTGACAGGTAGTCACTACAAAGACAAATAATCCAAACAATGTTTTACTGTTAAAGCACGTGATCAGAGACACTGGTGGCCTATGTAAGGTAAAGAGAATGGTGCATTCTCAGAATCAATGGCTATGTCTACACTTAAAAAGTTAAGTCGACTCTGTTAAGTCGACTTAACAAGTCAATTTAACTTTTTAAGTGTGGACATAGCTGCGGCTCTCGTCTAGGGAGACGCGGTCCCTGGCAGAAAGGACCTGCGGGTGCCTTCTTGCCGGACACGCGGCTCCTTTCCCATGGGGACCCACTGCTTTCTGGCAGAAGGGAGCTGTGGGTGGGAACCGGGACCCCCACACAGGTCCCCTTCTTGCCGGGAGCCCCACTCCCTTCTCCTCGGACCCATGGATCCAGGCAAGGAGGGAGCTGCCAGCACTCCACTGACACAGGATCCCCGAGGTTCCCCTGTCAGCTGGAGTGTGGCAGCTGCCTTCCCCATGTCCATTGACAGGGGAACCTCGGGGATCCTCTGTAAGCTGGAGCATGGCAGCTGCCTTCCCTGCGCTCCACTGACAGAGGAACCTCGAGGCTGCCTTCTTGTAGGGACATGGAGAATTCCCGGCAAGAAGGGAGCATGCTCCCTTCTATCGGTGAGCGGGGGTCCCAGGGACAAGAGAGCCATGCCCCCCTGTTCCCAGCCCGAGGTTGACTTAGAGAACTAAGTGGACCTAGGGTGTCAACACCGGGTTTAGGTCGACTTAACAAATCAACTTAGCTGTTAAGTTGACCTAAACGGTGGTATTTATTAAGTCGACTTAAGGAAGCCCCTTAAGTCAACTTAATGAAAGCCTAGTGTGGACATGTACTAAGTTAGGTCGACTTAAGGAGGCTTAAGTCGACCTAACTTTCAAATGTAGACATAGTCAATGATTTCATAACAATGTTATCAAATATTAGGAAAACTGTTGGAGAATTGTCAGTAATGATAATCTAAAGGGTAACACACTACCTAAGCAAATGCAGAGTTATTATAATCAAGGATTACTTCAGGGATCACAGAAAAAGATCTTTATAATAAGAATTTAAATAAAATCAGCACCTCTCTGGACCAGAACTGTGCAGGGGAGACCTCTCACCTCTGGGGACACTACGAACCAATTGGTGTCATTCCTCAGTCCCCACTAAATGAGCTATAGAGAGGAACTAGCAAAAAAAGGAACCTTTGGACCCTGAAGAACTTCCTGTAGCTTTTAATGGACTTTCTCTTCACAGCAGGTTCCAAGTCTGCTGCTCCCTCATAGTTTTATCACCTCAGTTTCATTCCACACTTTCCTACCCTCTTCTCTCCTGTTCCCCACAACTCCCTTTCCTACCACTTAGCTGATGCTTCCAAAATGAGCCCAGCTCACAACCTCCCACCTCCAAAAAACTGTGGAGCTAACATAGAATCATAGAATCATAGGGTTGGAAAGGACCTCATGATGTCATCTAGTCCAACCCCCTGATAAAAGCAGGACCACTCCCACTAAATCATCCCAGCCAGGGTTTTGTCTAACCAGACCTTAAATATCAACAAAGACAGAGATTCCACAATCTCCCTAGGTTCCACAATCTCCCTGCAATGCTTCACCACCCTTCTAGTGAGAAAGTTTTTTCTAATATCCAACCTCGACCTGCCCACCTACAACTTGAAACCATTGATCCTTGTTCTGTCCTCTGTTAATACTGAAAACAGCTTAGCTCCCTCCTCTTTGGAGCACCCCTTCAAATAATTGAAGGTTGCTATCAAATCCCCCCCCCTCAGTCTTCTATTCTGCAGACTAAATAAGCCTACATCCTTCAGTCTCTCTTCATACGTCATGTGCCCCAGCCTCCTAATCATTTTTGTTGCCCTCCGCTGGACTCTTTCTAATTTGTCAACATCCTTTCTGTAGTGGGGATCCCCAAACTGGACACAGTATTCCAGATTTGGCCACACCAGTGCCGAATAGAGGAGAATAATCACATCCCTCAATCTGCTGGCAATGGTCCTAATGATGCAGCTCAATAAGTGACTGGCTTTTCTGGCAACAAGAGCACACTGTCAATTCATTTCCAGCTTCCCATCCACCATAACCCCTAGGCCCTTTTCTACAGTGCTGCTACTTAGCTGACCGGTCCCCAGCCTGTAGCAGTGCATGGGATTTTTCCATCCAAAGTGCAGGACTTTGCACCTGTCCTTCTTGAACCTCATGAGATTTCTTTTGGCCCAGTGCTCCAATTTGTCTAGGTCTCCCTGAATCCTCTCCCTACCTTCCAGTGTGTCTACCATTCCCCCCCAGCTTGGTGTCATCTGCAAACTTACTGAGCATGCAATCTATCCCATCATCAGATCATTAATGAAGATATTGAACAGAACCGGCACCAGGACTGACCCCTGGGGCATTCCATTTGTTACTGATTGCCAATTACACATTGAACTATTGATTCCTATCTGCTGAGCCTGATGATCTAGCCAGTTTTCTATCCACCTTACGGTCCACTCGTCCAGCCTACACTTCCTTAACTTGCCGATGAGAATGCTGTGGGAAACCATATTAAAAGCTTTGCTAAAGTTGAGATATATCACGCCAATGGCTATTCCTGCATCTGCAAATCCAGACTTCTCATCATAGAAGACAATCAGGTTGGTCAGGCACTGTTTGCTCATGGTGAATCCATGCTGACTGTTCCTGATCACTCTATTTTCCTCCAAGTGTTTCAGGATGGATTCTTTGAGGACCCGCTCCATGATTTTTCCAGGGATTGAGGTGATGCTGACTGGTCTGTAGTTCCTCAGATCCTCCTTTCTCCCTTTCTTTAAGATAGGTACTATATTTGCCTTTTTCCAATCCTCTGGAACCTCCCCCATTCACCACAAATTTTGAAAGATAATGGCCAGCGGCTCTGCAATCACATCGGCCAACTCCCTCAACACCCTCAGATGCAGTTCATCTGGCCCCATAAACTTGCGCACATCCAACTTCTTTAAGTTGTCCTTAACCTGACCTTCCATCACTGAGGGCCCCTCTCCTTCTCTTCGTTCTGCGTTACCTAGTATAGTAGCCTGGGAGCTGCCCCTCCCTGTGAAGACTGAAGTAAAAAAAGCATTGAGTACTTCAGCCTTTTCCGCATCATTCACCACGAGAATACCTGCCCCATCCAGTAAGGGACCTACACCATCACTAATCCTCTTCTTGTTACTGACATACTTATAGAACCCCTTCCAGTTATTCTTCACATCCCTTGCTATCTGCAACTCCAATTGCCTTTTGGCCTTTCTGATTTTTTCCCTGCAGGCCCAAGCAATATCTTTATACACCTCCCTAGTCATCTGTCCAAGCTTCAACTTTTTGTAAGCTTCCCTTTTGTGTTTCAACTCACCACAGAGTTCTCTGCTAAGCCACTCTGGGCACCTTCCACTTTTGCTGTTCTTTCTGCACATTGGAACCGTATCTTCCTGTGCTCTTAGGAGGGTTTCTGTAAAATACAGCCAGCTCTCTTGGACACCTTTACCCTTCAGATCAGCCTCCCAAGGGATTCTGACCATCAGTTTCCTGAGGGAGCCAAAATCTGCATATCTGATTTGGGATTATATTTTATTGGCAGGCATATACTGTAAAGATAGTAAGCACCTATTCTATCACACCTCCATTTAAATAAGATACTATTTTGCTACAAGCCAACAGTATATTTATTGTTTTTTAAACAGCATGAACTAGTAGGCTCAAAGTTTCCCAGCTGTCATATTCATCTCCAAACATACAAGAATATCAGTATCTGAAGATAAGTTATATTCTAATGATACTTACACTTGTATAAAAAATATCAGAAAACCACTGTTGTATAACAGCTTGAATACTTTGGGATTTGTTAAATAGATAGAATCACAGCTTGTCAGAATCATCAACCACCAGCTGGGACCATGAAACAGGAATAGCAAAGATGCAAGGTTTACTTTTACTCATCAGTGTCTATCCGTATTTCCAAAGATAGGTAGATTGTATAACCTGTGATTATACCACAGGTTATGTCTACATTTACAAAAGCTCATTCAAATTAGTTAATTCGAACTAACTAATTTGAACTAATTTTAGTTAGCTTGAATTAACTTAATTTGAACTAGCAAGGCCCCACTAGAATGCTAGTTCGAACTAGCCATGGCCACACAGGGCACTTGCTTAGTTCGAATTAGTCAGTTGCAGGAAGGTCAATCTGCCGATTATTTCGAACTAAGCAGTTAGTTTGACCTAATATGGACACATTTGACTTAATTCGAATTAACGGATTGAATTAACCATTAATTCGAACTACGTAATCAAATTTATTTGTTCGAATTAAGGAAGCCCTTAATTCGAACTAATGAAAGCCTAGTGTGGCCAAGGCTTAAGTTAGTTCAAATTAAGCTTCCTTAATTTGAACTAACTTGCAAGGGTAGACATAGCCACAGGGTTTGCCTACCACTTGAAGTTGCAAAATAGTTCCCATTATAAACATTGTTTTCAGCTCATGACTAACCAAAACATTTTTCCGATTAGGCTGAAGTTTCAGTAAAAAAGCATTATCTATTTTGTGGTTGTTAAAGAGTGAAAAAATATTTTCTCATAATTGAAAAATAATGATCTGAATTTTTATAGGATGGGAAAGACACAAATAGTTGAGCACAGAGGCTTGACAATTACCATTTAATTTATCCACACAGAGTAGAAGATGATATTCTAAATTGTAAAACGTAACAAAATAATGATGAACATATAAAAATAATACTGTCCTATTCATTTTTGCAAAATTACTCTTTAGTAAAAATTTGTCAAACAAAGTTTCATAGGTTTAAAACTAAACAGGTTTGTTTGTTTTTTTTTCTCATCAGTTTTGGAAAGAATTGGAGCACACATACCAATGCTCCAACACAGGAAGATCAGTTGAACAAATGGATGTCAAGGAATGGACAGCCCCAGGAAGAGGTTGCAGGATAGCATTTAGCCATATTTTCAATGTATATCATGAGACCACTCCCAGAAAAGGAGACATCAGGCAAAGGAGTCACCCTAAGTCTTCAGAAATCTTTCTCAAGCACTTTAAGATACAAATCAAACCAGGTTCATCCCTGAAGTAATCTAGCATAACTGTGAGGAGGTAAAAGGAGAGCTAGAAAGATAGTTAGATGACTTCTCTCTCTCACTCATGGACAGTAGTGCACTCAATATTCTCTGGTATTTTCAAATAACCATTGAGGATATTATTGGCAATGGCCAGTTAGCTGTCTTTCTATTGTAAAAAGACATACATTCTATTATCTGTAGCACTTCGGAACACATTCACTTACATACAAGGAGTCAGGCCCAGCCACAAATTAGGGAAGACTGCCATAAGATAGAGAACTTCTGTGTGTAAGAGGTACTGTAGGTGACTCTTCTTTGTCTGAAGAAACCAAAGGCAGGTAATATGTGCTACAAAAAAGAAAAATGGCCTATACATTACTGAATCATCAATAATGATGGGTATATCTGATGCAAAGGTGATGGGCATAGAGGGATGGCTAGCTGTCTAGAAATGTTCTAGGATTTATATCCTGATACACCCTACAACATTTACCCAGTTTACTGCCAGATCCTATATTTTCTTTTTTGTGTTGACAGTAGAGGTCCCTAATACCTCATCTTTGATTGCATCAGTTCTGTAGTTGAAATGTCAGTTCCTGAATCTCTTCTCCTTTTATCTTTTCTGTCATCTCTGTCCTCAGCTGTCCCCCATATCCTGTGGATTTTGCTTCCCTAATGACATTGGAAAACAGCCTATTTATATTCCCCAATTAATATATGTCTCAATCTAGGCCCCATTAAAATATGAAAATGCAACTGCTGAATGCGTCTGAACAGCTCCCAGCATCCAATAAATCTGTATGAGTGTTTTTGAAAATTCCACCAAGCAATGGTTGGTAAGGCATTTGGGTGTGGTCAAACACCCTCTGTGAAAATTCCCTGGCCACCCAACTTCCATGTGAACCCTTGCATGTGTCACTGTTTATATTTTGTGTCGGTCTTTGTTCTCAGTAAAGTTGACTGCACTATGAACCACTAAATAGTCACTTAACTATGTTTCTTTTCTATCTCAGCCTTACAATTAGAATAACTAATGACCTTACACAGGAACTACCAAAGCTATTAAATTAACTGGTGATGTGAAAACGGCTACTATTCATTACCATATGACATACAGAGTGTCATCATGTCAGTTTATCTCTTTATATAGTTATCTTTTTTACTAAAACTAATTATTGCTTTAATAAATCCTTTAAAACAGTAAATAATTGATGGCTTTTGATGTTACTTGCTCTAATGATCAATTGGATTATGGACTGTATGATGTATGCTGTACAAACTCAGAATGTGGAAATTAACTGGTTAGATTACTTTCCATTCCTTTGTGAAATCCATTCTTCGGTATTTTTCCAAATTTTGTTTGTAATGGTCAAAGGACTTTCAATGAAGTGTGATTCTGCTCATAAAAGTGACTTTGTAAAAAATTACCAGTATGGAGAGCTACACCTCAAAATCTTCTAAAACAAATATGCTCATTTTGCAATTTAAAAAAAAATAAAAGAAAAAAAAGATTATTTTCCTGCAAATTTCCAGAATTGCATAGAGACTCCAGGCTCTGAGGCTCTTTCTATCACCTTGCAGTAACCTTGCCTTAAGTGGATTTAAATAGCAATGGGTTGTTAGAACTTGGCAAACAATTTTCTGAAGAAGTCTTAACTGCGTTCTTAAAAAGACAAAATTTCATTATGTCGATAGACCTTTGCCATGAGAAGGGAAGAATGAACAGGTAGCCATGCCACATTTAAGGTTTTATTGAAATTTGCATTACGGTTTTATTGAGATTTGCAGTTATATCCCTTTATTAAATCCCCTTTTAATGTGTGAAAATATGGTATTAGCAGAATATAAACAAATACTTCCTCTTAAAATAGAGAAGTGGTAACTGATTCTTCTTTACACTTCAACCTTAGATCTGGTTCAAATTTTACACACACAGATTTCACATAAACTAAAAGTTTTCACACAAATTGTCAGGCTTATCCAATTTTTCTGATTTTCATGAAATGTTGCACAGTTTACAACTAAATTTTTACTAAAACCATTTTAAAAATTATATATTTTATGTTTACTGAAAACTGTGTTTTCGTGTAGAAATAAGACCTTCCATACACACACAAGTAAATTTCCATAAATGTTTAATAAAAAAGGTGAAAATAATCAGTCTCAAAAACAAAATAAATAGTTCAGTTTTAATCTATGCAAAATGGAAATACTTTGAAAATTCAAAAATTTCCACAAAATCCTTTTCCTGTTTTTTTGTCCAGTTCTTCATGTCCCTTGAACACCGCTCCATTTCAAAACAATTAAAAGTAAATCCTTTCAGGAATTTAGTATTGACCAGTATTTTAAAATGACTCCTTTCTAAAATCTAGATTTGCAGACTAATGTTTTTTACCTAAAAATTACTTATTTATAATGTTCAAATTGAATTCTTGGTTAGCTGTAGATAAAAAGCAAATTAAAATACAATTGCAAGCCTAATGGCTAGAAGATCCAAAGAGGAAAGAACTCATTATTCCTTCTAGTGGTGAAAAGGGAAAAGTTCTGCCATACAGCCTTTCAGCCTACTCATAACTTTTCTGTTGACTGGACCTTTTTGCTGCCGTTAATTAAAATGCTACATGATACTAAAGTTGTTGACATTATTCATTATCACTATTATCTAGGCCCACGGAAGCCAATAGCGAATGTAACCTTCATTAAATGACCAGTTACACACACAGCATGCCTCACTGTCTGTGCTGGCCTTGCTGCTGACCCGACCCTACCCTTCCAAACCTTTTGCCTAACTGTATCTTTGAGCTAGCCAATCCCTCTATTTCCTTCAGGGTTTTTATTATTATTATTATTTATTACTCTTTCTCCCTTTCATCCAGATTCTCACAAACTTGTTAAGCTTCAAAGGATATCCAATCCAACAGACTTAGTAAGGTTCTTGGGACCGGACATTACTGAGGCAGACTATTGTAAAGCCATCGACTTTAAAAAATTGTTTCACTGATAGAACCACCAAAGAGTGAGATAGAAAGGGATGGCACAAAGCCTATGTCTACACTTGTTAATTTAAGTCTACTTAGCATGTCTAAACTCAAAAATTAAGTCGACTTAAAGGGGACCCACACTGGACACTTAAGTCGACTTGTAGGGGCTGGGTGGACCTGGAACTGGTCCACGGTGGCGGGGGGGCACCCCTTGCCAAGTGCTAGGAGGCTCAGCTTTTGGCCCATTGTACCTGGGTACAATGGGGGCTGAGCAGGACAGGGACAGGGCAGTGGGAGAGCCCTGGAGCCCTTTAAGTCGACTTAAAGTCAATTTAGGGCTAATCTGTGTCTACGCTGGCTGAATTGACTTAATAAACTCAATTTAGCCAGTAAAGTCAACTTTAAAGTAGGCTTTATAAAGTCAGCTTTAATTTTCCTTAAGTCAACTTAAGCTGTTGCTTAAGTTGACTTAAGGAAAATGTAGTGTAGCTGCAGATTAAATTAAATCGATTTAAGCAATCTTAAATCGACTTAATTTGTAAGTGTAGACGCACCCAAAGATTGCAATTTGTGCTAAGGAGGCACTTTCTGTGGTTGACAAACCATTTTCCAGTTCTCCAACACTGACTTCCCAGTTAGAGACTTTAATACTCTTCACATAGTCCCCTGCATGTCCCCCTGAACCTCACCTTTCTCTGACTACCCAAACTCCTGTCACTCTCCATTACATTTTGCTTTATAAACACTTTCTACTAACATTATATGAAGGATGTGCATTTGATTGTCAGTAACTGGATAAAAAGTTTGTGGGAGGATAGAGATATGAGGTTTTTAAAATGTGGCTTGACAAATCCCAGGGTGGAATGATTTAGTTGGGGTTGGTCCTCATTTGAGCAGTAGGTTGGATTAGATGACCTCCTCAGGACCCTTCCAATTCTCATCTTCTATAATTCTATGAGATGGAGGAAACATGGATGTGCACTATTATCATGCATGGCCATAAGACATGTAAAGTGTGGGCAGGGCCATCCTTAAAACAAATAAAACCTCCCTCCATTTGTTAAACTTTTGAATATCTATTTTTAACTGAATTTGTAGCTCATTTCATGTCTTTGATGCACTGTTTGCATGTATGATTTTATCCCTGTCACATAAGATAATACATTTTTCATAAATGATCTGATGATTTTTCATGTCACTTCAGAATATCAGTTAAATTATGCCATTAATTATACCCAGAAAGAACAAGCAATGATTTGGCATTCTTGTTAAATATTTTGCAACAAAACCAGAACACTTTGTTAACTGATTTCAAGTAAACAACGCAATGCCAATTCAGTTTCTTGCCAGTCTTCACATTCTTAAGTAGAATCTTGAAATGCACCTTTGAGAACTATAATTTCTGCTCATTTATTGGAAATGTCATATTTTGCCTAGCCCATTCAAAATTATAGATTAATATTGGAAGAGCTTTGGATCATTGGCCATAAAGCAGGATATGATATATCCATTTGTGGTGTGCACTATTCCTTACTGCTGTTTCTAGCACCATGCGAGACTGATCCTTCTTTATCATTTCTTTATCTTTTCATGTAAACCAGATTTTTTCCTTGTCATTACTTTCCTTTTCATTTGAGTTATGTTCTTCTTTATCATCACTCTCCATTATACCACCAGGAAAATTTGAAAATTTTCTATCACTTTCCTCACATTTCCATTCCTTCCTTCCAGGTAAATCTGCTAATTACTTAGTAATAGGACTTCAATCATTTATGCTTCACTCCTCAATTTCTTCTTGTCCCTGACAGATGTTCCCCTGTGCCAGTTTCTGTCTCCCCTGTTTGTGTGGCCACCCCTCCCAGGCTGCTCATGGGAATGGCCCTTTTCTTTCAGCTTCTTTTGTGCCATGGCCCTGCCTAAGGAGGAGGCACCTTAACTATTGTTCCAGCCCTGGCTCGGCGTAGGGTGGACAATGCCCAGGAGTGCAAGACCAATATGGCTCGTTTTTCACAAAGGGCATGAGTCACACACCAATACCTGTGACTATGAGTCACATACCTGCAGCCCAGGACTCTGCCCGGACTTGTCCTACAGCTTTCCCTGCCCTCTCTCCGCCCCTGTAATTCAGGGAGCCTATCAGAGTTACTGGCGGGAAGCTGCCTAAGTTTGCCTTTAAAAACCAGACATTTTGGGGTCAGCCCCCAGAATAGGTTCCTGCACTGCCCCCTGGCCTGATCACCCTGGGGTCTTTGGGGGACCTTTCTCCGCTCCCGGCTATTTAATTGAGCGTACCCCCATTTTAAACCCCCCTCCCACGAACAACGAATCGCCTGAACCACGAACTACAAGAACTGAGTCCTCTCTGCACTCATCTATGCTGCTGCTGCCTCAGTTTCTGTCCTTGCTGCTCTCCTGGGGATTGGTAAAATTCCCCCCTCTCAAACTCTCTCTAAATTTACCTTGGGGTCTGTAACAGAGACCCCCTCCTGCTCTGCGGTTCCTTTCTACCGTGGCAGCATAAGCCGTGCCACTGCTGAGCTGTTTGCCTCTGGGGACCGTGCCTGGAGCTTTCTGCCCCCAGCTGTTCCAGCCTCAAACTGCTTAGTTTTGTTAGTGTGTTATCTTAATTGTGTTAAGTTCTCTTGTACTGGTTACCTTAGCTGTGTTAAAATTTCATTGTAAGTTGTTACTAAGTTTAAGTTTAAGTTTTATTATACTGGTTGCCCTAGCGGTGTTAAGTTTCATTGTAAGTGTTATTAAATTTCACTGTTGCAAGTCAGCTGCTGCTGCTGCTTAGCAAGTTTGCTGCTGGTATACTGTTGCTAATTAGTGTGCTAAGTTTTAACATTGTAGGTTTTACCTTTAATATGCTGTTAGTTTTTTTTCTTCCTTAGTTTTATCATTGTTACATTGTTTTATTATTGCACCCTGTAATAGCTTTGTTAAGATTCCCTCTGCAGCCCCTTACTGCCTTTCTTCTTTGATTCCTCTGTGTTTAGCTTGCAGGCTCCTGAAGACTGCTCTGAGCCTCGCCCTGCAGGGCTTCAGTGCCTCTTGCTGAATCCCTTGCAGCTGTACTCTTCCTTCTTCCTCTGCCACTGATTACTCACCCCACCCCCACCTCTGCTCCTTAATCCAGCCTCTAGGTACACTCTTACAGACTGCCCTGGTCTGTTCCCCTGCTCCCCTCTGCTCCAAGCACGCTCCAGCCCGTCTTCAGTGCCTCCACACCTGGCCTGCAGACTGACTACTCCAGGTCTCCCCCTGCAGGTCTTCAAGGCTTACTGCAGCCTCTGCTACTGCAGCCTCTGCTGCTGTGTTTTCTTTCCTTAACTCTCTGCTACTGCCTGCCCATACTCCCTGGCCATTTCCCCTAACCTTACTTTCCAGGACTCCCCCTGCAGGTCTTCAAGGCTTACTGCAGCCTCTGTTACTGCAGCCTCTGCTGCTGTTTTCTTTCCTTAATTCTCTGCTACTGCCTGCCCATACTCCCTGGCCATTTCCCTTAACCTCACTCTCTCATTGATACAGTTGCCTTGTATGTTTATACTTGTAAAAAACCCCATTGGTTTATATTAATTTACATGGGTTTATATTAAGTTACATTGGTTTATATTAATTTACATTGGTTTATATTAATTTACACTGGTTTACATCGATTCCACCACTGTGACACTATACTGTTCAATAGAGAGGCCCATCTCCCAGTACCCCCTATACACCTCACTGCCCCATTCCATTTACCCTTGTTCACCCCCAATAAAAACACTTATTAATTCAAACCTCGCTAGCGTGTGTGTGTGTGTGGCAGCTGCTCCCCAAGATCCTCTACCTGCTGGCAGGGTCACTTCTGTATTGGGAAAATAGCTACTGTCTAAAGCCCAGTCTATATTGTTCTGTTCCAGATATTTCCCAATGAAATTTGCCCCTTGTTGCAAACCAGACTGCAACTGAGCTTTTTTCTTCTTATACTGACTCCTGAAGACTTCTTTGAGGGCATCTTTTTTATTATTATTTTCTACAGGGAACAGAGACAGTACTAGGGAGAGCAAAAATGTAGGTTCTGCAGTCTTAGAAAGTCATTAAACATTACATGTTAAGCACAGCAAAATAAGTAACAGTATTTCTTTTATATTGTTTTGTAGATAGGGTTTTGATAGATGTCTGTGGCATCTCATTAAATATTTCCTTTATTAGTCACTATTTACATTCTTTAATTGTTAAAACACAAGCACACTTTCAGAATGACTTAATAAAACAAAGTTCACAATATCACTTCACTTCAGTTTTTTCTTATTGCTCAGACTGACTGACTAGAGAAACCCTACCTGAAGGGTGTGGTTGATATTTTAGGGGGGTTGAGGAAATATAGTTCTCAGAAAGTCTGGAAGATTCCACAAGTCTCTACAAAGATCTAGAACATTTTAGGATGCTAGTGAAAATTAATCCTCATATGGAATACTTTAAATATTTTACTTCAAACATCTTATTTTCCCCTGTGTCTCTAACAACAAATACAGTCCACCACCTCCCAACCCTGACACATGAGATGGTTATCTAGGCTGCATGCCTCTAAATCCAGCCCAATGCATGGGTTCTCCTGTAGCCCATAAGACTAGCTTGCTGATATTTTCCCTATAAATGTAAGGTTTATGGTTATAATAGAAGTATAGATTCATATTCAAGTATTAAAAGGCTGTAATGTAAGAAGCCTGCACATCACATCCTGCATGAAAAGCTAAAGCAGATAACATATCTTTGGTTCAGAGAAAGAATGAGAAGTTACAGATTATAGCTCTGACCTGGTCACCCTAGATTGGCCAGGAGGTGTTAAAATGAGGAAAGCCTTTCCAGTTTATTCCCCTAATAAATTGCAAAAACTCACTGCAAACCCACAAAAATCGCTAGAAATAATTACAGTGAAGATAAACTAGACATCTAAAAGAAATATGTGCATCAGTGGTATACACGAACCTGCCAGCCTATAGAATAACTGTATTTTAGTAATTCTGGAGTGAAGAAGCTAAATTTAGACTTAGATAGAGGATCCATATCTGCTTGGGAATAAAAGAGGCACACTGAGTTACTGGGGTGTGATCACCAGCTACTCCTTATTTTGAGCTTCTTCTTTGTTTTTGTTTGTTTGTTTTTTTACTCTAGTATTAATAGTGTCTTAGTACTATTGGGACCCACAATTTTAACCTATAGCCTTAGATTTAGCATGGTCAAACACTCCACCCCTCAACTCAAGCACTGGATTGTCAGACAGCCCTGTCCACCAGGTCAACAAGGAAGGATGTGAGGATATTAATCCAAAAATATAGTACAAGTATATACTATATATACACCTTAGAATAAGACTGTAATCCATAGATTATTGTTCATTTCTTTCAAGTATCAATTTGTTATCATTTTATGCCCTCTTAATAAAAGCTATAAAGTTATATACAGTCAGTTATCACTGTGAATATTCTTGCTGTGCCCCCAAGGATCCTTGTAAAAATCTTTTATAGCCTGATTCCTGGACAAAACCTCAGTGACTTCTGATTAGATCCATTGGCGAGTTCATAACCCCACTGAAATTATTAAACACCTAGAAATGAGGACAGTCTGAATGCTAATATTTCTTAACTAGAGATTTCCTAAATGTCCAGAGATTTCATTGATAGACATACACAAGTAGCCTTTACTCTAAGGGTTTGTCTACACTGCACCACAGTGCAAACTACAGGGATGTGCATTAACATAATACTGTTTGAAATATGATTACATTAAAGTGAACTAGATACCTTTTAATTCACAGCAGCAGAGTCCACCTGGGGCAGTTGGAGTGTATCTCTCCTGTTCATTCTGGTACTGTTTAAACACAACCTAAGATGACCAAGTGTTGGGGTTTTTTTTTGTTTTTTTTATTTGACATTACAGTAATGTATGTATTATCTGTAGCACATGGGTCCCTTAATCTCTTTGTTCAAGAGAGCCTTGCATTTCACAACCTGCAGAGCTAACTCCCAATTTTTTGTTATTGGTGCTTAATTCTCTGGTATACAATGACACAACACATAGATTTATGTATTACTAATGCATTCCTCTATGGTTTGTGTCCTTTTCCCTTTGGGAGTATCATCCTTGTAGACAGTTATGTTTCTCTCTGTGGTTGGTCCCTAGCTTGTAGAGAAGAACCTTTCACTTTTATATATAAAATACAATGTGTTGTTATCAGGTCAAAAGAGGAGATACCTAGTTCCAATTTCCCCTGCTGCTGTGGATCACCTCCTTGAAAATGATCATTGATGCCTATGCTGCTTTAGCTGCTAGTCTTCCCTTTTACTCTTTAACATTTATTCCCTATTGCATGACATGATGGTAATTCACACACACACACAAAAAGCTTTTACACCCTACTGTTCAGTTCTAGTATATATCATCACAGTGAAAAAGCCAAAAAGCAAAGAAATCATATATTTATATTCAAGAGTGTTCAGTTTCCAAGTATTAGCCAACTACCTTCAGGATGTTCAAGTGCACCCACACATCAATACCCTCCCTAATATGCTCACTTTCAGTCCACAATACTGTCACCCTTAATGGATCAGTGAATAGAAAATCAATCTGGAACACACAATCATAACAAAAGACCTTCCAATGCTACATTATTTAATTATTTATTTAATTACATTAAGTCATTACATTAAATAGTTATATAATTATATGGCTACTACAATCTTGAATGAAAGGATCAAAGCAATGGGAAAAAGAAGAGGACCCGAAGGGCAAGGAATGGGAGTGGGAAAACACTGTTTTCATCCATTTTAAATAAGCTTTGGCAGACATTTGTTCTGCACAGAGAAAAAAAAATATGAATATGAGTCCCATCCCTCAGTCCATGCCAGTAGACTGCACAGAGGGAGAGAATGGACCAGAGCTTTCCCCTCTTTGGATGAATGTCTCTGCATATGACCTAAAAGGTTTTGTAAGACTAGTCTATACACTGGTAAACAAACCCCATCCCAAGGTTTTCTGCTTCAGGTAAGGTATGGCAGTGTAACTCATGAGCTAAACAGGCAAGGTGTCATAGTTTTGGAATATGGTTTGGATTGTAAACTAGCTGCTATGAATATTTTTTAATTTGCTACCCATGACACATGACTGTGGATCTAATTCACTTGGTTGTTTCTCTGTTCCCACAGTAAATGACCAAAACCTTATAAAAAGCACAAACAAACAAACAATCTGTAAATATCTGTGAATGTCTATAATACTTTGGCTGTGTGGTATGAACAACTGTAGGGCCAAAGCGAAAGATTTTGTGATGGACAGCTAATTGGCGCCCACACCTACCCCAAATGAGCAACCTGACCGTGAACTGATGCTGGGCTTCTTGCCCAAAGCACCAGCTGGAGCCAGTCTCCTATAGAAATGGGCTGGGGCCTGGTAATAGGGTGTTTTGCTGCTTTGGAAGGCTTGGACTTCTAATTCGTTTTTCTAAGTTACCTAGGCCTTGAGCCTGAGTGTGTGAAGGGAAAGCGGGCTTGATTACCCCGCCTTCTCCTAAAATGCTATATGTTAGCATAGTCCCTGAGAATCTGCGGACTTCGCCGTAGGGCCATGGACCAGGCTGGCTCGATAACCTTGGGAACCTCCTCGGGGTCATCTGCAGTCGTCAGGAGTCCCCAGCTACTGAAGGGACATAAGTTCTCGCCACTTATTACTTTGCTTTACTTGCTTTACTGCCCTTCAATAAAAAATCATCCATCTTTTCAATGGTCTTTGACTGCATCTGGTAAATCCACATGAACTGACCCCTTGGGGTACAGTTTGGGGGAACAACAATAAATGGAGCTTTTCAAAATGGTTCTGAGAGCACTTGTCTGGGAATAGATGGACCTTTGCTGAGGAGAAGAGAAATAGTTTTCTCACCCTTCCTTTTTACAGTCTCATTTGAAGACCAGAGCAATTACAGACCAAAACTGTCAACGTCTCATGCCCTCTGCAGCAGACACTCAGAAGTAGGTTTCAACAAGTACAGATATTGTTCACTCTGGTTTATAGCTTTATTATTCAGGATAATATGTACCAGATAATTTTTAAATACATGTAATATTCTAGCACAGACAAGAACAGAAATATCAGCCTGTGTAATATGCTTTACTGAGTCTTTAACTCCATCTGTAGTATTCATAAACAGGAGAGATAATCTGCACACATACATCACTGTAAGTAGAGGATCCTAAATGTAGTGAGTTTGATTTTTTAATCTCATTTACAAAGCACAAATGAAAAGTAAGTCCACTGTTCTTCCTGGGGTTAGAATAGTGTAAATGTGATCAGAATCAAGCCCAATAATTGTACACTAGTATGTGGAAAGTATCTGAAACCTATAGTAGGAATAGTCTGGATGACTGTGATTGAGGTGATCATAATGTATAATCAGATAAAATGATAAATGTAATATGATCTAATGGTCAAATAACCAAAAAATGCTGTGTGATTGAAATAACTACGAAGCTCTCAAGCCAAGAGTGCCTGTTGTGTGATGTGACTATTGGCTGAGTGAAAAATGGCCATAATGTACATATAATGTTCTTCTCTATGTGATTAGGATGAGTTGTGATTGCAGTATAACTGAGGGCACTTACAAGACTCTGCAGTACTAAAGTTTTGCACTATGGGCCAAATCCAGGCACTAGAATTTCAATTAACTTTATTGAACTTTGCCCATTATACAACTTAAAATAGTCTAATGTGTCTGTGAAAAATGATGTGCATTATCTCCTGAATCTGCAACTGTGTTTGGCTGCTTAGTTTTTTTTATGTGTGGAGATGATGACTGGTTTAAATGTTGAGCCAAACAAACCCTAAAGTACTTACTCAGGACTAAATTATGGCATTGAGGCATAGCCTTTGTTCAGAGACGTGGGAAGTAGCATCATCACTGGGGGAGCTCAGGAAGTAACTACATGTTGGAGAAAGATTTACATCCAGCTCACTCTGAAGGCTGATGAGGAAGGGACATGGGATCATTATCCACCATTGCCTTGTCTCCTTTGAGACAATTTGTGCTGCGGGCATGTTTGCAAATGGAGCAGTGCCAGACTCGTTCAGGAATATCTTTCATTAACACCATTGTTATGGCACACTTCCTTGTCTCACCTCCCTCCCCCCTGCACCCTGCTGAGACATCAACAAAAAAGGTAAATGTGCAAACATGCTGAAAAAGATATCAAATAACAACATCAGAAGAGTTCTGGACCATTGTGATAACACAAGGCACAAGACGATTGACGTATTAATATAGATGGCATAGATGGGCCCAAAGAGTTAAAGGAATTAATATGAACCAAACACAATCAAACCATTTTAAACAAGGTTCAAGATTTGATAGATAGACTTCAGCCTGTTTAGCACTAGGGCAAATGAGCCATTAAACATCATTCTAACCTGCTATAAGAAATAAGGAAAAGGAAGTAAAAAACAATTAAAGCATTTGAAACGTAATGTGTTAAGAAAGAATTTCATTTTAAGAATATTCCTATCTCTTTAGTTGGAAAGAATATTTAGAAGGAAAAAAGCCCTTGTTTGACAGTCTCTTAGATGGTATCAATAATAGTAATATCTGTCAATTTTTGGGAGAAAACAGACAAGTTAATTGGGATGGGCTGGAACTGTTTTTAGTGATATTGTTATTAAAGGCCAATCCCATTTCCTGGAAGGCAAAATAAGACAAACACACAAAAGGAGAAAGAAGAGAATAGCAAAGATAGAAAATGAAACTTCTATCTCTATATTGATTCTAACTTGTAATCTCACTGCTGGAAAAACAGCATATAGTTGTATCAGCTACTCTGTGACCTGGATAACTCTTACTGGCATTGAGATACTTAGGATATTTCACCTAGCTGCCTTTGAGTTTTATTAGTTGGAACAACTCAGTTTCTGTCTCTTTTTCCCCCACCTTTTTCCATCAACATTTAGTATTATGGGTTATTATGACACTTCATGAACTTTCACTTTCTTTTTTAACAGTTGAGCTCACAATTAGGGTAAATCTGTAGACCCAATTATGACAATAGGACATAAATACTGTGTCGCGGTTGCAGTTCCCTAAGGCTATGTCTACACTTAGGGATTTAGGTCGACTTTGCTAAGTCGACTTTAAGTCAACTTTAGTAAGTTGACTTAGAGAGTCCACACCGGGCTCTTAAGTCGACTTAAACTTGGCCTAGTTAGGTCCAGGAGGAGGTGAGGCTCCTTGGAGCCTCGGCTACCCAGGCTAGGAGGGCTTGTCCTTGGGAGACCCAGCCCCGCACGGGACTGGCTCTCCCGGAGGCAGGAAGCCCGAGCAGTCTGGGGGAGAAGGGCTGCCTGGCAGCTGGAGCACCAGCAATGGCTAGGATGGCGGCTCTCCAGCTGCCGGGCAGCCTCCGGAGGCTGCCCAGCAGCTGGAGCATGGGTCTCGGGCAGAAAGGAGTCCCACACTCCCTTCTGGCCGGGACCACGCCCAGCTAGGAGGGAGCACGGGGCTCCCTTTGACCAGGCCCACTCAGGTCCCGACTAGGAGGAAGCGCGGGGCTCCCTTCTCCCTGGGACCGCTCAGGTCCCAGCTAGGAGGGAGCCCCACGGTCCCTTCGCCGTGGGACCTGTGCGGTCCTGGGGAAAAGGGAGCCGGGACAAGCCGCTAGCGGCTTCCTGAGGAGAAGAGAGCAGGGGCTCCCTTTTCCTCCTGCCCTAAGTCAACTAAGTCAACTTAGGACGTCCACACTGCTTAAGTCGACTTAAGCATTAAAGTCAACTTTAAACTAGGTTTAATAAAGTCGACTTTAAATTTCCTTAAGTTGACTTAAGCAGCAGCTTAAGCTGACTAAAGGAAATTCCAGTGTGGACGCACAGTAAATTAAGTCGACTGAAGCCTGCTTAAGTCGATTTAATTTACTAGTGTAGATGCACCCTAAGAAACATTTTTTTCTGATACAGTACTGCAGGTGAATGATGAAAAAATGTATTTGCAAATAATCTTTCCAAAGAAACCTGTCAATACACTTTCCTGGTATTCCTGATTATTATATTAGCTTATTTGTGAACATTCAAGTTACCGAGCTGTAACTCACAATAATTATGGACAACAAAAGGGTTAGGAATAATTGTCTAAAGTAGTTTTGGTCTCTAATAGCCCATGGCCTTTCCATGAAAATGTAAAAGTGTGGGCGAGAAAGCAATTTCTGTCCTCCTCAGCATGGGCCCATGTATTCCCTGGCAAAGACTCTCAAAGTCATTTTGAAAAGCTTTTTTTTTTTTTTTTTTTTTTTTTTAATCATTCATACCATACAGTCAAAGCATTCTAGACATTCACAGACATTTACAGTTTTTCTTCCTTTTTATAAGGTTTTGGTCATTCAAGGTGGGAACAGAAAAAACACCAAATGAATTATGTCCACTCTCATGTGGCATAGGTAGCAAATTAATAACTACTCATTGAACCCATTTTACAAACCAAACCATAGACTAAAAAATGCCTGCACGAACTATGAATGAAGTAATTGCAAATAAGAAATAGATTTATAACAATCATAACTTGCTCAAAGCTAATTGGTAAAAATTAAAGGAGTGCTAAGCATCTGGTAAATAATTGGCTTGTATAATTCAAATAGCTTTAATGTACAGTGGGCTCCTGTAATTGATAATGTGTGTTGTAAGCCTGACTCTCCACATTGTAAAAATAGCTTCTCTGTGTGTCCAAAGATCTGGGACTTAATCTGCTGCATTATATTTGAAGTATATTCATTTAATTACTAAGCTTTTTTGTTAACGGTTCAGTGTATTTAGGAGTCTAGTATAAAAAGGGATATTATATGTTTTCTACTGAATGGGCTTCATTTTTAGTATAGTGATAGGATGTCATTTGTGTCTGACACCCTCATTTATGAAATTTATTTTCTCCATCTAACGTCATATATCAATTCAATAAACTACTCTGATCTCTGTAATACAATTCAAACTATTTATTGTGATTATGGTCATACAAAAAATAATCACAAGTTTGCATGTTTTTTTTCTAAAAAGCAGATCAGGAAAAGAAAGCAACCCACAATTCTACCAGATAGGGTAATAATCCAGTGAATCCCTGAACAACTGAATAGTAAACTTGTTTCTTATCTTCAGTCAGTGGTAATTTCATAGATACTATATTAGAACAGCTGTCCCCCAACCATGTGATGTCTGAGTTGACCACACAAATGTAAAACAAGCCAAGAAGTGAGCAGAATTTACCTAGCTAGAATTGGTCATTTTCAAAATTAGCCAAACTTTTATTGACTAAAGATGAATAATTTTCAATGATTTTACTTGTAATCCATTTTTCTTCACTTCCTATGAACATTTATGTAGCAGAAATTGGATTTAGTACAAATATTTGTACAATGTGGTGTTAGGATAGGATTTTCAAAGTGTCTAAGGCTATGTCTACACTTGTAAATTTAAGTCGACTTTAGCTAAGTCGACTCAACTAAGTCGACTTTAAGTCAACTTAGTTAAGTCGACTTAGCATGTCCACACTTAAATTTAAAGTCGATTTAGGGGGGAACTTACAAAGTTGACCTAGAGCGTCCACACTGGGCAGGTCCATGGTGGCAGGAGGGCAGCCCTTGCCCAGTGCCAGGGGGCTCAGCCTTTGCCCCATTGTACCTGGGTACAATGGGGCAAAGGGGGCAGGGACCTTGGCAGGGCATGGGGCATGTCCTTTGGGGGGGCATGCCAGGCTCCCCCTGTGCCCCCCCAGCAGGGAGGGCAGTGGGAGAGTCCTGGAGAGCCCTAAGTCGACATTAAGTCAACTTAGGGTTACTCCAGGTCTACACTGGCTTAAGTCGACTTTAGGAAGTCAACTTAAGCCTAAAGTCAAATTAAAAGGAGGTTTAATAAAGTTGACTTAATTTTCATTAAGTCGACTTTATTTTCCTTAAGTTGATTTAAGGAAAGTGTAGTGTAGACACAGATTAAATTAAGTCGATTTAAGCAAGCTTAAGTCGACTTAATTTCTAAGTGTAGACGCACCCTAAGGGAATTAGGACCAAAAGTCCTATTGACTTCCTGAGTTATTTGGCCTGAACATCTACAATAATACAATTCATTACCATGCCTGTATTTCAAAGTGGAAGGCTACAGCTTATTTAATTTTAAACTTTAATGTGGGGAAGAAGGGGTGGTTAATATTCCCATACCTCAACACATATGAGATATTTACTTGGGTACAGTGGCATGTTACATGTGTTAAAAGCTAAAGGATGTTGATACTTTCTGAAGGCATTATTGTATTACATTATTTTGAAAGTTAACTGCTGTTTGTGCATGTTAGTAGTGATCACAGAAGTTGTCTGAGTCAGGGCTCCCGTTGATTGGAAAGGAAGGTACCTTTTGCTCAATTAGGAAAGAGGTCATGGAGAGAATGGGACCCCTGTTGAGGAAAAGCCTACTGAGCACATATAGAGAGTGGAGGTTGTTGCTGGATTTATAGAGGAGGCTTGAAGGGAAGATGTATTGAGGTTGTGAAGAAGTAGAATGGTTTAATTGGAATATGGAAGGAAGGAGCCTTTATCTGAACTTCTTGAACCTTTAAATATTATTAAAACATAGAATTCAGTATTAATTCTCTCAGTTCATCCTTCCCAGTGAAGAGGTAAGTATATATCAATTTGTACATACATCAAGAACTCTACTAACTTTGTGGGTATTATAACTAAATAATATCAGATAAAAGAATAACATCCTAAAAAAAAATCCTTCTTACTCCAAAGGCACAAATCAGAGTGTAAATTAAATCAACTTATTCTCACAGTCAAACTGAAGCCACTTGGTCCAGTTATACAGAAAGATGAAGGTCTGAAAAGAAGATTTTGACTGTAAGTGGACTGAATATTCCAGCTGATATTACTAAAGTACCTAAGATATCATATAGTAATCTTAAAAAATATATTGTTTTCCTTTAATCGAAAACAGTACATTGTTGGTCTGTTTCATTTACTTACCTTCCACATATATGTGAAAAGCTGAAAGTATCCATCAAATGTTTGAATTTTCTAAAAGTTTAGAATACTCTGACAGAAATCTTATATTTCAGACTTAGAGGTTAAAGTCCCACGATATTGGAGAAGGATCACAACACTGACATTTTATATTTTTCCCCGTAACAGCACACAACACTGTGTATATTTTGACTAGTTCCTTTAGAGAAGAGGGGGGGGGGGAGTGATCAGAGGATGATTGCCTCCCCACAAGCCCCTGTGCCTATTACCCTCAGTGCAATGCATTTCAGGAAGTAATGTGAGCAGTGGGGACATGAGACCCAGAGCAAGCAATTTGCTGTGATCACTCACCTTTGCCTTCTGTAATTTGACATCCTAAAATCGAATTATAATCCCATCCCCAGTGTACACAAGCCCTAGGTGCCAGCAATTTATCCATTACTCATTGAATATTTTTAAAAAAATATTTATGGAAGATAATTGGGCATCCTCAAAACAACATGTGGTAATGTGAGGGGGAGTGAGAAAATATGCCCATTGGCAGTGGAAAAATGAACCCCCAGATGTTCAAGGATAACTTGTTATTTCTTTCGCCATTATCTATGTGCAGCTGCAAGCATACCTATCATATTTTTTGTCTTATTATGTGCTGTGGTATACAGAAATTGAGACATCTACAAGGTTACTTAGTAATCTTATTTGTCTCTGCCAACCAGAAACTGTCATGATGCAAGGGGCAGAATAATCAAGTAAACAGCTTAAGCCATGGTCAAGCAGCATAAATTACACTGTGCCTCCTACAACTAGCAATCACCTACATGCAGACATATTGGGATTAGTTCTGAATTGCAATATTAGAGTATATTCTGTAGTTGTCATTTTAGACACAACCCTTTAAAATGGCTTCTTCAGAACCTATTTAAAAAAAATCCTTTTTGCATTTAAGCCAAAAAGAGAAGTACATTGTTGTCAATGAAATCAACCAATGTTTCTAGTAGTTTTAAATTCACCCTTTAAGTTACAATCACTTTTCTTATAAAAAATACTTAATATTCTACAGTTATTTTCTAAATCATTATAGCTTATAGCGGTGATACTGCAGTGTTTTAGGTAATTACTTTTAATAGTCAGGTTCTTCTGATAAAGACTGCATAGTATATTTACATTTTGTAAAAAATATTTTGATGGCACTGCCCCTTCCCCATTTTTAGCTCTTTTGAAATGCATATAACTCCAACATTTTATTCATTCATTCTGATTTGCAAGTTTATATTCAGTTGCTGCATTCAAAAGTCTAATATGCAGCAAAATGTTTTCTTTAGACTGTTAAAATATAACATTCTTTTTTTTTCTGATCTTTATTGTAATGTTTTTTTCCCAATGACATATTCCAAAATTCATAATGGCAAATTTGTATTTTTCCAATCCTGACCCCCTTCCCCCCAATAAATGATGGATTCTGTCATTAAATAAAAATATTCAGAAAATACATTGTAATGAGGAATTTTAATAAGATCAGATAAAACACTGATTTCAGTAAGTTATAGCAGGCATTCTCTTTCTTAAATAGAAAGGGTTTCCCCCAGGACTCTCCACTGAAACATGTTTTGCAGCCTCTAATAACTTTTGTTCCTAGAAGTAATGGAATTCAATATTTTCTAAGTAGATGGTGCCCCAGCCCTTCTCTGTATGTGTAGTATAGGGGCAAATGTATAGCTGTATATAAATATTATATAGATTGAAAAAATGTTTCATCTGCTCCTTCTCCATTAGATGTGATTTGTCATCTTAGATTTTAAATTTCTTGGAACAGGTAGTGTGTCTTACCATTGTTTTCAGAGCTCAATGGGATTCTGATCTTGACTGGGACCTCAGAGCATTAGAGCAATAACATTGTTAGATAATAATGATAATTATGGTTTTAAACTATTTGTCCTTAAAACACCCCTTTGAAGGAGATGATTATCATTAGCCCCATTGTACAGGAAGGACAACTGAGACACAGACAGTCTAAATATCAAAATAAACCAAGAGTCTTTTCAAATGCCACAAGACTCCTGATTTGTTTTGATGAGCTATACTAACATGGCTACCTCTTTGGAGCTAAATACCAAGTTTTCCAAAGTAAATTCTCCCTTGAGGTGCAGAATATTTGGGTGCCCAGTGGCAGACATCACACTCAGAGCTCCCATTGTTGGCAGCTGGAATTGGGGATCCTCAGCACCTCTGGGGGTATCCATAATTTAAAAAGAAAAAGTTATGGCATCCAAAATCAGAGCCCTCTTTTATATAATTTGGACTCTAACTTGACTTGCACAAGCCCATTCAGTGACAGAGATATAATTAGAATTCAACCAACTCTTTTTCTAATCTCATTCACGCTGTTGTCAATCTGCATTAAAGCTAGTAGTGATACAACACTGTAAATATTTTCAGAATCAGGGCCAGGAATTCTTATGTCCCAGTTCCATTTTCAGTCCTCTAGACATATTACATTTTTACCAAATTTCAGTCCATACATTTAATATACTGAAATTATTACCATAGAGAGAAGGTCTTTGATTTAAATAAAAGTTTTTCTTCATCTCAATACTGCATGTTAATACAGACAAATAAATACCAATAGATAAATCTCAAAAATGTCAGTGACTGGGTTTGCCACAATCAAGGCTGCTCTACACTACACGGTTAGGTCGACATAAGGAGTCTTACGTCAGCCTAATTATGTCAATGTCTACACTACAGCCTTTGTTAATCCCACTGATGTAAGTGCCTTATTACACCAATACAATACTCCACCTCCATGAGAGGCACATGGCTTATGTCGGTGAAGTCTCTGTAGACACTGTGTCCCTTACATTGATTTTTGCACGTCTTGTTGAGAAGAAAGCCAGGCAGCTAGGGCCCAGCTGCCTTACTTCCTGGAGAGTGGGCCTGCTGGATCCCACTTCAAATGAGAGCTGATGGAGAATAGACCCTGGTCCCAGATAGTCAGGACAGGCTTCTATCTTGGAGCCAGGCAGAAGAGCCCAGGTGGCTTTTTCCTAAGCCACTCATTGGGATGCCAAAGCAAGAGGCTCCCGAGTGGAGCAGCCTTGTTAATTTCATCATTCAGTATACCATGAAATTTGACAAGGCTCCCCGGCAGGGAATGGAGGGACAACAGAGACTCTGGGCAGCTGGAATTCTGTTCCTGGCATGGCAACAATCTGGTGAGGCAGCAGGGCTCCTACTTGGGAGTTGTATGGAGGTGAGAGCCCCGGCTCTCAATTTCGCCACACTGCTTTTCTTCAGTCAGTAGAAGTGCTCCTGACGAAGATGTACACCACCAACAGAAAGAGGGTAGCCACTGCAGTAATTACTAATATAGGGTGACTTAGGTTTGTAGTGTAGACCTGCCTTTGGTCTTGAAACGTGAGCTGAAAGTGACTCAAGAACAGAGTTTCTTCTGAAATGCCTGATTTATTTATTTTCTCCCACCTCAAATTTTTAGTTGAGCCAAATGTGTTGTTCAGACAGGTTTCTGGAGGCAGTGAGACACTTTAGCTGGTGACCACACAGACAATCAGTAAATGGAGATGTGTGAAAAAAGTAGATACTGGAGAAATAATTGTGTGTGGGGACACACACGACGGTGAACATAACTCCAAAAAGTGCTTTCTAATTTTGGGTGCAAAGGTTCAGACAATGAAGATCTAATTTCCAGAGGTGCTGATCACCCAGAACACTATTTGAAGTAAATTATATTTGAAGATGATTTTAAAATTATCTTCATATTTTTTTATTATTTGAAATGACCACATTCCCTGGGCTGGAAAGCTGATTTCTGGTGAATGTCTTTCTATTCCTACTATATTCTTATGCTTTAGTGCTTAACTACATCAGTTTTACTTCTATTGCAATTATATGAAAGCAAATCTTATTTAGTCTGATATTCTGTTGCCTCCAGGTGTACTAATTATAGAAGTTGCATATGTCAGTAATTACCAAAATGCTAATAAACCAATCAATCTGCCTAGTTTTTATGACATGACGTGCATGTATTTAGTCAAATTTAGTTCTATTTGAGAGCCAGACTATTATTTATACATAGCTGCAATTTGGATGGAATTGTTTCTGATTTCATACTACCATTACACTGGTGAAGCTCAATTGAGTTGAGAGCAAAGAATTAGGGCCCAGATGCAGGATTAGTAACTTTATAAAGATGAATCTCTAAAAATAATCACACAGACTAAGTAATGGGGATCCATTTTGTATCTATGTCTTAGACATGTTTTTCACAGTGTGTGCAAGGAGATTGAAGTGTTCCACTATTGGTTTTTGAATGGACACAACTCAGATATCAGGAATGGCAATATGCAAAAATCAATAGGGAGTACTTCAATCTTCTTGCACATATCAGTTGCAATGCTCTATAAGAGAAACTTCAAATCAAAGCTTCAAAGAGAAACTGCAAAGTTGGAATTTATATGCAGATTTGACAACATTAACTTTGGGTTTGAATAGAGATATTGGCTGGTTTTCTCATTCTCCACTTTCAACCTCCCCTTCTTATCTGTTGTTCCACAGTGTTTGAAACAAAACAACTTGCTTGATTTGCTGAAATAATCTTAACTGATCTTGTGACTTACACTTCACTGCATTTATTTTCCCTTCCATAGTGTAATATTTCCATTTCTAGCATCCGATAAAGTGGGATACACCCATGAAAGCTCATGCAATAAATAAAATTGTTAGATTTTAAAAGTCCCAAAGGACTCCTTGTTTGTTTTGCTGAACTAGACTAATATGGCTCTCTCTCTGAATATACAAATAATAAGGAATCTATTTCTACAGGCAGACTACTTGAGGAGAGCTTTAGATATATAAAATTATTTAATCTAATTTATATGCACTTGAATCTCTTATTTCCACCAATTTACAGCATTGATTAAATCCATAGATGGCAACACTTTGATGTCAAATCTGGCAAAGGGAAAAACGGGTGAGGGGAAGGATTGTTTTGTTCTGTTTTGGTTTTTTTACACAAGTAATTGATTTTTACCTTGACACATGCTATCTGTCAATATGTACTTGTCAGCTTTGTTTTGTCAGGATCACTTAACATAGTGCCTTGGAATATTTCTGTGATGTTCCAGATTAGATCATCTCAAAGACTCCTTAAGTGAACAGTGTTGTTCAATCTTTGCTGTAGAAGAAAAACATCTCCTGTACATATTTATTCATGAAGCAGTCACAAATCCAGTTAAAATGTAATTACGTGGCATATCATAGAGCAACAGGTTTATCTCAGAAACAAACTTGACCTTATAATTTGTACAGTAACATCATTTGCCTTGACTAAATGACTGCCTTGGTGCAATGTTGGAATAGGTCATTCATGAACGTATGCAGTGTCTGACAATATAGGCCACGAATGTATTAGTAGCACACAATAACTTGGTATCTGTCCTGCTTCCTTGCTTGCTTAGTCTTACTGAGATGTTCAGTGATGATATTTTTTTTTCTTTTGATCATGGCTTCTTAGTGACTTGTACAGTGCTAAACCCTATAAAGTTCTAATCTTATTGGGTGCTACTACAAACAGATACTGTCCATAAAATCTGTCCCACAAAGCTTAAAATCTAAAGGTGCATTTACACTTACAAATTAAGTCGACCTAAGGAGGCCTAAGTCGATTCAAACTACTCCGCGACCACACTGGGCTTTCCTGAAGTCGACTTAAGCAGTTCCTTAAGTCGACTTAAGGAAAAGTTAAGTCGATGTAATAACACCTCCTTTTAGGTCGTCTTAACGCTTACGTCAATCTCATTAAGTTGATCTAAGCCAGTGTAGACACAGAGTAGCCCTAAGTCGACCTCCATGGCCTCCAGACCTTCCCCCATGACCGCCCTCTCAGAGTTCCTGGCACAGGAAGACCCTGCCCTGGCCAACCACAGGGCAGGACTCACTCCGACCACCCTGCTGCTTGGAAGCAAGGCAGAGCAGAGCCAGGACTGCAGGCGGGCCCTATCCTGGAGCCACCAGGACATCCTTGATCTGCTGGCCATTTGGGATGACAAGGCAGTCAGCTGTCAATTGCGAGGCTGCCATCGCAATTGGGACGTGTATGCCTCCATCTCCCAGGCCCTGGCTGCCAAGGGCTACACCGGGGACACCCAGCAGGTCTGGGTCAAGATCAAGGACCTCCGCCAGGGCTACTGAAAGGCCCAGAAGGAGATGCTCCGGACAGGGGCAGCCCCCACCAGCTGCCGGTATTACCAGCAGCTGGATGCCTTTCTGGGACAGGAGAGCAATAGCCTGCCAGCCCACACCATTGACTCTGCTGAGCCCCCCTCCCTTGATGACAACCAGGAGGAGGGCTCGGGGGACGAAACTGTGGTGCTGGAGCAGGGGGAGACCAGCACCCAGCAGGAGGATGCCCACCGGAGAGTCGAACAGGGACTGCTCGAGTGCATACTCGACCTCATGAAGTGGCAGAACCAGACCCTGGAGTGCCTGGAGGAGCATCTGTTCTCTCAGGGCCCCACCCTGCACCCCAGAGGCAGCCTAGGACCAGCCCCTGCCCCTGACCCACTTCACTCCCCTGACCCCCCTCACTCCCTCCAACCCTCTTCACTCCCCCCGACCGCCACAACACCCCTCTCCCCCTCCCCGACCCTCTTCAATCCCCCCAAACTTCCCAACCACTGCAGCTCCCAACCCCCATTTCCCCCTCTAAATAAACACCCTGAATGATTTTATACAGTGTGTTGTGCTTTTTATTGGTGTGGAGACAGAGGGGAGACAGGTGCATGGTGGGGGGGCAGGCATGGGTGGGTGATGGAGGTGACAGGGCCTGGTAGCAGCCCCACTCCTCAGTGCTCCTCGCTGGTGAAGTGGGCCCTCAGTGCGCCCCGGGTGAGTTGTGCTTGCCAATGAACCCACGGAGTCCAGTGCAGGGTGTCGTTGGGCTGCTCGTTCTGCACAGTGAGCCACTTGGCCTTGGCTTCCCAGACGCGGGGAAACCTTTCCCCCCGCAGCTCACAGAGGTAACAGCATGTGCTGATGACCTCCGGGAGGTTGCTCTTGCCAAGTTGCAGGCAGGTCAGAAGGGCCCTCCAGAAGGCCTTGAGATGGTCGTAGGCATGCTCAAAGATGCTGTGGCACCAGTTGAGCCTACGATTGAAGAGGTCCCTGCTGCCTTCCATGCGACCCGTGTATGGTGTCATGAGCCAGGGGAGCAATGGGTAGGCGGCATCCCCGAGGATCAGGACTGGCACCTGCATGTCCCTGATGGTGATAGTGTGGTCAGGGAAGAAGATGCCCACCTGCATGTGCCTGCACAGGGTGGAGTTGTGCAGGATCTGTGCGTTATGTGCCTTCCCCAGCCAGCCCACATAGATGTTCTGGAAGATTCTGCGGTGGTCCACGAGGGCCTGCAGGACCATGGAGTAGTACCCCTGGTGGTTGACATAGTCCCTGGTGCAGTGTTCTGGGGCTCGAATGGGGATGTGGGTGGCGCCCACAATGCCCCCACAGTTGGGGAAGCCGAGTCAGGCAAGGCCATTGAGGAGTTTGTGCAGGTTGCCCGGGGTGACGAGGTGGGCTAGCAGGACCCGGTTGATTGCCCTGCAGACCTGCATGAGTGAGGTCCCCACGGTGGTCTTCCTGATGCCAAATTGCTGGACCATGGAGCAGTCAGAGTCCGGGGTTCCCAGCTTCCACATGGCGATGGCCATTCCACTGTCTATGGGCAGGGCGGGTCAGAGTCCAGTGTCCATGCACTGCAGAACCAGGGTGAGCTCACGGATGAGCTCGAGGAAGGTCCACTTGCTCATCCTAAAGCTCTGCAGTCACAGATCATCATCCCAGGTGGTGAGGATGATCCGCACCCACCAGTCGCTGCGGGCCTCCCATGCCTGGAGGCGACAAGGCACAGAGAGCAGTGCAGTGCCCACAGCAGGTTGCTGGGGCAGCTGGGTGGGGGGGCAGACTGCTGTCTTCCTCTGCGCTGGCATGTCGCCGGACAGGCCTTCTCCACAGCTGAAGAAGCCTTACTACTAGCTGGCAGGTGTTGGTCAGCTGGCTTTCAAACCACAGGAGAAGAGGCAGATCCATGACCTGCTCAGGCATAATGGGAAGGGGCTGAAACCACTTCTTGTTTTGAGGGCATGGCCGGGGGAGGGGAGACTGTCTCTGCTGCCAAACTTCCCATGATGCACCCCTCTCACCCCCCATCTCCCCAAGTCAAATTATTTGGGTTTTTTTGCCTGGAACTCTCCATCTTGAAACAACTTCAAGCAAGATCGGGACACTGCCTGGTCTCAGGCAGAGACTGTCTGTACAAACATCTGACAGCCGAACACCTTGAGCATAAAGTTCTACTATGAGGTCAGTTTAGGTAGAGAAGAGAAGGAGAAGAGGCTAATCCATGGCCTGCTCATGCTCCAAGTTGCCAAACACAATGGGAAGGGGCTGAGCTCATTTTCTCTTTTGAAGGTGTGGCGGGGGGAGGGGAGACCTTCTCTGCTGCCACGCTGCCACACTTCCCACAATGGACTCCTCCAACCCCCCCGGAAGTCAACTTAAGAGTCTAGTGTAGACTCTCTACATCAACTTGATAAATTCTGCCTTAAGTTGACTTAGGAATCTAGTGTAAACTCTCTACGTTGACTTGGTAAGGTCGACTTAAAGTCAACTTAATAAAGGCAACTTACTAAAGTTGACTTAACTTTCTAAGTGTAGACATAGCCTAAGAGAACATACTAAGCATGGAAAAGTCATGTAATCAAACTGTGTGCAATTTTATATGCATTAGTTACTTTAGACAATTTTCACTGTTATGCACATTATATGTATATTGGTTTCACTATATATATATATATATATATATATATATATATATATATATATATATATATATATAATTATTCATATGCAGTATATGCATCTTGTTAACTAAATTAATTCACTTCATTTCTATCCAGCTGTTCCTCAATCTATTAATTATCCTTTTTGTAAAATTAACTCTCACAAAATATTTTCAAAACTTTATTTATTCTGCCTTTACAGAAAAATGGACAAAAACAATCCAGTTAGTTCATGTTCTTAATAAGTAGGGAGAAGAGTGCCTAACATTTTCAACAAAGTGCATAGACATAATTAAGGTAAACTCTCTACATTTCTGGGCATGATATTGGCACTAGATACTTCATATGTATCACTCTTGCACTAGAGAGAGATAAACTTTACATATATTTGTATAAGGAGGGCTGCACAATGAATTGCCTAAAATAGTGATGTTCACATTTTTACTTCGAAAGGGCAGGACTTACAATATATTATAATACAGAATAGTAACAATATTATAACTAGTTCATTGTTTAAATGTAATAGATTAACTGTTCCATCTACAATCATCAAGATAGAAAAAGAAATTAAAGATAGGAGACAAAGTCAGGGGCAGAGTTTATAAGAGGCCAGGGGAGGATGTGCTTCCACTGACTGGCTGTTCTCTGCCTCCCTGCTGAAGCAGAGAGCAGCCACCATTGGTGGTGGTATCTGGCCCCGATTAACAGGATAGAGCCCTGACCTGGGCGCACTCCTCATGCCAGCAGCGGCTCTGGGTCCCCAGCCAGATTGGGTCTTGCCACCGGCAATGAGAGCCACCCAATCTTGTCTGGGATCCCAGAGCCGCCAGCAGCGGTGAGATCTGGCCCTGACTGGGATCCTGGGGCCATGGCGGATAGCAGGATCAGGCCCTGGCCAAGGTCCTGGAGCCGTTGCCGGTTGTGAGAGCCAGCCCTGCTCAGGGTCCTGGGGCCACTGGCAGAATCGGTCCCTGGCTGAGGTCCCGGGGCCAGAGGTGGCAGCAGGATTGGGCCCCAGCTGGGGTCCCGGAGCCACCAGCAGTGGCAGGATCAGGTCCCATTGGTAGTCCTGTTGCTGCCGCTGGTGGTGAGTCCTGGCTTAGGCCAGGGTCTCGGGGCTGCTAGCAGCAGGATTGGGCCCCGGGGCTGGTGAAGAGGCATGAATGAAGGACGGGGAAGGAGGCTCCTTTCCTGAAGGCAGCTCTAAAATCCGCCCATGCAGAAAGCTGACTTTTCTAATAGAAGAAATCTCTCTTATGTCTGAAAGGAACTACATCTAATGGACCTGAATATTAAAGACTGCCTGGAAAACAGAAAATGCTCAATGGGGCTCTGCTGAGTGAGAGGGAAGAACAGGCCATAAAATGTTCCTCCAATTAGGTTCCAGTCTAGCCAAGCACCAAAGCAGATGTTTGACTTTAAACATTCGAATAACTCTATAGGATTAATCATGTGCCAACTATTAAGCACGTCTTCCAGTGCTTTGCTGAATCAAGAAGTTATTGAGTGGAAAGCCTCCCCAGATTTCCCTAGGGTAAAGCATGGCTAGTAGCTGACTGATTTTTTTTTTAAGAGTATATAAAATGTCTGCAAGTTCACTGAACGCAGAGACTGTCTAGGTGTCCCTGGGGAAATGGGACCATCTAGGAATGAACTGCAAGAAGGAAGCCTTTGTTCTCTAGAATTGTCTACCAAGTCGTTTATGGTCTTGAAGTTTTATGATTCTTTGGAACATTATTTGATAAAATATTTTTTTTCCTCCTTACTTTATCCTGAGGCATATTTTCTTTATGACATCCCCTCTCAGGTCTTTAGTGATGGGACACCGCACATAAACTTACAGGTGCTCAAGTGCACAAGTGCAAAAAATTCCAATTCACACTGAAACTCGGACATTACTCTTTTAACGTTATCTTGCACTTGAGCAGTTTGTATTTTTGTGAGTCAGTGGTCCATAGTACCTGACATAACTGAGAATCTTCTCTCATTGTCATAATCTTGATATGCAATTCTCTAAGGAAATCATCAGAATATAAGATGGGCCATTCTGGGTCAGACCAAAAAGTCCATTTAGCCCAGTATTCTGTCTTCTGACAGTAGCCAATGCCAGCTGCATCAGAGGGAAAGCATAGAACATGTCATCATCAAGTGATCCATCCCATTGGCCATTCCCAGACTCTGGAAAACAGCAATCCTTGCCCATTGTGGATAGCAGCCATTGATGTAACAATCCTCTGTGTACTTATCTAGTTCTTTTTGAACCCCATTATAATTTTGGTCTTCACAACATCCTCTGGTAAGGAATTCCAGAAGGTTAACTATAAGTTGTGTGAATAAATACTTCCTTTTCTTTATTTTAAACCTGGTATCTATTAATTTAATTTGCTAACTACTACTTTTTCTGTTATGAGAAGGATAAATAACTCTTCCTTATTTACTTTCTCCACCCCAGTCATGATTCTATAGAATTCTATCATAACTCTGCTTAGTTCTCTTTTCCAAGCTGTAAAGTCCTAGTCTTATTAATGTCTCATCATATGAAAGCTCTTCCATATTCCTAATAATGTTAGTTGCCCTTTTCTGTACCTTTTTCAATTCCACAGTATCTTTTTTGAGATGGGTGACCACATCCACAGACAGTATTCAAGATGTGTTCATACCATGGGCTATTTTCTCTTATTATCTATCCCTTTCTTAATGATTCCCAACATTCTGTTAGGTTGGTTTTTTTGTTCGTTTTCTTTTTTTTGTTTTGTTTTTTTACTGCCGCTGCACATTGAGTGGACATTATTAAAGAACTTTCCATGACTCTAAGATTGCTTTCTTGAATAGTAACAGATCATTTAGACCCCTCATTTTATATGTCTAGATGGAATTATGTTTTCCAATGTACATTGCTTTGCATTTATCTACATTGAATGTCCTGTGCCATTGTATTGCCCATTTTGTGAAATCCCTTTGTATCTCTTCACAGTCTAGTTTGGACTTGTCTATCTTGAATAGTTTTGCATCATCTGTAAACTTTGGCACCTCACTCTTTACCCCTTTTTCCAGATCATTTATGAATATGTTAAACAGTACTGGTCCAAATAGAGCCCCCTAGAGGAAAACACTATTTACCTCTTTCCAGTCTGAAAGCTGACCATTTATGCCTATCTTTTAACCAGTTACTGATCTAGTAACTTCCCTCTTATTCCATGACTGCTACTTTGCTTAGGAGCCTCTGGTGAGGAATTTTGTCAAAGTGTTTCTGAAAATTGAAGTATGCTATATCTACTGGATTACACTTGTGCATATGCTTGTTGATCTGTTTAAACAATTCTAGTTGATTGGTGAGGCATGCTTCCCTTTAAAAAAAAAAAGCTGACTCTTCCTCAACAAATCATATTTATCTATGTGCCTGATAATTCTCTTTTTACTATAGTTCAATCCATTTGCCTTGTATTGATAGCAGGCTTACTGGCCTGTAATTTTCAGGATGGCCTCTGTAGCCTTTAAGAAAAAAAAAAAAAAAAAAGCTATTCTTCAGTCAGTTGGTACAGAAGCTAATTTAAATGATAGGTTACTTACCATAGTTAGTAGTTCTACATTTTCACATTTAAGTTCCTTCAAAACCCATGGATGAATACCATCACGTCCTTGTGACTTATTACTGTTCGATATATCATTTTTTTACCAAAACCTCCTCCAATGAAAGCTCTATCCATGACAATTCCTCAGATTTGTCACCTAAAAAGAATGGCTCCAGTTTAGGAATCTTTATCACATCCTGTGCCATGAAGACTCATACAAAGAATTCATTTTATTTCTTTGCAATAGCCTTATCTTTCTTGAGTGCTCCTTTAGCACCTAGCCTGTCTAGTGGTCTCACTGGTTGTTTAGCAGGCTTCCTTTTGTGATGTACTTAATTTTTTTTTCTGTTACTTTTTGAATTTTTTGCTAGCGGAGCTTCAAATTCTTTTGAGGGCTTACTAATTATATTTTTATATGTCACTTGCCAAAGTTTGTGCTTCTTTCTATTTTCCTCAATAAGATTTAACTTCCACATTTGAAGGATGCTTCTTGCCTATAACTTCTTTTACTTTGTTGTTAGTCATGATGGCACTTTTTTGGTCCTCTTACTATGTTTTTTAATTTGGTTTATACATTTAAATTGAGACTCTATTATGGTGTCTTTAAACAATTTCTATGAAGGTTTCAGGGATTTCACTTTCTATGACACAAACAGAGATTTTCATCCAAGAAGATACTACATGCAAAGAGAAGAAAACTTTGAGAAATGATTCTATATATGCATTTTTCACACATTCCTTAACTCTCATTTACCTCCATGAGTGACTATATTCCTTCCTGTTAGGTTTAATGGCTATATGCTCCCAAAGGGGGCTAAGCATAAAAAGATGGTTTTGTATAGATAAACAATACAAGATGAACTTGAACACAAAGAAAATCTTCCAGGAATGTTTCAAACTAATGTATAAAATGCTACCACTGTTACTGAAAATATCTGTGGTGTTCAAGGAAAGTCAGTTTATTTTTAAATGCCTTCCCATGTTCAATTTTTATGTTATATTAAGAGTGAGACAAACTTGCAGGTATTTTTTAATATTTTAAATTTTATTCAAGACATGTTTCTTTATATTTTTGCCTTTGGGGAAATTATAGGTTTGTTTGTTTGTTTGTTTGTAAATGGACAATTTTTTACTTCCAGTTATACTTCTGCAGCCCTTTGAGTGAGTTGCATAGATTGACATGTTTTCAATACTTTGGATTGTCAAAAAATATGAGATGATGTTGATATAGATAATGTTATAAATTCTGGTTATCTGAATGCATGGGAATAAGATTTTGAAGAAATGCCTTCTGTTGGTTGTTGACTTTTATTTGTTTTGTTTTTGTTGAAGTAGAATATATTACCAGTAAAGAATATTCTACCTAAAACTCTCTCAGGAAGAATCTTTCTTTCATGTACTTCTGTCTTCAGGAAGAAAATCACTGCATTGTGACAAAACATTAGATAGAATTTGACTGATTGAGCAAAAGTCTGCTTTGTTTCACTAATTTCAATATACAGTAACTCCTCTGAAATCTATAGACTTTCTCTATCTCCATACTTACAGAGCAATAGTATTTGGTTCACTGGACTTGATTGTCCTTCCAGATCAATGGGGAGAAAAAAATAGAGTAACTCTACTGAAGATAAAGTATCTTCAGAATAATTCCAATTTTCTCCTAATGTTTAAATGTTAAATAAACAATAACAAAAACTACAAAGCAAAGAAAATCAAAACTTAGCAAAAACAGAAACAAAACAAACAAAAACCCCACTTTCCATCATGACTTTTTAGTACTTGTCAGATATTTAGGAGAATGTTTATTTCCAGCTTACTCTGAATAACTTAAAACTTTTGTTATTTTGTTGTACTGAAATAATCTTTGCAAAATGACTGTCCAAAAAGATGAATATAAAATTTCACAACTTGTTTCATTCTGTTTATCTGGTCTTAACTCTGTGTAAAAATTGGTCTTTATTGACCTCTGTAATGTCTGAAACAGACATTAATGAATTGAGTATTTCAATGCTGATCATATAATTTATCACTTTAATAAGAAAGCTTAATGGGGCTTGAAATTGGCAAATTCTAAATTGCAAATTGTACCTAACTTATAAAGAGGATTGGGTCTAACAATAATACAGATCAGTCATAAGTTTTGAATCACAGCAAAACCATCAACTGGTTAGAGAGTACATATTTACCCTGTCTTTTATAAACCAGTTCCATAATTGATAGCATAACAATCAAGTACATTGCCAATCTTTTCTTTGGCTTACCAATGGCTCATTTACCCTTTATCCTATTTTTAATACCATCCAGATCATAGTTTCTATTTTTTACCAACTTCTTGATATCATAACCTAGAATTCTATATAAGTAGCAAGATGTTACTACCTCATTGTTTAAAAAAATCATTTTATCATTGCCAATATATATATATATATATTAAGAAAAGCTGGTTACTATTTGTGAGTATAACAGCAGAAACAGAGAGTCCAAGACATACCACACGATTGTCTAGAGCCAAGCCCTAAGAAATAACTGCATTTACTCCAGTCTCTCAGGCAAAGACAGACACCTTCAGGATCTCCATTAAGCATTCTTAAAACAACAGTACCCACCTGGGGAAGTGAAGAAATAGATTGACAGAACCAGTCGGGTACCCAGAAGTGAACTACTACAGAAGAAGCCTAAGAAAGAAAACAGCAGAACCCCAAGTCAAACCTCTAGAGCATATCATCAAGAATCTACAGCCTGTTCTACAAGATGATCTCTCATTCTCTCCAGCCTTAGGAGGAAGATCTCTCCTCGCTTACTGACAGCCTCCCAAACTTAAGCAAATACCTACCAGCAACTATAGACCTAACAACAAAAACATCAAAACTGTCAAATATTCTTGCAACAAACTCGTTTCCAACTTTGCCCACATATCTACACAAAAGACAGCATCACAGGACCTAATCAAGCCAGCTCCTCTATCAAGGGCTCATTCACTTGCTCATCCACCAATGTGATTTATTCCATCATGTGCCAGCAATGCCACTCTGCCTTATACATTGGACAAACAGGACAGTCTCAGTGCAAAAGAATAAATGGACACAAATCTGACATCAGAAATATCAACATTCAAAAACCAATAGGGGTAGACTTCAATCTCTCTGCTCACTCTATTGACAACATAGTAATAACCATACTTACCCAAATGGATTACAAGTTGCAGCTTCAAAGAGAAACTGCAGAATTAGAATTCATATGCAGATTTAACATCATTGCCTTAGGACTGAATAGAGATTTCATTTTTTTTTTCTTATTACAAAAGGTGATTGTGTCTTCTTTTTACCTCACCTCCCTCTAATTTGGTCTCCTTCATTGTTTGAAGCTAAACCAATTGCTTCAATTTGTTACAATAATCTGACCTTATCCTATCCTACTACGTCCCTGCATTTATTTTCCTCCTATTCTTTAAATTCTCCATCTTCAAGCATCTGATGAATTTTTGTCCCATGAAAGCTCATGCGATAAATAAATTTGTTAGTCTTTAAAAGTGCCACTAGACCCCTTGTTTGTTTTGCTGAACTAGATGGCCTCCCCTTTGGAATCTGTCAGCAGAAACAGAGAATAAAATGGGCTATGGGATATATTTAAGCTTGAGTTCCAACTTCCATTCCAATCATCCTCTCTGTCGTTGGTCATAAATTCGCCAAACAAATTCCTCTGACCATGGGACAAAAAGTGGAAATGTACTAATTAAATTTCCAGATGAGACCAAGTTGGGAGGTGTTGCCAATACAGAGAAGGATTGGGACATAAAACAGAAAGATCTGGATGACCTTGTAAACAGGAGTATTAGGAATAGGATGAAATTTAATAATAGGAAGTGCAAGATCATGCATTTAGGGACAAAAAAACAAGAAAATTTCATATAAATTGGGGACACATCAGTTGGAAGGAATGGAGGAAGAGAAGGACCTGGGACTACTGGTTGATCACATGATGACTATGAGCCGCCAATGTAATGTGGCCGTGAAAAAAGCTAATGTGGTCCTGAGATTCATCAGAAGAGGTATCTCGAGTAGAGATAGGGAGGTACTAATGCTGTTATACAAGGCACTGGTGAGACCTCATCTGGAATATTGTGTGAAGTTCTGCTTCCCCATGTTTAAAAAAGATGAATTCAAACTGGAACAGGTGCAGAGAAGGGCTGCAAGGATGATCCACGGAATGGAAAACCTGCCTTATGAGAGGAGACTTAAGGAGCCTGGCTTGTTTATCCTAACCAAAAGAAAATTGAAGGGAGATATTATTGCTCTATATAAATACAGCAGAGGGACAAATACCAGCGAGGGAGAAGAATTATTTGAGCACAGCACCAGTGTGGACACAAGAACAAATGGTTATAAACTGTCCATCAGGAAATTTAGGCTTGAAATTAGATGCAGGTTTCTAACCATCAGAGGAGTAAAGTTCTGGTGAGGTGTGGGAGCAAAAAACATAACTGCCTTCAAAACTGAGCTTGAAAAATTTATGAAGGGATGATATGATGGGATGGCCTAGTTTGGTAATTGACTGATATTTGCTTACTGATGGTGAATTTGTCAGTGGCCTAAGAAGAGAGGGTAGATGGGGTGGGTTCTGAGTTATTACAGAGAATTCTTTCTTGGGTGACTGGCTGGTGAGACTTGTTCATATGCTCAGGGTTTAACTGATCACCGTATTTGGGGTCGGGAAGGAATTTTCCCCCAGGGCAGATTGGCTAGGGCTCTGGGGATTTTTCACCTTCCACTGTAGCACTGGGAATGGCTCACTTGCTGGTGGATTCTCTGTATCTTAAAGTCTTAAATCATGACTTAAGGACTTTAATAACTCAGTCATAGGTTAGAGGCTTATTGAAGGAGTGGGTGGGTGAAGTTTTGAGGCCTGCATTGTGCAGGAGGTCAGATTAGATCGGGGTCAGCAACCTTTGCCGGCCCCGTGCCAGCCCTCCCCACCGCACCTTTAGCAGGTGCTGGGGGAGGGGCCAAAAGGGGGCGGGGCCAGGCTTCCAGTGCCCTGTCAGCTGGGACCTGGGCCAGCATCCCCCAGCGGACAGCCTCCGGTTTCCAGCCCCAGGGTTGGCTCCCGTCCACAGGGGCGGCCCGCAGCTGAGGTCCTCTGTTGGACGTCAAGAGCAGAGTAGGTCACGTTGTCCCTCCCCAGCCAGCTGACAGCTGCGCCACTGTGGCAGAGCTGGCCCCGGCCATGGCCGGCAGGAGGGCAAGTGGGCTCAGCCCACCTGGAGCCGCCACTGCTGGCGGGAGCCAGAGCCAGGAACTGGAGACTGCCTGCCAGCAGCGCCGCTCTGGGCGGGCGGCGTGACGTGACCCGTTCTGCTCCCCTCCACTCCCCTCCTGCCGTCCATCAGGGGGCGGGGCCAGCAGGGGCCATCAGCCACAGGCCTCAGCTGCTAGCTGCGCAGTTTGCGGGGCCAGTGGGGGAGCCTGAGCAGCGCCGTGCGCTGCTCAGGCTCAGCCCGCATGCCAAGTCTGGCACGCGAGCCAGGGGTTGCCGACCCCTAGACTAGATGATCATACTGCTCCCTTCTGACTTTAGAGCCTATAAGTCTATGAGTCTCAGGGCAGAAATTTTCATTCCTACATTTCAGAATAAAGGTGAACTATTTTTGGAGAATCAGGGCAAAATTAGCTGTGTGTTTTTAGTTTTTTACGCTTGCATTAAAAAAAAAATCTCTTCCCAATATGCTCTAATTGGAAATTTTCTGTCAGATAACTAAAAAGGTATTTGAAGACTGAAATATGTAACTAGTTTTGTAGATCTCAATGGGATCCAAAGAGTAACTCAAAGGTAAAGAAAATAATCAAATGCTTTCTTTGTTTAAAATTGAACATTTCATTAGAGAAGCTAGACTCCCTTTTGGATGTGGTGGATTTTAAATCATTTAAAGTTAGATAAAATCAAGGAGGGTCAACCTGAATCACATGGAAAGCCTGCTAACATGTTGGAATTGATACCATCAAGGCCCGCCCAACCATATAGGTGACCGAGGCAGTCACTTAGGGTGCCAGTCTTTAAGGGGCCCCAAATTAGCTGGAAGAGATTTTTTTACATATGCTATCTCTTATAACATATAGGGGAGAGGGCGCCAAAAACCATTGGGTCAGCCCTGGATGCCATTGCCTCTTAGATTTTGACCACTTTATTGCATTCAACCCTATTTCTCAGACTTGATTTTAAATTAAAAATTTAGGAGCAGATTTCCACTCTAGGATGGATATCTTAACTAGGAAGTTGTTCGCTTAAGGAAACTGACATTGTTATGTGCTCATGGGTTTTCCAAATGTAACTGTTCTGAATACAAGATTAAAATCTTTGCTGAGAGGGTGCTCATTTTGTGGTGTGGCTACAATGTTAATAATTCTACAAAGGTTAAACTACAGAGGATGGGAAAGAACATAAAATAAGTTAAATATAGAAAAGTTTGGTCATTGCAGGATAGGGGCTAAGTGTTTGTTTCTTTTTCATACGGGTCTTTTACTTTGCTTTATATTGAGATTACTGATGGAAGATTATTATTGTATTTCCTTTTGTGACAGAGTTAAGGTTGTGATGTAGTATTCATTAATTTACTTGATCAGTGTGAGCGGGGTCCCCTGGGATACCCTCCTGGATGTGCAAAAATCAGGGCAAGCTGCAAAACCGTAAGCCAAACTCCCCAAACACTGATGAGTGGTACTTAAACCAGTCTCCGTATCAGTCATGAGCAGGTTTCTGGTTCCCCACACCGGTTACCATGAGAAGTCTGCTGAAATAGAAGCAGCTCCCCTTTATTGCACTCCAGCTCCTCTGGCTCCCACCTCACCACACACTCCCTTAAAGAAATCGGTTCTCCTGACCCCAAAGGGCCAGCCACATTACACAGAACAATATAGGTTTGAATCTTACCCAAAATACCACACTGGTAGCCAATCCTTTAATAACTACAACTAAAGGTTTAATATAAAAAGAAAAGAAGCAAAATATGATAGATGTTAAAGGGTCAAACTGAATCACATATATACAAATGATTTAGAGTCCATGTAAAGCAGTTTGCAGGTTTGTTCCTTTGGTAAACACCCAGCACCCAGGTGGGCCTCAGTCCGTTGTCCAGTCACAGATGAATAAATAGTTCCAGTGGTGAGTGTTGGCTGTAGACTGGGGACTTGAGACAAGATGGAACACTTTAAGTCGACTTAAAAAGGTGGATTTAAGTGCTAATCTCCATCCACTCTGGTTTAAATTGACCTAATAAGATCGACTTAAGCGTTAAGTTGACCTAAATCGAGGTGTAATTAAGTCGACTTACCTTTTTGCTTAAGTCAACTTAAGGAAATCCTTTAGTCGACTTAAGGAAAGCCCAGTGTGGATGAGGAGTAGTTTAGATCAATTTAAGCCTCCTTAAGTCGACCTAACTTGTAAGTGTAGATGCACCCTTTGTGAGGAATGATATAATCAGGCAATATTCTTTCCTTAAAGATTAATCCATTATAAAGCCACTCAGTCCCTCCTGCAATCTTATCATCTATACTCAATTATCATTCACATTTACTTTTCTGCACATTGTTGCTTATAAAATCAGCCTGGACCACTCATTCGTTCATCTAGAAATGACAACATAACTGACAGACAAGACATGTGCCATGTAACCAAACCTACATCTTGATTGTGGCTTTCAGCCATTGTTGTTTATTTCATACCTGATAATTTGATACAAAATGCATCTCTACCTAGAATTTATAATTGTGAACTATAATAAACATCTACATTATTACAACTGTAAATGTAATAATTTCAAATAGCAAGATGACTTATCCTTGGAAAGGCTGTACTAGTGCAAAATATTTATACAGTATGGGTGCGTCTACACTTATAAATTAAGTCGATTTAAGCCTGCTTAAGTCAACTTAATTTACTTTGCATCTACACTACAATTTCCTTAAGTCGACTTAAGCTGCTGCTTAAATCGACTTAAGAAAATTTTAAGTTGACTTTATTAAACCTAGTTTAAAGTCGACTTTACTTTATTAAGTCGACTTAGCCAGTGTAGACACAGATTAGCCCTAAGTCGACTTTAAGTCCCACTGACCTCCCTGCCAGGGTGGCTGGCACAGCCGGAGCCTGGCGTGCCCACCTACAGGGCAGGACACAGCCCTGCCCACCCCACTCCTATACCTTGCCCCATCCCTGTCACTGTCCTGTTCAGCCCCCATTGTACCCCTGGTACAATGGGGCAAATGCTGAGCCCCCTGGCACTTGAAAGGGGTGCCCCCCCACCATGGACCAGTCCCAGATCCACCTAGCCCCTAGAAGTCGACTTAGGCGTCCAGTGTGGACACTCTAAGTTGATTTGGCAAGGTCTACTTTAAGTCAACCTAATTTTATAGTGTGGACATGCTAGGTCGACTTAACAAAGTCGGCTTTGTTAAATCGACTTAGCAAAGTCGACTTATTTGGCCAAGTGTAGACATAGCCCATGTTAGCATTTCAGCCAATAAATTGATGGCCCTATTTTATTAGCTCATACAGATTTTGGAAATGTGAATGTAAATTTCCTCAACTGTATCTTTAAAAGGCAATATGCATGGGGTACTATGACTGGTTGTGCTCCCCATATTTAGTCAGGTGGACTCAATCAGCTAATTAGGCTAGAACTAGGGGACTTTTAGACTGGAAAATCTAATTAGAAAGAGGCCTATAATGCCAAGTAGATGGCGTGGCTGAGAAAGGCTGTAGGACAGCAATCAACATTCACTTGCTGAGAAGAGGGTTATTAAAGATGGAATACCTAGAGAGACAAGGGGAGCTATGGTGGGGGCAGACAGCTGAGGGAAAGCGAGCCCAGAACTCCTGAGCTGAGGATCCGTGGAATGAAACCTGGAGAAGAGGACAGGCCAGGGTTCCCTTACCAGCTATCAAGGAAGTGGAATAGAACTGAGACAATGATGGGAGGGTTGCCTAGGACTGCCGTTTCACTGTATGCTCAAAGGGGAAATGCTGAGTGATTTAGCTGGAGGCCTAAATTGTGAAGGAGTTGCTGAAGATCTTAGAACAGGAAAGGAGCTTTAGGCCAGAGGGATAGCCAGAGTGATGGTATACAAACTGTGGATGGGGCATTGGCCTCAGGAGCTAATCCCCAGAGTGACCAAGAGGAGACACCAGATCAGTGGTGAGTGGAGGCACCCTGGAATGGATATTAATTATGTTTTGTTAAAATAATTTAAGGAACTGAGTTCAGTAAGTCATCTTCTTACAAACTCTTTAAATATTGTCCAAAAAATATTCACCAATTACTTACAGGAGCTTTATGGATGCAGAGAAAAGACTGCACTGGCAAACATAATCATAAATCTATTTACCAACATTATAGAACCAATTAATATTGGCAGAATTACTCGTAGCAGGTGAGTTTAAGAGATTTCAGAATCTCGTAGAAATCCACAATTTGGGTGCAGAGCAGCTCACAGAGAATGTAGTTCACACACTTTACTGTATGACAAATAATTTATAATCAAAACCAAGGTGCTTGAGTCACTGAGTCGTGAGTCAATTTTCAGGCTGCAAAACAAGGAAAACTGAATGAAATGACATTTGTTTTCACTCACCAGGTGATCTCCTCTGTACTGATAGTTTCAGTTACACTTTTGAGCTGACGTCTCTCAGATCTCTCTTCTCACTTGGAATCTAGCAGTCTACAAAATATCCTCAAGGATGCCCTGCTGGTTCTCAAAGGAGCAGGTAAAATAAACTGAACTTTGCATCTATCCACAGTTCTGACAACATTTCTGCCTCTACTAGTTTCCATCCAGATCACATCATGTCTTGATTCCTTCTTTCTCTCACACCAAAGTTCTCACTATACCTTGTCAATTCTTCCCCCACTATAAAAATTAACCACATTCTTCTTCATCTCCACAACTAAATTCTTGTGCAGACCTTCCTCGTCTCTTTGCTTGGACCACTGCAGTCCCCTTCTTTCCAAGCCTTCCTTCTCATAAAACAGAAAGGATTATCAAAGCAAGTTGAGCTTAATATCCTATCCCTGAGATGTAGAGAACAGAGAGAGTAAGTCAGTCAGTAATAGCATTGGCTGCTGTAAGATTCTGATACCAATCATTCAACCATCCTCAGCACAATGTAGATTGTGTATAAGAATTGTTTTATTTGTATTAAAATTAGACTGTGAACTCCCTATAGCAGGGACTGTCTTCTGGCTTTATTGTAATTTGCCAAGGTGTTGTTTTTAACTAATAAACAGCAGAGTTCCTCTTTTTCTATAGCCACAGGACTCTGGTTGTTTTTCTGCAATAGATTAACATGGCTACCCCTTTGGAACTTAACTCATCAAATCTTACCCATATGTACATTTTGCATGATTATGATGACCAGTGGATTACTGGCAGTCACTAGAGACTTCACATGCCACTCTTTGGTGACCAACTCTGCAGCTATCCAACCAGGTGATAGATGTAAAACTTTTGACTTCCCCTGTATCTTCTGCCAACTGCTATCAAGGTCACACTGGCTAAATTGAATACAAGCAGTATATTTTGACAGTAAATCCAGTCAAATTCCTCTGACCCATCTCATATGGGATTCCACTATAGGCAAGATTAGGAAATTGTTGGTCTGCTTGATAATAGCGATAGTGATGTTACTCCTAAAGCCATTAAAAATTAATGATCAGAAAAGACATAATCCAAGAAAGAAAAAGAAAGCTTGCTTATAATTATAGATAGAAATGCCTCAGACAGTTTCATTCTTTTCAAATACCATGCAGAAATTCAGCATTCTGTGAAAACACAATGAAAATAAGCAATGTTTAAAAAACAATCAAAATCCAGTAATAGAGGACTCTTAATCAAATATTGTAGAATTTATGCCAGTGAATTGAAAAGTACATGAAAGGACATTAAGAAGTCACTGCTATAAGTTTAAATGAATTTGAATATTTCTAATTTGAACTTTTAATATTAAAAGTGGACGTAAGGAAAGACAACAAAAGGATTTATGCATCTGTTTGGTATAGAAATTGACAATAGAAAAGGAAACAAAATTACAGAATTTCTGTTTAGGCAAAGATTAGAAACAAAAGAGACCTTTGGAGTTGGAGAAAATTCTGTACAAGAATTAGTTTACTGAGAGTTTCAATGTATCAGTAGTAGTGGGAAGGCTAATGGAAGGGATCAACTTCCAACACAGACTTTTTATTAGTGTAATTCTAAATTAAATTAAAGCACCTCAATATGACAAATTCAAAGCAACAGGTGGAAGAGAATCCATACCTTCTTTTTAGTGTTGGCACATTTAATTCTGCACATCGGCTCTTACTGTACCCTGGAGCAGAATATTTAACATGACAATGGGATGCTCAAGATCACTAGAGTTGACATTAATAATAGACTCAAGTCTGACTGCATCAGCTCTATGGGCTGAACTGATTTATCTAAGACTATTGAATATAGAGGTTATGAGTTAACGAAAGGATCCTTATGAATCTGATTGTGCAAAGAAAGTGAAGATGGAGCAATTGTGAAGGAATACAGTGCCTTTTAAAAGATCCCTGAGACTCAGCCATACAGTGATGGGCAGTATACTGGTAAGAGGATACAATAATAGTTATTTTAAGTAATAGAAACCGTGTCCTTTTATTTTCCAGTCAGTAAGGAAAGTGGAGAGGAGGGATCAAAACATAATTGTTAATTTGATTTTATTTAAGATGTTATTTACAGGTTAGAAGGTTTGGTTTTATGTTTTACAGGACAACGGGGAAAAAATGGAATTTCACTGCACAAAGTTAAATTTCATGCGCATATGATGGTCTCTATTTCAATTGTTTTTCAGTTGCAAGCATTGGAATAGGATTAATTTATGTATATTGCATAATGGCTTTGAACATCAAGAACAGTACTGCTTTGTAGAAGCTATGTATTATTGGACTGTTAGTGAAAAACAAGCAGGATCATAAAGATTGTGTTTCTAAGAACCTGTTGAACGTATTAGACCAACCCTTCTGGGTGTATTTTTTAAAAAATCTATTTTATATTTTGAAGGTGTTGCAAGGAAGGCACAACACTTCCTTGTCCTTTGCCAGTTGGCCCATGGGAGAAAAAATTCCTTCTTACCACCAAACAGGTAATTAACTATATCTGCAGCTTCTGTCAGGCCAAGTTCTCATTCCTAGATCAGGGTGGATAGAGTGCAGCTCCTGGAGCAGTGCCGGAAGAAGCTCCACATTTGTCACTATACCAAATTAAATCCTGGGAACTGGGAAAAATGCTAGCCAAGCAGCACCCTTCTCCAGCAAGCAGGCCAGTGAGTGCCAGAGATCCTCGTGGGAAGGAGCTACTTGAGGTCCCACAGTGAGTGTCTCTCTCCCTCGTGAAAGAGACTGTTTCCCTTTTCACCTCTAGTCCCATTAAATTCCCCAACCTTTTGAGGGAGATGAATGTCATTTTTGGGTCTTCATCAAGGGGGCCAGTAGTTTGTGTTCTATCAGAAGACAGAAGAATTATGATTTATACATATCGTATGTAAATGGGTCACTTGAACCACATCCCTACTAAACATTCCTTCCCAAACTGATTATCTCTTTTCTGAAACTGTTAATGTTTGAGAACAAAATGCAGTTGGAAGAAACTTTTCTCTGTGTTGCTGCACCAAAAATAGTTACCAAAGAATCTGACATCAGAATTCACCGCTGTCAGTCTTCTGATATCACAAAATGCCATGTGCTGGCACAAATTATTCCACGATCTCTTTCAATAATTCAGATGCTGGGCAGAATTTAGAGGAAAAAGTGTGGTAGAGAAAAAAAATCTACCAAAAAAAGTTAACCATTTCAATCTCTTAGTTTAACTATTGATAATGGGGTATGGAAACTCTTTGATGGCTTTGGAATGACTGGGTTGAATTTATTCTACTTTGTAAAAAGTGCTCAATTCCACTTTTCTTAAACTTCCATTTGTCTTCATTTAATTATCTTCATCCTTACTTTCTCAGAGCTGCCGACACTATGCAAATATACACTGTATTCCTATGTATAGAAAAATGTCATCAGTTATTGTATCTGCATGCTCCTCCAACATCTCAATTATTTTATTCTGCAATGTTTTTGATACAGAAGTGATTCAAGTGGGATTAATCAAACAGAATTTTCAAAATGGGATTATAAAAATAGGACCTGGTCCTCAGTAGGTGTAAATTATAAAAAGTTACTTTGACTTCAGTGGATCTACACTAATTTACCCCAGTTGAGGATCTGGCCCAGAATTTAGTACTCTCACTGCACAGATGTAATGCATCAGTTCTGCCAAAGCCATTAGAATTTAGGAATTGTAGGAAAAAGAATTCTTGGGCTCCAGCTATTTTTGCAAGAACATCTTCTAATGACTGGTGAATAGATATTTTCTATTTTCTCATTTAACTTCTTAAGCAAATTTAACTCTTCTGGTCTCTCATCACAGGAACCAATGGTGAACATTAATCGGCTGTCTTAGTTCCTGCCTCTTTGATGTCTACATTTCATTTGTCACTTTATTTCTTCTTCCACTTTTAAAAGCAATGAAAATAGTACTAGGCCAGGGGTAAGCAACACAACAGGCACTAATATTATCTTTAAGGTGAGTTTTCACTGGCTCATTTAACTAATTCATTATCCCCAAAGACCTCTTCAGAACCCATTTCAGAGCCATGCTTGAGGCCCACTCAGTTGTTCACATATGTAGCTGACACCATGAAATCACCAATTCAATTGATACTCTTTTTCATTGCATTTTATCTGCACCAGGAACAGTTCCTGATATTATAATTTCTCTGCATTAGTTTAAAACTGAACTACCACATTCATCAGCTATATTTTCTGTATTAGGCTGTAGTATCTTTTCTAAGTGTTTGAAATCTGCTCCTGCATCAATTCTCAATACCACTGTCCTGCCAAACAGCTGTAGTTCCACACACACAATGCATCTGCATTCTTTACACATGTAATCAGTCCCTCCCAAATATGTTGCTTGTTCCTATGTACTTTCAACTACATCACTCCCCTTTTTAGTATAATCAGCCACCTGAAAGTGTCTGATTTGTTTGTTATATTTTTTGGTTGGTGCTGAGCAGTTTTCCATCAGGCTGTGCTTCCGGTGGCAGTCAGCACCTGGCACACCTGCCTTGATGCTAGTTCCCCATTTTTCACTTTTCTGGAACTTATTTAATTACTTCTCTCTCTTTCACTTTGACTGAATTGATTAATAAGCATAATCATCCAGCTGTTCCTAACTCCGTATTTTGTTTCTTAATAAAAGCCATTCTACCAGCTTTCTCTAGTGGTAGCTCTGTAGCTTTAGTTGTACTTCCTTGTAATAACAAATGTACACACAACTGTAATTACCACTTCTATATGTATTCCCAAATCTTCCATGGTCTTTGTGTGCGTTCCTGGACAAATTGTTTAATCTTTCTCTGAGTCAGTTCTGCACTGTAAAACAAGGACAATATTCTTTTTATGTACCATTTGTCTCTTGTCTACTTAGACTAAAAGCTGTTCATGCCTACAATTGACTTTTAGGATCTATTTGTGCTGTGTCTGGTATGTTGGGGCTGCAATCTCAAATGGGACCCATCAAGAGTACCGTAATAACTGCCATCATACTACAAATAATTAAGACAAATAGTTTGACATAACGGTCACACATTTTCTCCTGCTGACATTATGGAACTGATAACTGAAGTCAATGGAAAAATACTCATTGTCTTGAACTGACTTTGCCTCAGGTCCTATATCAATCTTCCTCACTAAAACATCACCACAGAATAGGGCTACAGAGAGTTAGGGTTCTCTTGCAGTTGCTCCTCCCAGCTACTAGGTGACTATTCTCAGTACTGCTGAGCAGGCAGACAAGGCTTCCTCTCCCCTACTCATTGCTTCCCATGATGACAGCTTTACCTTCACTATGTCATTCCCTTCAGCAAGCAGTTTGAAAGATAGAAGGAGAGAGGAGGAAGCCTGCAACTTCTGTCTCCTGCTCACCTAGCTCTGTAGAACAGAAGCAGCATATATTACCCTGAGCAGGGCCTCAAGTAGAAGGAGCACAGTGAATGTGAAGGTAGGAGACAGAGGATCTAGTAAAGAAACAGTGTGGGGAGAGATAAAAGTGGGCTGGATAAAATGAGGAGCAAGGGACAGAAATCAGGAGGTGATGAAGAACACAGAGGAGAAAAACTGAAAAGAAAGATTGGGAGGAAAAGACATCAAAATATTGCATTACAGGAGGATGGGAAAAGAAAGATCAGATGGCAGGCAAAGAAACACAATGGTAGAAATAAAAGTAAAAGGGGAGAGTAAACTTTTTCATATAAGGACTGTCTTTCTGTCATGGGATTAAGTGTGACTAATTTTATAGGAACAGTCTCAATGTTTGGGGCTTTTCTTATACAGGCTCCTATTATTCCCCATCCCTTGTCCTGATTTTTCACCCTTATATTTTGGTCACCACACATGGGTCTGTACAGTGCCCAGAAGGTTATGGTCATCATCCCTGACTGGGGCTTTTAGCTGATGCCCCATAAATAAGAATGATAAAGTAGGGAAACAGAAAACAATACAAAACAAAACAAAAACAAAACAAAAACCCAGGATGACTTAATGAAGGTGTGGCACACAATTCCTGATCTTTATTTCCTGCCCAGTCACATGATATAGGTCAAACTTACATGAAGTTCAACCCTAGCCACATGGCATGGGTCTCTCTGCCACTGAAGTAGCTGTTGATAGAAGATAGTTTTGTTGGTGATTTCATGAGACTCTGAATCAGGAGTCCCAGCTGTACCAAGGACTTACTCTGTCACATTGAACAGATAACACTGGATCTTCAATTGGAAAGTGTTATGTAATACTATTTTCCTTAATCTGTCATTAGCAATGGTAAAAAACTGAATCTGAAAAGCTTGCTCCATTCATCAAACACTTCACTGTCTGTCACTCAAAAAGCTAAATGTTTCTTAGGGAGAATTTGGAAGCCAAGAAGTACTCATTAAACATATTTATCACAACAGTGTAATTATTTTACTTGCCTTTTTCATATGCAAAACTATTGAATGGGTTCAACTTCTTTCACCATGGCATCTGTGGCTTATCTCAGGAATTGGTTGAAATACGCTCTGTGTTTTCTGCCAAAAAGGGGGGAGGGGGAAGTTGGTTGTTTTGTTTTTGTTGGGTTTTTTTATTTTATTTTTTCATGGAACATTTGAGTTGTTCAATTGAGTGAAAACTGAAAAATGTACATGTTCACAATAAGCAGAATCTATTCTATAAACTTAGACTCAACAGACCCATCATTCATTAAATATAAAAACTTTTTTTTTTCAGACTATTGAGTGCAACAGAACAGTGTAATATAGGACTGTATCCAGTCAAGAAAAAAGTTAAGGTTTTTAATCAGGATTTTTATAACAGAAAAAAATTCATCTGATGTATGCTAGAAAGATAAATTAATACAGGCCACTTGTGCAAAACTACTTGATAAATATAAGCAAGGTCTTGATTCAAAGGAATATTTTACAGATGTCATAGAGGGACCATTATGTTATTTGTAAGACTTCTTGTATATCACAGGATATTACATTTCACCCCACACTGAATCTAAAAACTTTAGTTAGGCTACAGTATTTCAGTCTACAGAAAACTCAACTGCTATGTGCTGCAGTCAAAGAACAGCAGAACAAGGTGCCACAAATGTCCAAGGTCCCTCCTCCCCATTATTTACCTCAACAATCTGTGTGTCAACACTATTAAATAGTATTTGATGAAGAACTTATCCCTGAGCGACCCTGCTAGAAATGATACAATTCATTGATAGCTCTCTATTACCATCTACCTTTTGAGGTCTGTAAGGGTGCATCTACACTTACAAGTTAGGTCGACTTAAGGAGGCATAAGTGGACCTAACTTACTCCCTGTCAACACTGGGCTTTTATTAAGTCGACTTAAGGAAAGTTTAAGTCAACTTAATAACACTTAGTTTTAGGTCGACTTAAGGCTTAAGTCAACTTCTTAAATCGACTTAAGCCAGTGTGGACACCCTAAGTCGACTTATTCCATAAATTGACCTAGTTTGGGGGGATAAGGGAGCCTTGTATGGCTCCCTGGCAGAAGGGAGCCAAGTGGCTCCCTTCTGCCGGGGAGCATGGCTACCTTGTCCCCGGGGGATCCCCTGCTCCCTTCTCCCCAGGACCCACGGCTTCCCGGCAAGAGGAGCCGCGGCTCCTTTTTTGCCGGGAAGCCGTGGTCTGGGGAGAAGGGCTCTCCAGCTGGGGCTGCAGCAGAAGGGAATACTCCACTGGGGCTCTGGCGGTGAGGGAATCCCCTGTTGGAGCCCTGGCTGGAGCAGTGGGGATTCCCTCGCCGCTAGAGCCCCAGTGAGGGATTCCCTCCCCGCTGGAGCCCAGGCTGGAGAGCCCCGGTGGTTCCCTTCTCCCCTGGACAAGCCGCGAGTGGCATCCCGGTCTTGGGGAAAGCCAGCTGTGCATGGCTGGCTCTCCCCAGGGGAAGCCGGGAGCTGCTGCTCCCCTAGTCTAGGGAGCCAAGGCTCCAAAGGAGCCTTGGTTCTCCCTCAACCTATCCAGTCGACCCAGAAAGTCTAGTGTAAACTCTCTAAGTTGACTTAATAAGGTCGCCTTTAAGTTGACTTAAGAGTCTTGGGTAGACTCTCTAAGTCGATTTAATAGAGTCGACTTAACTTTCTGAGTGTAGACATAACCTACGTGACCCACTTTTAAATCCAACTAATGTGGACCCTGTTAGTTACTCATAATGTAAGGTTTTATTTCTGAATCAAAAAGTCATGTGATACTAAGACAAATGTCTTGGAGAAATCCATCTATCCTCTATTGCCACAACTGCCTTTATCAATCCGACCTGTAATTTTGTGAATAAAAGACAACACTTACCTTTGATAAGTCCTACCTTCCAGGGAACCATGCTAACTAGCATTAATTATTTATATTAGAACTACATTGTCAGTCTGCCAGGCTTTTGACATTTCTCCAAATTTCCAAGAGCTGTACAAAAAACCAACAAAAATCATTAGTAGTTCAGAGACCACCTTAGCTAGCTTCTTTAAGAGTCATGAGGATAACTTGTCTGGGTCTTTTAATTTGAAAATATTTCGTTTTAAGACACTGCCTCACATTCTCCTTGTTATAAATGGTAAATTTTCCTCTCCAGCCACAATGTCATATGAGATAGATTCACCTTCCTGCTTCATTCCAAATACAGAACAGAAATATCTATAGAATATTATTTCCTTTTCTACATTTAAATTTACAATTTAATCATATGCATCTAGCAATGGACCTGTACCAATATGATTCAGTTGGAAACTTTTCAACACCACAGCATAAAAATTATATACTAAACAGGACAAACTAAGAATTTTATGTTTTCAATGTCTTTGGAACACCTAAAGTATTTTAAATAGTGTTTTTTTTCTTTTAATAATGAATACATTAGAAAGGAATATGATTTTTTTTTTTCAAGTAAGCTGGTAATTTTATTCCTGATGTTGGCAGGAAATCAAATATTAAAATGTAGGCTGAAGCACACACAAGGTCTGATTCTCAACTCAGTTACATGGGTGTAAGCCAAGAGTGCCTCCATTGGAGTTGACAGTATAAAATAAGCACTAGTAGTGAAGACTTTCATGGTGTAGATCAAGTTTTCAGCATGCAGCCATTTGACTTTATTATATTCACTGCTTTCCATTCTATTCTGCAGTAATGAAAGGAACCTTCTGTAATGTCCTGTAAGACAGTAGCTTCAGCAAGTTAGCACAAGGATTGAGGACTGTGAACTTAAAACAGATAAAACTTTGAACAGATAATTGGCCCAACAGAAAAGCTGAAGTATTAGGGAGCTGAAATAGAATCTGAAATGGGAATTTCTGAGTACAGATACACCATCCAACACAAGAGTATCAGGCAACAAATTGCCATTCATTGCAGGTACATGAGCTACATCTGCAGATACCTAACCACAAGAGGGCCGTGGTAACAAATTGATGTATATGATAATTTCAGATCATTGATATACTAACCTATAGGAGGTAACAAAATGATGGTCACAGGTGATGAAGGGGGAGTGATGGTGATAAGAAAAATGTTGGTGAACATTTCAGGTTGTTCTATAAGGGATGGTGTGAGTATAGGGGTGTGCAGATATACATTCAGTAGTATCTCTATCAGCCTTACTGAGTTGGGGTATTTCTGACTACACTAAACGTATTAATAAAATATTGCTAAATACAGAAGAGTTCCTATAGTGTGAGTGTTGTAACTGTGCCCATTGGAGTTCCTAATATAATAATTTTAAAAATATTGGGTCTGATCCTGGGACAAGAGCCTGTAGGCCCTCAAAGTGATCATTGGGAATTCTTAAAACAGACAGATAGGGCTAATACAAGATTCAGTGCACCTCATTAGGGTCAGGGAGTGCAACTTGTGAATCCTGAGTCATCTCTTAGGAGGTACTCTAGCTCTTGTGTTAAATATTAATGAAAATGAAAGACATTGAACATTTTTATTATCTGTATTACAGGAGAGCCAGAGTCCCCACAATATATGGGGCCCATTATGCGAAGCACTGATCTCACACGCATGAAGAGATCGTCTCAATTTTTGTAGACTAAGATTTTCAAGGCAGGGACTAAGACAAGGTGAGAGGAAGGCACTAGAAATATCCACCCTGTACAGAGGGTTGATGAGGTACACAAAGGTAAAGGAGAACAACAGAGTCCTGTGGCACTTTTTGGGTGCATCTACACTAGTAAATTAAGTCAATTTAAGTAAGTAATTAAGTAAATTAAGATTTAACCTGCTGTTTAAATCAACTTAAGGAAATTTTAAGTTGACTTATTAAGACCTCCTTTTACTTTGACTTACTGATTAAGTCAACTTAATTAAGTCGACTTAAACCAGTGTAGACACGGATTAGCCCTAAGTCGACTTAAAGTGCTCCCAGGGCTCCCCCACTGACCTCCCTGCCAGGGTGCCTGGCACAGCCAGAGTCTGGCGTGCCCACATACAGGGCAGGGCACAGCCCTGCCCACCCTGTTCCTATACCCTGCCCCTGTCCATGTCCAGCTCAGCCCCCATGTACCCTGGTACAATGGGGAAGATGCTGAGCTCCCTGGCACTTTGGAAGGGGTGCCCAGGGAAGGGGGACACCCAAGAAGTGCCCCCTTTCCCACCATGCACCACTCCCAGGTCCACCTAGCCCCTACAGGTCGACTTAGGAGTCCAGTGTGGACACTCTAAGATGATTTGACAAGGTCGACTTTAAGTCGACCTAAATTTACAGTGTAGACATGCTAAGTCGACTTAATTGAACAAGTGTAGACATAGCTTTAAAGACTAACAGATTTATTTATCACATGAGCTTTCATGGGAGAAAATCCCACTTTGTCAAACGCTTTGAAGATGGGAAACTTACAGAATGGGAGGAAATTAAATGCAGGGGCCTATATGACATAGGAACAGGTTAGGCTGTAACAGCAAATCAAAATAGGTGTTGGGTAAAAGAGAAGATTCTCAAAGTAATAGACAGACACCTAAATGTTATTCACTTTCACTGCTTCCTATCATTTATGTGTTTGAAAATCTCCCCCAAGCTTACATAAGAAGTCTATGGAGGAGGCAGGAATCAAAGCCAGATTGGTCAAGTCCCCGCTTGGTGCTTTAACGTTAAGCCTATCCTTCCTTTCTAGGGGCATGTCTACACTAGAAAAGTTAAGTGGCCTTACAGTGTCTACGCTAAAAACTTAAGTTGACTGCCTGCGTCCACAAACACATGTGCTAGGTCGACGGAGAGCTGCAGCTCGGGGAAGCCACGGCTCGGGGGAAGGGAGCCATGGTTTCCTTGTCCCCGGGGGGGAGGCATGGCTCCCTTCTCCCCAGCCCTAGGTCGACTTACGGAATTAAGTTGACTTAGGGCATCCACACTGGTTTTTGGTCGACTTAATAAGGTCTACTTAGGCCTTATGTCGACCTAAACAGGGGAAGTTATTAAGTCGACTTAATGAAAGCCCGGTGTGGATGCAGCATTCTTTAGGTCAACTTAAACGTCCTTATGTCAACCTAACTTGCAAGTGTAGACAGAGCCCAGGAGACGGGAGGGCAGTATACTTCCTAGCATCCTGTTTTTCTCAAAAAAAACCTGTCTTTCGGTGTGTACTTGAAGTCCACTAATATTTCTTAGGAAGGTTTTATAGCTTCTTACAAACTCAAGTATATAAAGCATGAATGGTTCAATCTTCTTGTGCCACAAAAAAGCAATAAATCCTACATCCCCATTGAGTGTGCATAGTTTCTCCATGAAAAACCCTACTAGAGTCCCAAAGGCACCCTCTAAGCTCCTTTTTATGACTAAGGAAGAAAGGGGAGAGGGGACCTGCCACTTTTTAAATGCAAAGGGAAAGGAGCAAGAAGAATTATTGTCAGACATGAAACTGAGCCAGATGATTTTTACACCACCACAAAAAGAAATTGCTGAAAACAGCAAGGGGAAAATATGGCTGTGATCCAGCCATGTCACCAAAGATACAGAAGGGCAGAAAAAGCCTTGAACTAATAGTTGTAGACACACTACTAAGATGGAAATAGGAAAAAAAGATATTTTCCTGCATGTAACATTGATTCTATAAGCTCTGGGTGATAGACTAAGGCTAGAAAAATATGGAGGCTTAGGTTTCCAACAGTGAACAGACTCACGCAATTGCTTCACAACGCAAACTTAACAAAGCATTTTTAAATAAGTGGCATATGCAATCTTTGCATAAAGTGGGTTTTCAGGGAAATACAAACAGGAGGATATGTTTCACATGATTTTTTGAAAAGAAAATCTGAGAAGAACACACTTAGCTCTAAATAAGAGTTATTTACTCATCAAAGGAATTTGTTATTTGTAATTTTCAGGGATATTTTTACTAGTTCTTGAAATTTCTATTTATTGTAAGTATTGTAGTCTGCAAGAATACTGTATGTAGATGATAGCAGAAAAATCATCCCACTCCTTTGCAGATAGCCCCTGTACATCAGTAACTAGTGCAGCTTGGCTTTGCAGTGAGGTCTGGAATGTGGGGTTAGTGCAGGGTATGGTTGGATCCTGCACAAATCCTATCTTCCAAAGCTGTCTTATGGTGGAAGCTCCAGGGGTCAGTTGCTGAGCTTTGTATTTGTGCCATAAAACCTCAGTCCATATTCTGTGGTAGGGAATGTTGCACTTATAAGCAACAGGTAAAAACTGAGTAGAGCCAGCATTCAGGGGAATATGAACCCGCACAGAAGAGGCACTGCTGCCCAGGTGTCAAATTACTCTTGCCTAGTATCAGGAGGTGAAAACATGACAAGGATTGTAGTTAATCACCTGTCAGAAAACCTGGTTCTATCCCCCATAAGGCTCATTTTTAACCTACTTGTGAGTAAGGTGACCGGAGGTCCAGATTTTATAGAGACAGTCCTGATCATCAGGGCTGTGTCTTTATATAAGTCCCCAACCCCCCGTCCTGATTTTTCAAACTTGCTATCTGGTCACCCTAAGTGAGTAGTACAGCTTGTCAAATACAAGTAGTGACTGGGGATTTTGGCAAATGTGATGAAGTTCAACAGACTTATGCACCCTGCTTCTTACTATGCAAACTGCTGCAGGATCAAGACCTTTCAGATCCATTCAGTTTCTAATTTGGTAGACATGTAAAGGAAGCTTACATATGTATCTCATACATATCTTTACATTTTATAGTTTACATACTGTGGCAAGGTACCCCCCCCCCCCCCGAGGGAGCGGTATGCCCAGCAGCAGATGAATACCCTGGTGGTAGAGGAGTGTGGCAAATGGAGCTCCAGCCCCTCTCTCTCTCTGTCAGGGAGCCCAGGGGTGGCCTGGGCACAAGCCCAGTGAGGTCCCCTTTAGCCCTGGGAGGACGGGGGGTGGTTAAGAGTCCCAGCTAGTCTAGACAGCCTCAGGTCCCTGGTCTGTCAGTCCTTTCAGTAGGCTGGGTCTGTGCTCCCCTCCTCAGCTTTCTAACCAGGGGAAAGTTCTCCCTCCTAGTCCAAGGGAAGCCTCAAACCTGGGGTAGGGGTAGGGGGCCGGGGCAGGGCCTCACTTCCACAGCCTTCTGGCAGGGCAAGCTTCTCTTATAGATCTAGAGCAGCCCTTAATTGGGTCCAGGTGCCTCTAATTGTCCTGCAACTCTCCCCTACCTACAAGGAACAGGGCTTTTAACAGTCTGAGGCTCACATATCTGTCTTGGTATAGTCTCTGGTAACTATCTGGCCTGGCTTTATCACAATACATACATATCTCAAAAATAGAAATGGTCCCTTATAGAGATGACAAGTGCTTAGAAAAATTCCTAACAGTTAAAACCAAGCATACCTTTCTCAAATAAAATTTATGGACATATCATTGTACATCTCTCTCTTTCTCCCCCCCACCCTCTCTTATACTCACAAGTATATGCAAATAGCATATATGTAAATAGTCTGTGGCCTAATGTATTTTGCAATAATTAATCTTAGCTAAAAATTGAGGTAGTCATCTAAGAAAGTGCTACTGTGTTTCAACTACACCACTTCTCTGCAATCTGCTACTCCAGTAAATTTGGTCTAATGACCTGTCACCCCATATTTACTGCTAAAGTGCCTTGCCTCATATGTACCTGTCTGTCCTGTGAATTAAAATTGAATAGGAGCACTCTCTACAGCATATTGTAATTTTATCTTTACTGCAACAAAGCTGCAGTGGGATTTCATTGCAGTAAAAGATTTTTGATACATGAATTTAGGAATATTTCAGTGCAGTATTAAAATATGGCCTAGTTTTTATATGCTCCTTTATCTGGTTGTGGTGTGGGGTCATTTTGTGTGTGTGTGTGTGTGCGCGAGAGCATGCACACGTGCAGAGCCTATTGCAGTTCTCATATAGCCACAATAAAAAAAACAAAGGCCAATAGATTAAGATTGCCAGTGTTTCCTTGGGATGAAATTCTTGTTTTATGGTGAGGGTATTAAAAACAAAACAAAATAAAACAAAACATAGCCATGATCCCATGTTGTGGTTTGTAACGGTCAGTCATCCACTCTTTGATATTCTCTGTGTTTTCTGCCTCAGGAAAACATTTCTCTATGATACAATTAGCATTGAAGACAATAGTAAAATTAGGTCAAATTAATTCCTGGTTCAAATCCAGGGAAGTCAGCAGATTTGAACCAGCAGTTAATTTGACCATTTGCATTTTTTTCCAGTTTATGCACACTTTTATGTTTTAACATAGAAAAGTGTCTCTTTTAAGGGTAGCAGGAATCAGTGTTGTGTTATGACGTGCTTTTCTATATTCACCACTCTGAATATAGGAAGTAGCATCAGTAAAAATTATTCTGATTTAAAAAAAAAAAATACACCTAGGATCCAGCCAAAGATCATAATGGTGGTAACAATTATACAGCCAGAAAGATCACATCTACACAGCAAAAAAAAACAGCCAAAATGACAGAGAGTCTCAAAGCCAGGGGTCAACAAACTAAGGCTCACAGGCTCAAGCTTACAGAGCTCAAAATACTATTATGACGATCTCTGAAACTTGGCAAACAGGAAGATGTCACAGCCCAGGTTCCAGACCCAATGGGTTTATCTACACTGCTATTTTTAGGTCCATAGTGGAAGCTGAAATTAATTGATCCAGGCTCTATGAGTCACTGCCACATGATCTTTTTCTTTTTTGCAGTGTAGACACTCATAACCAAAATTGTAAGATATAAAATCTCTCTAAAACTACAGTACAGCTAAATAGTGCTGCAAAAAAATCCAGTGAAACTGAGTAGTCAAAAATCACTGTCATAAGCAAATGGATGGGGATTTAGAGGGCAAGGAATATGCTCCAAGTGGAAGCACCAATTTATCAGTCTCTGACAATACTGTTTTGGCAGAAAACACCATGAAACTAGACAGCATAGGCAAATGACAAGGAAATCAGGAGGAGAGGGAAAACATAAGAGGCAGGGAAGCGGGGGGGGGGGGACGGGACCATAGGGAAAAAAAAACCTCTTGGCATGAGAATGAAGACCAATTTCACAACAGACAATGCAGCTAAGCTACAGAAAGAAAAGAAAAGACAAACCAGAAAAACAAGAGAAAAGGGAAATACATTCATTTCTGTCACTGAATAAACAGGTTTGTTATAAAGTATGCAAATGAAACAGATTGTCAACGTATTCGAGCAGTGGTTAGTTAACAATTGCAATGCAATATGCATTTTAGCATCACCTGAGCAGGATGATGAGGATAGTGACCGTGATTTGTTCAGGGAGATTAGAGAGGCTGTAATAAATAAATAAATAATAGGGGGATTTCAACTACCTCATATTGGGTACATGTCAGCTCAGGACAGGATGCAGAGAGAAAGTTTCTTGATACCTTAAATGACTGCTTCTTGGAGCAGCCAGTCCTGGAACCCACAAGAGGAGAGACAATTCTTGATTTAGTCCCAAATAAAGCACAGGATCTGGTCCAAGAGTATAGCTGAACTACTTGGTAATAGTGACCATAACATAATAAAATGTAACATCCCTGTTGGAGTTGTAGGGGTCAGGGTAAGCACCATGCAGCCCACCACAGTAGCATTTAATATCAGAAAGATAAATTACACAAAAATAAGTTCCAAAATTGTAGCCATGTTACTCTAGTTGAGCGAAGTCCTACAAGATTCCTCTTTTACTCAAAAATAAGGAAAACAAACAAGGAGGCCCGAGACACTTCTGAAGATTAACAAATTTATTTATTGCATTGTTAGTCTTTAAAAGTGCCACAGGACTCCTTGTTTGTTTTGCTGAACTAGACTGACATGGCTGCCCCTCTAAAAATAAGGAAATTATATTAAATAGAAATTAAAAATTACATTGCCAAAAGTGAAATCCTAGGAAGCTACATGGAAACTTTTTTTTTTATAGACACCATAGAAGAGGCTCAATTTAAGAGTATATCCCAAATTAAAACACATAACAAGAGGACCAAAATGTGTTCCTGTGGCTAAATAATGAAGAAAAAGAAGAAGTTAAAGACAAGAAACATCCTTTAAAGAGCTGAAGTTAAATCCAATTGAGGACAATAGAAAGGAGCATACACTCTGGCAAGTGAAGTATAAAAATATAATTAGGAAGGCCAAAAAAAGGATCTGAAACTCAGGTAAGTAACAACAAAAAGTAACAACAAAAATTATTTTAAGAAAACCAGAAGCAGAAAGCTTGCTAAACAACCAGTGGGGCCGCTGGATAACTGAGTTGTTAAAGGAGCAGTCAAGAAAGATAGGGCAATTGCAGAAAAATTAAATTATTTTTCACATCAGTCTCAATGGCTGAGGGGGTGCAGAAGATTCCCTAACCTGATGAAGTAGGATTCTGCCCATGAAAGCTCATGTGATAAATATATCTGTTAGGTTTTAAAAGTGCCACAGGACTTCTTAAGAATAACAACAAGAGTCCTGTGGCACCTTAAAGATTAACAAATTTCTTTGGGCATAAGCTTTCATGGGCTGCAACCCACTTCATCAAATGCATCTGACAAAGTAGGTTGCAACCCACAAAAGCTTAGGCTTATGATGCCACGGCACTCTCGTTTTTTTTTCCATATAGAGACTAACATAGTTACCCTACTGGAATGGCAAAATAAAAAAAGGAGGCTTGTGGTACTTTAAAGATTAAATTCCAAAGGGGTAGCCGTGTTAGTCTATTGTAGAAAGACAACAGAGTCCTGTGGCACTTTTAAAGACTAACAGATTTATTTATCGCATGAGCTTTCATGGGAGAAAATCCCACTTCGTCAGACGCTTTGAAGATGGGAAAGTTACAAAATGGGAGGAAATTAAATGCAGGTCAGCCTGACCTGATGCTATGTCATACACTCCCCTGCATTTAATTTCCTCCCATTCTGTAACTTTCCCATCTTCAAAGCGTCTGACGAAGTGGGATTTTCTCCCACAAAAGCTCATGCGATAAATAAATCTGTTAGTCTTTAAAAGTGCCACAGGACTCTGTTGTCTTTAAAGATTAACAAATGTATTTTTCACATGAGCGTTTGTGGGCCAAGTCCCACTTCATCAGGTGCCAGAATGGAGAAAACTTACACTGAAAAAAATATATACATCATGGGAGTGAAAGATAAATTCAGTGATTACACTTCACTGCATCAGGTCAGATTACTTCAGCAAATCAAAGAAGTTGTGTAGATTCAAGCACAACATATAAAGTGGTGAGGTTGAGAGAGGTCAGAATCACTGTTAGTAATGGAAAACAAAGGAGGAATTCTGTGGTCCATTTAAAGTTTAATGTTTGTAATGGGAGAGCCAGTTCATACTTTCCTTGAGACCCTGGTTGATGGCATAGCATTTGCATGTGAATGCTAACTCTGAAGTCTCTCTCTGAAGCCTTGATCTAGAGTAAACGTGCCTGAGGATACATACAAATAAGTCCATTACTGAGTGCCCTGGGAGATTAAAGTGATTTTCTATTAGTTTTTGTATGTTCTTATTTCTGATGTCAGATTTGTGTCCATTTATTCTTTTGCATAGAGACAGTCCAATGTGTCCGATGTATAAGACAGAAGGGCATTTTTGGCACATGATGGCATATATCACATTAGTGGATGAGCAGGTAAATGAGCCCCTGATGAAGTAGCTGTTTTTATTAGGTCCTATGGTGATGTCATTAGTTTTGATATGTGGGAATAGTTGGCAGTGGGGTTTGTTTCAGGGATATGGTCCTACTGTTTCTTTTGTAAGGTCTGTAGTTTCTGGTGAGTACCCATTTAAGGTTGGGGGCTGGTCTGTAAGTAAGGAGAGGTTTACCTCCCAATATTTGGGAGAGTGAGGGATCATCTTGTAGGATAGGCTGTAGATATCTGAATATGTAATGTAGAGATTTGAGTTGTGGGCTGTAGGTGGTGCCCAGTGGTGTTCTGTTTTCCTTCTGGGGTTTGTGCTGTAAAAGTTGAGCTCTGGGTATCTGTCTGGCTCTGTCAATCTGTTTCTTCACTTCCACAGGTGGGTATTGTAGTTTTAAGAAAGCTTGATAGAGAACCTGGAGGCGTCTGTCTCTGTCTGAGGGATCGGAGCAAATGCGGTTGTATCTTAGAACTTGGCTGTAGACAATGGATCGTGTGGTGTGTTTTGGATTAAAGCTCCCAGGCCACTGAGGGCTTGCCTACACGAGCACCGTAATCCGCACTAAAAATCATTACCGCGCGTTAATAAGTGAACTGTACAGACGTGAAATGTTGTTCCTTCGCACTAAGCACCTTCTTGCTGCGCATTCCAACCACCACTCGGCCGAGAGTGGTAACAGCTGTTTCGGATCATCTGCTGCACGTTTCTGCTCGTCAGTACTGTCTCTGAGCATTGATTGGAGTCCTGAACTGTCCCAGCATTCCCAAGTCGTCCTGTCTGTACTTCCCCCCACCCTCTGTATGGCAGTGATGAAACTGTCCCCGCCTACAGAGGGGAGATGTGACGGCATGCACATCCGTGCAGCCCTATGGCATGACCTATATAACTTTTCTGTTCAGTTTTTCAGTATAATTGTGTGATTTGATGCCAATTATGGTATACCATGTTCCTTTGTGAATGCTCAGATGTGAAGCATGATACAGTGTTCAGACTCTCAGAACTCTCTGTAGCACAGTGCCTGTAGGTTTACATGACAAAGGGAATGCTAATACCCTCCCTGGCTCAGGTTACAGCGAAGAACAGGACAGTGAGGGGAGTGGCTGTCAGCAGTTCCTTACAAGAAAGACGAGAAGCTGCAGACTGACTCCAAGCGCGTACTCAGGGAAAATGGAACGCTGGGATACGTGCCCAGAATTCAGTGCGATAATGCGCATCACAGCGAGGAATCCTGTGACGTAGCAAGGAGCGACGTGTGTACAAGCTGCAGCGCACTAAAATCCACGTGAGTCTTACAGCGCAATTAAGACGTTGCGCTCTAATTTGATCGTGTAGAATAAGCCTCAGTAATGGACTTATCTGTATGTATTCTCAGGCACATTTACTCTAGTAGTAAATAAGGAAGAGTTATTTACTACGTCTCCTAACATTAAAAATAGAGGTCTCCAAATGAAAACAACAGACAGTTAAAATGAACAAAAGGAAATATTTCCTCCCACAAGACTGTTTGCCAGAGGATGTTCTGAAACCCATTACTCTAAGGAATTCCAAGAAGAACTAGATAAGGTCATGGAAACTAGGGCCATCAGAGGCTATTTGCCAAGACAGGCAAGGATTACTGCTTGCCAGAGGCTGGGAATGGTCATCTGGAAGGATCATGATTTCCTGTTCTGTTAATTCCCTCTGAAGCAGCTGGCATTGGGCACTGTCAGAAGACAGGCTACTGAACTAGACAGACTATTGGTCTGACTCAGTTAGCCATTCCTATATAGTGCGATTTCTGCCTATGTTGCTGGGTACTTCCAGTGGTGTCCCGAATCAACTGGGCAGTACCCTGACCCTAGAGTCAGAAAACCAGCCTTCTCTACTCTATACCCCCTCTCACCCTCTCCCAGGCCATCCCCAGCAGGTAACCACCTGGGCATTCCCAGGTGGGGTGTGGGGATGGTACTCAGGGACAGGCAGCACTGTGGTGCAGCACACCATGGGATGGCCCAGCCTGAGGGGGTGCTCTGGGTGGCCAGGGACCTTTTTACCCAGGGAACTGGGGGTGCCTTTCAGCCCAGGGCCCCAGGCTAAGGGCAGCCCTGACAGCCCAGAACATTGCCAGCCTGCACCACGCAACAAAGCCAGTCCACTCCACCCCTGCAGTGCTCTGGGCCAGCGAGCCCCTTAGCCCAGAGCCCTGGGCTGAAAGGCAGCCCCAGTCCCCTGGGTAAGAAAGGCCCCAGCCACCCAGAGCGCTGCCTGCCCACACTGCACCCAGACTGGCCCATCCTGCGGTGCACTGCAATGCCACCTGCCCCTGTGCACCATTCCTGCTCCCATGCTGGGGATGGAGTGGCTGCCCAATAGCCAACCTCACCCCCGCCCCACCCCCGCCCAGGATTGTGCCCCAGACCATTTTTTACAACAATAATGACCCCAAGTACTTCACCTCTGAGAAAGAACAGGTTTTTAAAAGCTTGTTAAGGTCACATTTCACATTTACTTATTATTAAATGCACTGTGTGCAAAGCAGTGGCTTACCAGTTATGCAATATGTGGGGCTCTTTCCCTTCTTGAGGGTTGATCTTTTGACTGAAGGATTTCCAGAGGCATGTATAAGCCAACAGCATGCTCTCTGCTGCATCAGTTTGTAGGTAACTGGCAACAAGCCTAATAATGTGGTGAGTGTGGAGCACACACAGAGGAATTCAGGGAGATAAATTAAAATGTTTAAAAAAAATGTCAAACAGCTATAACTTAAAACTTTATTTTTTTATATCTGTAGACAATGCATTATTGGTTATTTTAATGTTAAATAGCTTTAGTAAAGACTGTTCATATTCCAGTGTGAAATGTTAGCAATTAAGACAACAAAAGATGTACAGGCTTAGAACAGATTTTAAAATAAAATAGCTCCAGGGTAGTAAGGAGTAGAATTTATTGCCATTCATGATGCTGGCAAACCTAAGTAAACATTTTCTGATGTTAATATTCTGTTTTCTAAATATTCTATTTAATGAACCACTGAAGTATTTTTAAAAGTCAATAATTGTTTTATAGACAATTTTCTTTTAGAATTTTTCATCCAAGAGAGAGACCCGAATGAGAGTTACAAATAACTTTGTCAGTGGAAGGAGCAGTGGGGAGCAACGGTCAGACTGTCTAGGTTGTGGCTGAATCAGACAGACTTCTTAAAAAATTCTCACTGATCTACAAGTTGCATCTGATGAAGTGGGTTGTAGCCCACGAAAGCTTATGCCCAAATAAATTTGTTACTCTTTAAGGTGCCACAGGACTTTCATTGTTACAGATCTACAAGGGTACAAAGAAATCTTCCAGGAGACCTTTAGCATTTTGATGCTCATAAAATCCATCCAAACAGTGGGTGAAAAAAATCAAACAACTATCCCACAGATCTGTTGGTCAGAATCCTGGCCTACAGAAAGTCTGGGTTAATAGTAGTTAAACCTACAATTGCATCTGAGGGGGCTGGACTTCAGGTTAAGTGCTGACTCAAAGCATGCAGGTGGAAGCCTAGGCTGACCCCAGCTCCCCCTCCCTTTGAATTTAGCACATCACTGTGTTATGCTATGAGGAATCATTTGGAATTTACTTCACGATGCAGTGCACACTAGTATGCTAAATACTAGCACAACAGGCAGTGTGTGGCAGGCCTAATGCCAAGGCAGCTGTAACAAGTACTGGTATCATCAGCAGAATTTGAAGTGCTAACCACACTTTCAACCTCTTTATCTGAGCAGAAAAAAAGACCATCCTCCTGAGCCTTAGCAGAGGTGGCATTGAATAAATACATTATGAGCTTGCACTCTCCTGATCATCTACAGTGCCTTTTCTTTTATGCTTTTCCTGGAAGCTTTTGCTTCCATCGCCTGACACTGAAGAGATTTCACTCCAAGCCTCAGAGCAAGGGAGGCTAAGAAAGATAGAAAGATTAGGGATTATAGAGTTAGTCAGTCAATAACTAGATTAAATGACACTTGTTTGACACTGCAATTGAAAAGTGTGCAGTCTGTGCTGGGAATGATCAAGATCTATGATGAGCCAGAATACAGTGAAAGAGCCGAGTCAGACCCCTATGTCCAGGGAAGCACTTTAGGACTAGAATGCAGCAGTGATTCAAGCTCATTAACTCTGAATAGGCTTTCTCTCATATAATTCTGACAATGTATGCCCCAATGTGTGGGCTCTTGTATTCTTACGACAAACCATTTTTTAAAAAATGAATTATTTTCCATCAGCTGTGAGCATTTGCCCTCATCAGGGATAAGGTGAGAGTCCAACTCGGCAAAAAGTACAAGAACATAGTAACTGAAATAAGAAATAATCACGTCCTGAACAACAGTTTTCACAGAGAGAAGGGATGTGTTAGAGCTGCCTTCTTTGATCAGGGATCAAACTGGAGACCTCAAAATTAAAAAGCACAAGTCTTTACAGCTTGACATAAAAAGCCATGATCTATTGGTATGGGATGTAACAGGCTAACATTCTTGGCACAGAGGTGGCATGTCACTCCCATTGAACAATGAGCTACAGATTAAATTGCAACACACTGTGCAGGAAAAGCTTGCATAGGTTAGAACCAGCAACAATATAAGCAAGGAGGGAGGGACAGAGGATTTGTAGACATCACCAAGGTTGTAAGTTTCAAGAACAAGGTTGAAATTAGAAATAGGAGGAGGGGAAAATAAAAGAAGATTCCTATTTAAACAAAGCAAGAGTTTCATGATGTTCCCACTAAATTATCACCAAACCTGTGAGCAACTAAAGAGATAGGCTATGCTGATGATAGCATTGATAGTAAGGATGGAAATTAAAGAACATGGACTAATAATCAGTGAAACTGTTCTGGATATTGGAATGAATGTTCTGACTGGATATAACATGCCTGAATCTGGATATTATTTGCCATTTATCAAGTCTAAGTGGCTTTACCCTCAATGAATCATTTCAATCTCATTTCCCAAGATGGTTCTTTAGTCACACAGCATGGATACCAGAGCACAGAAAAATAGCAGCAAGTAAGACATCTTGACATCATAACCAAAATAAAGTTATACAGTTTAATTCTTACTGCCTTGCACCTCAATTAATTATCCCTGAGCAAAATGAGTGTCAAATGCTAACATTTCATTTGCTTTTCAAGGCCATTCCATTTCACCAGTCCATTCCACCTTAAGCCCCAGCAGGAAGAGGACTATAATACAACCTTCATGCTTCAAGAGGGAATGTGTAACAGGGAGAGCTGACACTGTAATTAATCCAGGTCATTCTTAGGAGCTTTGTGTTTAATAGTCTCTTGCTGCTGAAGTTGTGCAGGCATGACACAGATAATGGGTGGTAATCTGTCTACTGTTTTTTCTTATCACACTAACGCCTTCCTCAGGAGCAAAAGAACTTTTAAAAATGACTCTTACTTCCTGAGCAGTGTATCCTAGTCAGATGCTACATGTAGGCAGGTACCCATAGCTTTTTGTTCTTGAATTACATTTTCACAATGACACTTAATTACATCCTACTGACTGTCTTTTTTACTCCTCAGAAACCACACAACCATTCCTGAAGTGAATATCCAGGATTGCGGCATTTTACCATTGTTATATTAGTATTTGTGCAATAGTAGTACCTGGAAGCCTACAGTTATCAGGGCTCCATTATGCTAAACATTGCACAAATACAGAGTAAGAGGCAGGTACTGCCCCAGAGTGCTCTGGAGAAGCTTGCACTTTTTTTCTCTGCTGTCCTACTTCTCTCCATAAACAAAGTGACATACTCTCTTGTTCAAAACTGGAAGTCCAATGAAAAATATTGCCTAATCCACCGTGTCTCTCCTGGTCTGTCAGACAAGCAACTTCTACAACAACTAACTTTACTTAAGGGGAAAAAAGACAACCAACAATAAAGAATCTTACAGAGATGTATCCCAATAGTTTATTCCCCATAATGAGCCACCATTGGCACAGTTTTTCCCTAACTAAAACTCTGCTAGTGAAGCACATTTTCCATTTCTGAAAATGAAGTGTGTGACTATCCCTTTTTTCCCCAGACAGATTGAACCAAGGATGATTGCAAGATAGTAAAGATTCCAGCAGAAACAGCTTTATTTCATACCTGTAAATATGAGAATTGAATAAGGCTTGTGGACCATTCTCACTGAGAATCTGGCACAAGTGACAGAAATATCCGGTTGCCAAGTGATAAATGATGAAGTGACAAAGAAGTTTTTATACTTTAAAACATTTTTGATACATCTGTCCTTTTCTTTGATCTGCTTTGGAGAGCATGTCTCTGAAACTGCAGCAGTGCGAGATGATCTCTTACTATGTGTGTCTAGCTGAATGCCACTCACACTTACCATTTAACCTCAAGGTTAGCTATTGACTAACACATAACTTGGTTGGGGTGACCTCTTTGTGCCATCTTCTGTCAATGTAGCTCCACTTCCTAGCTTAAAAGACCACAAAATATGAAATAAAATAAATAAATACATAAATAAAGTAGCAATGTTCATAACTGTTGAAAACGTAACATGAAGTTTTCAGTGTGTACTCTCCATGCACACAGGAGGGTTGAAGAAGGACCTGCTCCTTTCTCAGGCAAAAGCTCAGCTCAAGAGAGCGCGCACACACGCATGCACGCACACACGCACAGTGTGCCTTAACAGTTTACTGTTAAGGGACAGCTTGAGTTCTTAGGAAACTTAGGTAAATATTTTTGAAAATGTTGTAGTTGGAAGAAATTTTTTTCTCTCGTATGTGAGATATTTAGAGATCCATTGTTCCATACTGCATCCCATGTTACCCCCTATTTCCACATATTCACCACTGCAGGATGGTTATATGTTTTGTACAAAGTATGCCTTGTGGGGTATTTGAAAAGTCTTGATTTGATGACCCTCGTTACTGAATGTAGGCATCACCAATGTATATAAAGTTATGAGATTTTGCTATACATTTGTCAATGTAACATTGTGAATCTGGGAAACAATCACAGACTGGTCCCTCAGATGGGACAAAGGAACTCTAACTCACATGCCAAACCTCACAATGACAAAAGGTGCCCGCAATCATTTGCAATTCATATGGTGCGTCTACACTAGTAAATTAAATCGACTTAAGCCTGCTTAAGTCGACTTAATTTACTCTGCGTGCACACTGGCGTTTCCTTAAGTTGACTTAAGCTGCTGCTTAAGTCGATTTAAGGAAATTTAAAGTCGACTTTATAAAATCTACTATAAAGTCGACTTTAATGCTTAAGTCGACCCCTTAAGTCGACTTAAGCAGTGTGGAAGCCCTAAGTTGACTTACTCGACTTAGGGCAAGGGGGGAAGGGAGCCCCTGCTCACTCCTCTCAAGGAAGCTGCTAGAGTCTTATTCTGTGGCGAGCCAGTCCCGCACAGGACTGGCTCTCTACAGGACAAGCTGCTAGCGGCTCATCCTGCTCCCTTGTCGGTCCTGGGGAGAAGGGACCGCAGGGCTCTCTTTTCTCCAGGACCCCTGTGAGGAAGCCCCCGAGCCTCTCCAAACAGCTGGAGCACCGGCAATTGCCGGCACCGCAGCGCTCCAGCTGGCGGGGAGATCTCGGAGGCTTCCTGGCAGCTGGAGTGCTGGTAATTGCAGGTAAGGTGGCACTCCAGTTCCTGGGCAGCCTCCGGAGGCTGCCTGGCAGCTGGAGTGCGGTCCCAGCCAGAAGGGAGCCGCAGGGCTCCGTTATGGCTGGGACCTCTGTTGTCCCAGCAGAAAGGAGCTCGCATTCCCTTCTAGCCAGACCCCCGCGGGTCCCAGCAAGAAGGAAGTGGTGGCAGAGAGGAGCCGCCAGCTTCCTTCTCCTCGGGACCACTCAGTCCCAGCTAGAAGAGCTCCCTTCTGCCTGGGACCTGAGCAGTCCCAACCAGAAGGGAGCCGGGCAGTCCAAGAGGCTGGCTCTCCCTGGACCTAACTAGTCGACTTAGAGAGTCTAGTATAGACTCTCTAAGTCGACTTAGTATGGCCCACTTTAAGTCAACTTAGAAGTCCTGTGTGGACTCTCTAAGTCGACTTAATAAGTTCGACTTAAAGTCGACTTATTAAAGTGGATTTATTTAAGTCGACCTAAATCCCTAAGTGTAGACGTACCCATAATGAATAGTCATTAGGGCACATACACAAAAAGGATACTTAAACCCCATGGCACCACAAAGATTTTTCCAGCCCCTGGAGAAAAAGTATAAATGAGGGACAGTGAAATTGCCACGGAGCCTGCCTCTTCCCCACATCTCGACACAAGGAAGCAAGGCTGTCTGGAAAACAAATCTCCATTGAGACTTTGGGAGGGCCTGGACCTGAATGGTAGATGTTCCAGTTAAAGTGATCTGCTGTGAAATTCCTGATGAGAGAAATCCTCTTGCTTTTAGAACTATTAGCTTGCTAAAGTTTAAGATTTAGATTGTGGTTTTGCTATTTTATTTCCTTTGGTAATCAATTCCAATCCTCTATGCCACTACCACTTAATTTCTTAAAATCCTTCTCTAGTTAAATTATTTTGATGCTTAATCAAAACCAGTGAGTTTGTGTAAAATGAGGGGGGGTTCTGCTCAGATTAAAAGCAGGGGGCATGTCCATTACCCTTTGAAGAAATGGTAAACTGATTAATAAGCTTACATTGCTCATGAAGCCTTTGAGCAGTGGCTTGGGAGAGCCTTCATGCAATCTAGCTGGATGATGACTGAATGACCAGAGCCAGGAAGGTTTTAATGTTTACCAATATGGCAGTGTAGGAGACAGCCTGGGCAGGAGAGTTAAAGAAAGTGCAGCAATTCCACTATCCAGATTGCATCCTAGGGCATGTCACATCCATATGCATTAAAATTTCACACAAATCTTTTGATGTTCTACATCTCTAGTCTACTAAGAAAAAAATCATGGAAACCTTGACTCTGAAGCAATATTACATTAAAAAAAATTAACTTTGTTTCTCCATCCATACAGAAGTCATAAGAAGTCAGAGTTGTCTGGGAAACTTATGCAAACCAATTAGATCAAGGACTTTAATGGAGGGCTTTTAAAATACACTCAGTTTTGACCTAATTAATGGTAACTTCCATTCACTTTAATGGGAACAAAATTATACCAATACTGCCACATCTGAAAATCCCACTTTACATGAATAGATCCTTCCTTCTGTCAGTTCATGGATCTTAATACACAATAGATCAAATTCATCTATGATAAAAATCAATGGAGTTACACCCAGGATGCATTTACACCACAGCTTTTGGTGTAAACAGTACAGCAATGTACATATTTATTGCTGTGCAGTCATAACAGAATCTTATGTTCACTGATGGAATTAGCAAAAGGCAGTTTAGGAGAGAGAAAAGGAGCACAAAACAATATTACACACTATCCATGGTTTGAAATGTTTTTGACAAATATATCTATTTGAACAAGTAAAGTTAAATATTTATGTATTTGCAGTATTTCCTCTAATTTGGGAATAGACACTTGGAATGGATTTGTGCCACACTGATATTCAAGGCCACAGCTTTGTATTTTCATGCATTTAAGTTAACCACTGAATCATGGAATGCAATTTATTTTCACTGGGGCTGTCTCATCAGAACAAAATGAATAACAATGGAATTAGAGCCGTTGACAAATTAGTTAATTTGGGCAGGGGAGGGGGACTCTGTTCCAACTTACTTCAGCTGTCAAGATACTGTTGCTTATTCCCTCTGATGCTGTTGCAAGGACCTCATACAGAGTGGAAAAGACCAAGAGGCTTTCAGATCAGATTTGAATAGTTAAGCTAAATCTTTGAGAGGAAAAGGAAAAGAAAAAAAAACATTTAAAAACAAAATGTGCAGATCAGCCTGAATTCAGACCACCACACCAGAGCAATGAAAAGCACAAAGTCAAAACTGAAGTCAGAGCCCAATCTCATCGGAGCCACTTTTCATATCTGATTTGGATTCCAGCACCAGGCAGCCAGGAGTCTAGTTTGTGCTTCACTTCCTTTAAAGGATCACCAGGACCATCTTCCTTGCTCTGAAAAGCATTCTCAGTCACAAATCCCCTCAAGCCAGCCCCCAAACATTGTTTCTATATAGCTCCATCAAATTTGAGACCCAAACTTCCACAAACTTTAGCTACCCCAGCCCCCTTTTCCTACTTCTATTCAACCTGTTATCTTCCCAACTCCTTCTGCTCTTCAGTCGCAATATCTGATTTGCTCTATTCCCCAAATTTCCCCTGGCTCTAGCTGCCCTAACTGCCTCTGCTACCCTAACTCTAGAGCCTCTGGATACTGTTATGTCCACACTCCACCTGGAGTCCTGACTCCACCTAACCTCTTGGTCTCCAGCTCTTCCCCGACCCTATGTTCTCGGTTCCATTCTGGTTCCTATTAATACCATTAAATAACAGTGGATGACTGTAGCCTTCTTTATGGCTACTTCCTGACTATGGGAACTGTCTCTCTAAATCCTATAGTCAGCTTTAAAAGTTCCTTATTTCTATCCCTGAGGTCTCTGACATATTCACACCTTTAAATCTGTGATATGTATAGAAAATCTGTATCTGAATAAGAACTGAATCTTGCCCATCCTGATACTCAGACAGATGTAATTTTGAGGAGAAAAATTCCACTTTTGTAGGGAAGAGGAAGAAGATTTGTGATTTCTTTTTTATGGCAGCTGTATGAAGCTGCTAAGTGGTCCAGACTGTTAAAGTCAATATTGCTGAAATGGATAAATGGACAGAGGGCAAATGACACAGATAGAGATGGATGATAAATATACCACATATCTTTGTAATGTAGCACCTGTCTCTCATTTTCACATATGAAATTGTGCACATATATGCTACATACAGAGGCAAGTTTCATTTCTTTTTGTAATTGAGCAATTGCAATGTCAGCAAAAACTCATACTTTGACATAAATATATAATGTAACCTGGAATAAGAAGGTTATGCCACAACCACATTAATATTCAGAATGTGATCATCCACAATGAGAGAAAACAAACCACACTTGACAGATGTTAGTCACATCACTTCATGCAGTACTGGAAGGTACTTATGTAGCATAAAGTAGAAAATACTAGAAGAGACTCAATTACCTTTTTAAACTATTGGTAATGGTACCACTGATTGGAAATTTTCTCCAAATCCTCAGGCAGCCTTGCTTATTTATGTATATATTTAGATTGCATTACATGGGTGTTAGCCTTAGTCCCAGCCTTGTTTCTGACTACAAAGAAGAAAGACGAAAATGTCACAGACCTTAATATCTGACCCAAAGTCAGTAAGCGAGAATTCATTTTATTCATGAAGTCAGCAAACAGGTTTGCAAAAGATTGGGATGTAGATCAGGACCAAAGTGCCACCTGTCACTTTCAGAATAACTTTACTGAGGGAGATGGTACAGAGAAGACAAATTTACAACTGGCTTGCCTACGTAAGAAAAATCTTGAGAAATCACTTAATGAGCTCATGACCCAGCAGATTGTGATAAGTTCTGTCATATGCTAAATATCCATGTGTTTGTGTTTCTGCAGCTGATGGCTAAAATCTTAGTAAAATCATAGTAAAATAAATTCTGTAAGCTATTGAATATATTCATTCCAAGAAGCACATAAAGGGAAAAAATGATAGCACTCTAGGCCTAGCCTTGACAACCTAAAAGATATGTCAATAAGTTATTCTCAAGCAGCTTGTCAGATTGTCCTTTACCCAAGGGTATCCAAAGGAAAAAAAAATCCAAAACTAATGTTGAAGAATAAACACACAACTAACACTTTGATGGTTGCCATTTTATTATTTCTTAGCTCCATTTCCTCCACAGACCCTGGTGTTTCAGTAGGTCAGAAATTAGAGGACTTATTTCAATCTGATTGTACAGAATCTTAAAATTAGCTACCACTGCTTCATCCTCCACTTGTTAAAGGCCAGGATTCATGGCTGATGTGTTGTGGAATTAAGAAAGCTGACAGCCTCCTCAAATAACTGAGCTAGTTACGACTCTCCCACACATTTTCATTCCATTACGCCCCAGCTAGAAGTTTCTCATTCTCTCAGAAGTCAGCATTTCATTTGAGATTTTGAGCACTGACACATGCTACTGACAAGAAACCAAAAGCCGTATCCCATTATAGCAATTAAAAAGAAACTGTGCCCTGCTGTCTTACTTCATTTATCATTAGACTGTCAAATTACTATCATGTTTCAGGGATCTACCAGGGTAGAGCGGAGAAGAGTATTATTTTTTGTTCTTATGATACAACTTGTATTTAAGAGAGATGGGCATTCTGATGGAGAAGAGAGACATACAAATGAGGAGAAATTAAATGGAACATTGTTATGTTCGGGGGTAAAACCCAAACCAGTGACAGATTGTGTCACTGCTTGCCTTATTACACTAGATGCTTTAAACGTCTGTTCTTCTGCTTAGCCTTTGTCTGAATACTTCCAGCCAGCAGACAAGTCTGCACTTAGTGTCTGTGTTGAGCAGCTCTGATTCTAGCAGCCTTCTGTTTTAACCCAACCACATTCTAGTCACACCTGGAAAGATGACACCAACATACCCCAGTCTCAAATTTTCCTCAAAGCCATTTGGTTTGCAGTATCTGGCCCTCTCCTAGACTTTCAGAGAGATCTTGTTTGTTCCTTTAGAGATGCAATCTTCAGAAGTTTTCCATATTAACTAGAGCTAACATTCACTTGAAATTAATCACAGTGCTGAGCTGGTTTAGTTAAAAAGTAAAACAACTTCATTAAAAAAGGAGACCTTATTTCAAGAGAGTTCTAGTATAAAGGAGAGTATTAGAAACAATCACAAGCAAACAAAAGTAAAAAAATGCATAAGATTTAGCAAAACTACTATTTTAGTTCAAGTAAGATTTTCATCCCACTACCATCTAGTAAAATGGCTGACCAACCTTTGGTCAGGATTGCTCAAAAAGTCCAAAGTGTCTTTGGACTTTTTGTCTTCCTTTGTCTTCTTATGTGAAAGATAACTTGAGGTTTTTCACCCCTTTCTTTTACAATCCAGTCAATCTTCAAAATGTATTTTTCAAGCTGTGAGGAAGGCAAAATTGAGTCCAGTACTAAAGAAATTTCTAAGTTAATTTCTTGCCCCCATTAGTGTTTGCTAAAATGCAAATTATTCTGTTTCCTGAAGTTTCCTCCCCTGATGTGATGCTAACTGGTTACCCTGATGGTCCTTTTTACCTTCTATGTAAATTGCATTCCCATTGTCTCTTAATGTACTTTCCATGTGCCAGAATCATATTCCATTGTCTAGGGTGGAGCAATATTAGCCTTGCCGATAGACACACTTTGATATCATAATTTCCAGTATTTTTTTAATTTTGAATTGGTCTTCTGTACATATACTGTATAATGCTGAAGATCAATATGCTATTAGCTTTCCATTAATATCTTACATGACACCTTTTAGATACAGGTTATGGCAGAGTTTTGGGGTACACTAAATTGGCTAAGGCAGCTGAAACTTACTACCAGATATCATCAAGTACCTGTTGCATTTAGGTGCTGTTAGAATCACAAATAAATAGATGAAACAAACAAGGGGTATATCTACACTGGCAAGTTAGGTTGACTTAAGGAGGCTTAAGTTGACTTAAACAAAGCCACGTCCACACTGGGCTTTTATTAAGTCAACTTAAGCCCTTCCTTAAGTCAACTTAATAAGAGCTTAAGTCAACATAATAACACCTCCTCGAGGTCGATTTAAGCCTCAAATCAACTTTTTAAGTCAATTTAAAGCCAGTGTGGATGGAGATTAGTGCTAAATCAACCTTATTAAGTGGACTTGAAGCCGTTAAGTCGACTTAACAGGGTCGACTTAAGTCAACTGAAAGTACTGCCACTCTGTTAGGTTGACTTAACAAGGTCAACTTTAGGTCAACTTAAAGTCGACCTCGGTAAGTCGACTTAACTTTGCCAGTATAGACATAGCCAAGGAGTTCTGTGGCACTATTAAAGACTAACAAGTTTATTTTTTATATATACACATATTTGTTAGTCTTTAAAAATGCCACAGGACTCCTTGTTTGTTTTGCTGAACTAGACTAACAGCTACCCCTTGTGAACAAATAAATCGATACATACTAAAAGACTAGAAACCTGCTAGATGGAAGTTACTCTCTCAAGTGCATATACACAGAAAAGGTAAAAGAGAAGGTGACTATAGTATACTAGAAATAGTCAAGATATTAAAATAATTTGAAGGAATATATGGCCTAGAATTATAACACTTTTAGGGGTGTGTTGTTAATTTAGCATTGGGGATTCAGATAGTCTGCTGTTCTCCAAATCTACACTTTTGCAAGCTATCTTAGTTAACAACATAACTTGGTCAGACCACTGGTCTATCTAGCTCAGTATCCTATCTTCTGACAATGCCATATGCTTCAGAAAGATGAACAGGATAGGGCTGTTATTGAGTGATCAATAATGGGGCCTGTCATCCTGTCCCAGCTTCTTACAGTCAGAGATTAAGGGATACCCAAAGCATGGACTTTTCTCCCTGCCATTTTGGCTAATGGACTGATCCACCACAAAACTATCTAATTCTTTTTGCACCCAATCTTTTGCACTATTGGCCTTCAGAAAATTATTCCAAACTAACTACCTGATCTAACCAAATGTTGTGTTAGATTTGGTTTAGTTAATACCAGTAAACCCCCGATTCTCTAAAGAATCGCCCAGCTCAGTTCCCGGGCTCCTGCTGACAGCAGGAGCAGCTGGGGGATCGGGGGGCGGCAGAAGTCCGGCGGAGCTTCTGCCGCCCCCCCGAACCCCTAGACTGAGCTGGGGGGCCGGCTCCGCTTCGAGCCGGCCCCCCAGCTCAATTCCCCGGCTGCTGCCGACAGAAGGAGCCGCTGGCGGATCGGGGGG
>ML685784.1:5361018-5392254 GCA_007922175.1 Pelusios castaneus | reverse complement strand
CCTCTCCAGGCCTCCCTCCAGCCCCTTCCCAGCCCCCTTACCTGGCCGGAGGCTCGGAGGTGGAGGGACGGCCGGCAGAGCGTCTTCTGGGCCAGGCCGCTCCACCCTGAGTACGCTCTGTCTGAGCGTGCTCAGGGCGGGAGATTTGAATCTCCCCAGCCCGGCCAGCAAGACGTGGATTCAGCTGCTGCGTGCGCACAGCTGTGATGCGCACGCAGCTGCGTCCCCGCCGTGCATATATACAACTCTCATTTAGTTATATAGATAGTTAAATTAGTTGGCATAATATTATGTGAGAGTTTAACACTGGGGTGTGTGTGTGTGTGTGTGTGTGTGTGCGCGCGCGCGCCCAACGCTCTGTGGTCACCCAATACAGTCAATTCATAGCTCTAAAACTTGGATTAGATGGAAGACACCCTCTGAACTGGGTCTACTGCTTTTGTCCTTGATTAACTGTACCATGAACATTTTCATGTATATAATTTTTATACCATGTTTGGAAATGAATTAGAGAAGGTTGGAAGCTATTCACTATGCTGCAATCACTACACCGATCATTAGACTATTTATGCAAACATTAGTACTGACATTAATGTGACTCTCCTAGTTAAAAGTATCATTAGTGTTCCTTTTCTTTTCTCCCTAACCTCCTCTTCACATACTCTTTTCCACATAGTACCTTTTCTCTCCAGTTTGAGTCGCAGTTAGAAGCTCTAACAATTTGTGCAACTGAACAACAGATGTGTTTGGCAGAAAGTAGATAGATACAGGTATAGTAACCTTCAGTGTCTTCATAAAGTCATTTTTCCAAGTTACGATATAAACTATTTTTACGTCATTTGAATGGGCAACATAAAAATGCACGCTTAGGAAGGAAATGCCATGTGACAAATGTATGTAAATCATGATTAATGTGTATGCATACATCTGCACCTACCCCTATACATGCACATGCGCGCGCACACACACAAATAGCAGATAGTCATATTAGAAATATTAATTCTTGAAATCTTGGAGGAATTAGTTGAAAGAAGGAAAAGGAACAGAGTAAGAAAAATTATGTATCCACTGGCAGTGATAGAGATAAATTTTGTTTCATGATTGACTGAGGATAACCAAATCTTCAGCCACTATTCTGACTGCTTCGCACTGCTGAGGTGAAGCAGCTTAAAGATTGCTCTAAATGTTCCCCTTCTGTGGGGAAATCTTCAAGTGGCATAAACACAGCATAGCAATCTCCTTCCCTACTTTTCACATATGGATGTGTCAGGAATGGGGATGGAAGGAGAGGGGTTGGGTCCATAGCACTGTAGCCAAAGGTATCTTGAAGCAGTCCTCAACCTCACATCACTCTCCTCAGCTGTCTTGAGGATGAGATTTGTGCAGTTGAGGATTCAGGAACAGAAATTATCTTTCTCCAGGCCTGAGACTTTTTACAGTAGATTTAGAATATAAAAAATAGCCTCATTAGAATTTGCCTCCATGGTAACAAGTTTAGTTGATAGATACTTCTGTGTGAACATTAGTCACAACCATGCTACGACTCACTGTTTTAATCTGCTAATGGCAGACAACAGTGAAAATGCTGCATCAAGAAGTATTACATGTCAGAGGCTGAGGACTTTGGAGATGTTTCTGCCATCTCTTATAATGCTTTTATAGCATATTTTCCTCATTCTCCTTTTCTTACAGCATCCTCCTCTCAAATTCAAATGTCTTGGATATACCCGAACCCACTAGTTCTGCTGGTTTCATTACTATGTTTGTTGAATTCCAAAAACTAACCACATGTCAGCTTATAGTAAAATATAAAACTGGCCATGTGATAACTTCAAAAGGTTCCTACCATTGTTTGGTTGAAATCAGTACCAAAGTGTTTGGTACCCTGATACACCCCCAAGCACCTGGATGTCCTCACCAGGTCACACATCCAGCCTCACAAATTCTCTTTAACCCCAACAATTCAAAACAATATCCCACTTGAAACAAATAACCCCTATTTCCCTTGTGTTATGTTACTGCAGGTGAGGAGAATTGAAGGTCTATTACTGTCATCGGATGTGTTTGGTGAATGTCAGGCTCATTCTGCTTACTGAAATGTCTCCTTTCTAATCCACAAAGATGTGAAGAAATGCATCCAACGTCTTCTGCAACACTTGCCTGAGCACGATTGATGTTCATTTAACCAGAAAAAACTAAAAAAAATCATATGACTTGAACCATATGACCCCAAAAAACCACTTCTCAGAATTCAAAAATGCATCAGCCCTAACTGTGCTGACTTTTTGCTGATTTTGTGACATAGGGTTTGTCTATATTGAATCTGCTCCATTTGGCTCCATGGATTAACACAATGGGATCAATTCTGCGGCCAGTGAAGACCCGCTCAATCAATCCTGGAAGTGCTCTCTGTTTGACACAGTAACTCCAACCCCCAGAGAAGAGTAACGTTGTGTCAGATGGAGGGCATTTCCTGTTGGCACAGCCCAGTGAAGATGCTGTGGTAAGGGAGAGTAAGTAAGTCAATGGGAAATATACATTCTACCGTACGTAGCTTGTGTATCTCCCGATTACCTGGGGCAGCAGTATAGACCAAGCCCTAACATTTTTCTGATGCAAAAGTCACAGGGAAAGTAGAGCATTTTAGCACATGCATCACAAAACTCAAGAGACAAAAATCTGAAGCATTTCCAGCATGTCAAAACTTTCCACTCATTTGCAGTAATGATAATAAATAAGAAAATGTTTGCTTCATTACCTCATTTGTCCCCCTGCCCCACCCTGTCTTCTTTTTCCCACTTGATCCCCTTGAAATTATTCTGAACCTATTGAAATTAAGCCTTCAGCTTTCAATTAAGACACCCCAATTTAAGTATGTGAAATACTTCTAAAATATTTAGAGTCAAATCCTGCTTTTGGAGGTACATGTGGTACTTTCATTAAAATTGATGGGAGATGCACATGGACACCTAACTGCAGAATATTAAATAGTTTAAAATATTTGTGTAGTGTATTTTTCACCGTCCAACACCAAAAATAAGTCCCAATCTTGCAAAGACATATACATGCACTGAACTTTACATACCTTGAGAAGCCCAAACACAATCAATTGAATTATTCTCAGTATATAAAGTTAAGTAGATTCACAAATCAACACAGGATAAGGGAAATGATGACTGATTCTCTTTGGAGCAGGCTGGAACAGATGTTGGCAGTGCCAATATGACAGAGAAATGAGTTTTACTTGAGTGGTTTCATTTTCAAGGAGAAACATTTATTTAAGAAGAAAATCTTCCTTTACCTCTAATTCACTAATTTCTCCAGGACAAGATTTAAAAAAAAAAAAAAAAAAAGGCTAGCTTATCAGATAAAGGTAATTGATACCTTTGCATAATCTTGATTGTCCACATGGAGCTCCTTCCCAATGAGTGCAAGCCCCTGATGTTCCCTGAGCTGACTCAGCATCTCAGAAGACTTCAGGATAATTGAACTTTTCTTAAAGTAAGCTAAACCCTTAGGGAGTTCTAGTATGTATGTTGAGGAAAAAAAAATCATTAAAGGATTTAGGAGACATGGTGCTTAACCAGCTGAACATGGACTCCCAGGGTGACGCAGTAGGTAAGAAAGCAAATGTCAACCATGGATGTATATGCAGAAGTAGGGAAAGGTTATTCCCATTGTACTCAACATTAGTGGGATCGTTATTGGAATACTGGAGCTACGCTTCAGAAAAGGTGTTGAAAAATTGGAAATGGTTCAGAAAAGAGCTATAAGAATAATCAGTTGTAGGGAAAAATCTATTGTACAACAGAATTTAAAGATGCCTAATAGATTTAGATGTAGTTTACCCAAATGTAGTGTATCCAACAGAGAATTAAGGAGTGACTTGTCCATGATCAATAAGTAACTGTCTGGGGAGCCAATTTCTGATAATAGAAAGCTCTTCAGTTTAGCAGAGAAAGGCATAACAAGATCCTATGGCTAGATGCTGAAGCTAGAGAAAACAGTTATAAATAAGGTTAGATAGATAGATATATAAGGTAATTAACACTCTCCTCTATTTATATATAAAAGAAAGAGAGTTAATTATTCTATTTATCTATAATGAGAGTGATTAAAAACTGGATCAACTTACCTAAGGATATCAGATTCTCCATCACTTGATGTTTTTAAAATAAAGACAAGATGTCTTACTAAAAAGTGTGTTGTACCACAAACAGAAGCTATAGGCTTCATTCAGGAATAACTGGTTGTTCTGCTATGGCCTGTGTTATTCAAGGGATCATAATGGTCCTTTCTGACCTTAAAAACTATTACATTTCTAGTAAATGTGATTAAGAAGACTGGTATAAAGAGAATATAGCGGTGTATTTGAAGAAATGACCTTAGGTCACTCTCAGATAAATCAGTGGGAGAGAATTCTGATTAACAGAGCAGGAAAATTTACAGCATATTATTATGAAAAGAAAAGACCTAGTTAAAAAGCACACATTTGTAAATGCAGTGCAAAGAGCAGGAAAGAATGTAACTATTATAAAGTGAATTTGAGTGGTGATTAATCAAGGGCGCCCACAAGGGTATTTCACACATTACCATATTGCCTTGTTCCATTTTCAGAAGACAATGAAAGTGTGCCATGTTGTATCAGGACAGGTTACTTAAAGTGCCATTAAATATGAAACAATACAAATCAAAGTACAGCAAGAGAGACAAGAGATTTTAAAAGTTTTTAAAATGTTTTGCTTAATTCTTGTCTCGGTTTTACTTGACTCAGAGCTTCCATTCAGGGGGCATACAGTTTAGGAAAAAAAGGTTATTTAACATGTGCAGTAACTGGAATTCTTTGAGGTGTATCCCCCTGTGGGTGCTCCACTTGGGGGTCTTAGCGCGTCCTCACATTACAGCACAGAAATACTGCATACTCAAGTAACAAAGAAAGGTAAGTACAATGGGCCTGTATCAATTGTGAATCTGTAGTTTTTAGAATAGTGGAAAGGTCAAGAACGTAATCTTTATATTTAACTCGATGACTTCTAATTCTACCAGTCCTACGAGGTTCCACAAGCACCTCTGTAGAGGTTGGGGAAACAGAAGAATCCACACCATCTTCTGTGGAGAGCTCTTTTTGTGTAATTTCCTCATCTTGTCTCTCTTCCGATTCAGTTTCCTCATAAGGAACACTTTGGTTTGGCTCAAAGTCTCTTGCCAGAGGGTCAAGTTCAGACTGCAGCGTCAAATCAAGACGCATCTTCATCCTCTATCTCAATTACCACATCAGTGGTTTTCTGTCTTGTTCTGCCACTCACAGGTGTCTCTGACTGATTAACCTCCACTGACTTATGAGGAGAAATATATCCACATGGTCTTAGCCTGTCCCCCATGAAGAACTTGGATGGGGCCATCTCCTGATTCAGCCTGCACCTTATAGACAGGAATATGTTCTTTTAATTGCTCCAGTACCACATGTACCACTGGCTCCCATCTATCTGCAAGCTTCTGCTTTCCTCTGAGATTCAGATTACGTACTAGAATCCCATCTCCTGGTTCTATTGATGACATAATTATTTTGGCATCCCATCTTGACTTGTTGGTTAGTTGAGTTCTTTCACTTTCTTTAGCAGCAAGATCATATGCATAACAAAGCCTGCGTCGTAAATCTTTTATATATTCCTGATGAGTCACTTCTTGTTGTCCTCTGACTTTAATCCCAAAACACAAATCAATTGGTAATATAGGTTGCCTCCCAAACATCAGAAAATATAGGGAGTGTCCTGTAGTATCATTTCTTGTACAGTTATATGCATGAACCAATGGCTTAACGTACATCCTCCAGTGGGTTTTCTTATGTTCCTCCAGAGTTCCTAACATATTTAGTAGAGTACGATTAAACCTCTCTACTGGATTTCCTCTAGGGCGTTAAGGAGTTATGCGTGATTTTACTCCAGTAATTTTACTTCATTCGATAATCAATTCTGATTCAAATTTGGCACCTTGATCACTATGGATGCGTTGGGGAAAACCATAGTGATTGATAAAATTCTCCCATAACACACTTGCTACTGTTCTAACCATCTGATCTTTAGTTGGATAAACCTGATCATACTTAGTGAAATGATCAGTCATCACCAGAATATTCTTAGTGCCGGAAGCATCTGGCTCTAAGGTTAAAAAGTCTATGCAAACCAATTCCATAGGAGCATATGCTTTAATGTTCACTAGCTCAGCAGCCTTTTCGACTCGAGCTTTTCTTCTAATACAGCGCTCACAATCTTGACATTTCCGCTCTACTGCTTTAGTCATTCTAGGCCAATAGAATCAGTCTCTAGCTAATTCCAAAGTTCTCTCTGTTCTAAGATGACCCATTTCATCATGGATGCCTTCTAGTACCTGATCCCAATGTGTATAGGGAATTACCAGCTGTTCTATATTCTCTCCTCATCGTTGTGCTTTCCGGTACAAGATTCCTTTTGAAAGGAAAAGCTTGGGCCATTCCCGTAAATATAGCCGAGTCTCATATTCCTCCTTCTTTTCCTCCTCCAGACTTGGTCTATAATTTGTCTCCAGGAAGTGAATTACACGAGCTATATATTTGTCTCGTCGTTGTAAGACTTTCCAATCAATAGGGACTGGGTACAAAGCATTGAATCCTCCTGGCCAAGGATTTCGATCCTGAAACTCTGGTGGTACACTTTCTTCATTACTAGGCAGTGTCTCTACTAAACCTGTATCAACAGGCATCAATCTCTCTTCCTGTTCTTCCACATCTTCACGAGATTCACAGTCTACTGTATGAACTTTAATAACTGCTTTACAGACTTCCCTGTCCCATGCATCCCACACATCTGAATTAGATTGAATTTGAGAGAACATTTTAATAATCCTCTCTGTCTGCTCCATGTCATCTTCATCTATCCCTGAAATACTATACAGTCACTGGGAAAGAGCATCTGCATCTACATTGGTCTTACCAGATTTATAAATAATATCAAAGTCATATAGTGACAAGGCTGCAACCCATCTATGACCAGCTGCATCCAACTTTGCAGTCTTCAGAATATAAGTAAGAGGGTTGTTATCAGTCATTACCTTAAACTGGGCTCCATAGAGGAAATCATGAAATTTATCATAAACCACCCACTTCAAGGCCAGGAATTCTAACTTGTGAACTGAATAATTACATTCACTATGGGTCAGTCCCCTATTGGCATATGCGATAACTCGTGGCTTTCCGTCCTGTATTTGATACAAAGCTGCACCTATCCAGTAGTACTAGCATCTGTATGGAGAATATATGGCAGCCTCCATTTAGCAAACCCAAGGACTGGTGCTGTAGTCAACTTCTGTTTCAGGGTTTCAAAAGCCTCTTGGCAAGCTGCATCCCATCTACTTCCTAGCTCCTGCTTGCTATTCCAGCTACTTCCTTTAGGACCACTAGCAAGAAGGGAATTCAAAGGTTTTTCAATAATGGTTTCTCTCTCTACAAATCTTTGGTAGTAACCAGCAAACCCCAGAAATCTACAAGTTCTCTGAGCGTAGTTGGAACTGGCCAAGTAACGATAGCATCAGTTTTCTCTTTATCAGGACAGATCCCATCTTGAGAAATGACTTGGCCCAGATATTTCACTGAAGTTTGAAATAGTTTACACTTTGAAGGTGCAAGTTTTAAACCATATTCCTGAAGCCTTTTCAAAACTTTTAGGAGACGTTCCTCATTTTCTTCCAAAGTGGATGAAAAGATGATTAAATCATCCAAGAATGTTACTATTTCAGTGAGATTCATACCAGACATAACTCCTTCCATCATTCTCTGGAAGGGAGCTGGAGCATTAGTCAGACCTTGAGGCATCATTCTGAATTGCCAATTACCAAACGATGTAGTGAAGGCTGTCTTCGAATGGTCAGCTGGCTCTACTGGAACTTGATAGTATCCACTCTTTAGATCCAATACAGAAAACCATTTAGATCCTGCCAACAAGGCAAAAGTCTCTTCTATCCTAGGTAATGGATAAGCATCCTTTCGGGTAATGCTGTTCAATTTCCTATAATCCACTACCATCCTAAGAACTCCAGTCTTCTTATGCACCAGCACAACAGGTGATGCATATGGACTACATGTTTCCTCAATCACTCCAAGGGCCACCAACTCACATAGATGTTGGCATAAGTCTTCAAAATCTGAGGGTGAAACCCTTCTAGTTATCTCTTTAAAAGGCACATTGCTTGTGAGCTCAATTCCATGTGTTATACCTTCCAAAGTCTAGATCATGAATAGCAAAAACCTTATGAGCTTCCTTACTAATTATCTCAGCAATCCTTTTCCTCTCCTCAGCACTAAGAAGGGATCCTTCGAAGTCAAGTGGTAGTATGACACCATCTTTCTCTCTGGTCACAACTGCTGAAACTTGGATTGGCACAGATTTTATCCACTCAACTGCTTGCCCCTTTGCAATGACAGTATGAGGTCTAAGTATGACATCCTTCCTCGTTAAGTTTTTCATTTGTACCCCTGTTCTCATGCAGGAACCAGTGACTTTAACAAATTGAGGCAGAACTGCTAACCCACCAGGTCCAACAGTGATACCTGGGTCTTCCAGCATTACAGCAGATTCATTCACGGCAGATTTCATAATTCCTGACACTATTTTGGATGTGTAAGGTGGAATTGTCACTAATTGTCTTCCTCTCAGGACCACTTCAACTCCTTCTTCAGCTTCTTGCTGTAATCTCTGACTGAGTAAAATCTGACTATAAATTTCAGCCCACTCATTTGGTAATGAAAGTCTACTCAAGAATTCAGGACCCCATTTCTTCTTACAGTCTTCTACAAGCCGTTTCAAAACATTTGTTCCTATGAGTGCTGATACTTGTTGATTCATACATTGGTCTGGACAAACCAAGGCTTGTACCTCATATTGTCTATTAGTTCCACAGACAAACTTTGGGAATTGTATCTTCAGGGTTATATAACCTAGATAGGGAACCATTTGTCCTCCAGCCCCTTCTATCTGAAGTATATTGCCAATAGACTGCAACTTTCAATGAGACAGATTCTCATAATAGAAGGTTTCATAGATGCAGGTCACTTGAGAACCAGTATATATTAAGCAGGTACTCTTTATCCCATCAAGGTAAACATAACCATGACAAGCAGGTCCCACTAACTGCTGGACAGCTTCACTGACACCTATTTGGGTAACGTCTGTCTCTTGAGCCCATTGACTAGCAACGTTGGTCTGGGAGCTATTTCTTCCTGGTTCAAACTTGCTCTGGTTTACATGTCTACCAGTCAGTTTCTGATGTACTAAACTAGGATTAGGAGGATTCTTACAATCATTTAAAAAATGTCCTATCTGTCCACAGTTAAAACATAAAGGATTTCTTCTGTTAAATCTTGCATTTGTCTGTCTATTAAATTCTTTGTATCTTTGAGAAATAAATTGTGTATCTGAAATGGACCTTTCAGAACTTGGCTAGGTCATCTGCAATCCTGCCAAGTGCTGCTCAGCCTGCAGATATTTCTCTTTCCAGTCTATTGTAGTGGCTTTTTCATGAGCATTGGAAGTATTTTCAGAGGTCTTTATCAACTGCACACTACTTCTACCCAAAGGCCTTCCCTTTTCTTCTAGTTCCTGTCTAAGTTTTCTCTTTTGTTTATCAGACTGCTCCCTTTCAATGGATCTGTCCTCAAAAAGGTGAGTGGCATAAGATATGCTTCTCTTTCTATCACTGCAGTTAATTCCTCTTATCAAGAGTGTATTTAATAAGGATTCATGCCAACAACCACGAAAAAATTGATCTTGTATATAAGAGTCCAGTTCAGTATCTTTTACCCCACCAGCCTCCAAAACTTTCTGGGCATGTAGTCTAGTCAGATACACAGAAGGTAGTTCTCTAGTGTGTTGATGAGTCTCAGAAAACTGAGCCTTAAGCTCAGATGCATTTGTGACACTACCATATGCCTTCTCTAAAATATCAAAGCACTCTTCAGCAGATGCCTTGCTACCAGCACCTAAGACCACCTTCAGTGCTGGGGGTAATAAACTCTCAATAATCTTCCTCCTTTTGACTTTATCAGCAATCTCACTGTCTTCCATCATCTCTTTGGCTTGTGCCCGCCAGGTAAAATAATCTATTTTTCCACTGGGTCTCGGTGAATTACCCGAAAAACATTTCAGCTTAAATTTCACATCACTGACAGCATCACTGGTAGATCTTAGCACTCTCTCTAGCAAAAGATGTTGCATGTCAGGAGGGAGACTTACGACAGGAGTAGAGGCTTGCATTGGACCTCTGCCTATAACAGGTCTAGCATCTGTTAATCACCTAGTCTGTCTATCATTTCCAGGTGTAACCTTGACCCGTGTTTCACTCTTGAACTCTCTGTCAGAATACCCCTCCTCCCTGTACTGAGGTACTCTGGACATAGAACCAGTGGATATAAATGGCAAAACCTCAAAATGAACAGGAGCCACATCCCATTTCCGCTCCAGCTCCTGCAACACACAGTTTCTCCCTATGTGTATCACGGAGATAGTGTCTTCAAATTCACAAAGAATCATATCCTTTTGTTCTCCCTTCACCTGCCTCATATTAGTCACATAACCAAAAGTTCCAACAGCCCTCTTAATTTCTGCTATGGCATCAACAGGGGACACTTCACTAATCAAAATGGTCCTAAGCAGATCTAACCCAAACTGTGTACAAGTCTCCATTATGTTAACAGTATTAATACCAAAATATAAATTCAAATCAATATGTAATGACACTGAATATTTTTGTAATAACTACTACAATATTCGTCAAAAAGAAATCAGAGGAGCTCTGAACAATCTTCAAGTCCCTGTTTGTTCGGGCGCCAATTTGTCACCTTTAGGTAGGCTAGGGTTTACCACATTTTGCCTTTCTCTAGTGCCACATAGAAAATTTAACCCAATTCCTAAGTAGAAGCAGCTGGAGACCCAGGATTCAGTCTCCAAGGACTCACAACAAAGATTGTTCAGAGCAGATGAAAACAAACAAAAAAAATAATGAGTTTTATTAAGCATTAACTTTATAAATCATATGATAAAAGAAACAAAATAATGACTACTATATAAATCTATAACAAGATGTGGCTAATTTTGTGAACTCACATTTACTATTTCACAACGGATATAAACAAGAAAAAAAAAGAATTTAAACAGAGCAGCCCCTCAGAAACACTATCAACTCAAGTGTCCCAAAGTTCTGGTGGAGTTCACCTGGATCTCAGTGATAGTCTCTGTACACTAAGCTCAAAGGCTTGAGTAGGAAGAAACAGCTTCCTTGCTGGAATCTTCCAGGCAAACCCTGCTCATCCTCTGCTGGGATCACTGCTCTTCAGCCAGCTTTCTGCTTAGTCACCACTCATTTTTTATATATATATTATATATAGAAAGAAACCCTGTTACAAAAGATAACATACAACCCTGAGAATGATAAAAAAAAAATATAAATTAGCTCTTTCCCCTTATTACATTAAAGAACTGTTCATTCCTCACAGTATTTAAAACAACTCAAAGTATCCAGTTAACAGAACCCCCCTTCCTCTTCCAATGGTCCCTTCTCTGCAACCAGTGCCCCAGACTGCCCTGCTGGAGGGTTAGCAATGTCACTGACCTGAAGCAAAATGCCTCAGAGTTGGGGAAAACAGCCTGCGGTCTGCTCCTGGCTCAGCTTCTCCCTGTGCACAGAGCACATGGGTTCCTCTCAATTCCACCACCCTGGCTGCTGGATCTCAAGCATCTGACCACAGCAGCAGGCAGCAGGGGACCATGTGGAGCATGCTCAAAGCTGCCATGCCGCATACCAGAAATTTCTGGCTCTAAGCAGCCAAGTCTGCTTAGCAACACTGACCCAACAGATCTCTTAAAGAGAAACTCTTCATTTAGGCTTATGGGTTACACATGCAATGCAGCAGTCTCCTGGCAGTGTTTTGGTACCTTTTGTAGCACATGTGGCTCAACTCCCCCTCAGTTTCTTCTCTAACTGGGAGCATGCAAGAGACTCTGAAATAAAGAGGGGAGGAGGATGGATAGCGGATTCAGAATGGATATGGATTCAGAACATTGTAGCTCCTCCTGTTTGAACCCTGGAGAAACCAAGCTGTTAGGTGTAGGGCAGGGGTAGGCAACCCCTGGCACGTGTGCCAAAAGTGGCACTCCAGCCCATTCAGAGCGGCACGTGGCACCCTCTGTGGCACCACAGAAACTGCTGCTCCTACCACTGAAATCCACTCCAAGTGGCTTCTTTTGGGGGCAGCTGGGGCACAGGCGATCCCCACCATGCCCCTGCCGCAGGCATGCCATGTAAAGAAGCTGTCCAGGGTGATTCCTCTACACAGTTTGCTGCACCCAAAAGGAGTCATTCTGGGCAGCTTCTTTCCGTGGCATGGGGACCCCCGAGAGGAGCCGCTCCAGGCAGCTTCTTTCAGAAATCCCCAGGCATGCCACCAAGAGGAGCTGTTCTGGGTGACTGTTTTCCATGAGTGGCTCCTTTCAGTGGAATGCCCGGGAGGTGCCCCCCTCTCTCCTGCCATCCAGCTGTGGCTGCTGCTGAATCTTTAGGCGGCTGCCGGCACTGGCTGAGGGTCAGGGACGAGGGGATGGCACAGAGGTCAGCAAAGGTTGCTGACCCCAGGTGTAGGGCTTTGAGATTGGAATGTATAGTTCGTTCTCTGTTCTGAGACAGGAGGTTGTGAAATAGAGGTAAGGCAATTCGTTCTCTGATGGACATTTGCATTAGGAGGTGAACCACAGTTGTCTGGGCCATAAGGGAGTTATAATGATTATCCTCGCTGTGTCTTCCTGGATATTTATTAAGGTTCTGTGGATCAGTGGTATAGATGGAAAAGCATACATTAGAGTTTGATTCCAGGGATGCAGGAAAGTGTTGCCCAGAGATCCTTTCCTCTGCCCACCCTTGAGCAAAAGAGTGGGCATTTTTGATTCTAGTGGGTGGCAAAGAGATCTATTTTCAGGTAACCCCATTACGGAACTATGTATGTTAGGACCAAGATATCTAGTTCCCATTCATGGTCCTTGGTAAAGGAACTGCTTAGGACGTTGGCTAGGGTATTGTAGATGCCTGGGAGGTATGATGCAGAGTTCCTGATGTTGCATCTTATGCACCAGGTCCAAAGTTTCATAGCTTTGATACAAAAAGAATTAGATCTGGCTCCGCCTTGCCAGTTGGTATAAACCGTGCAGGCCATGTTGTCCACGAAGATTGATATGTTTGTGAGCTATGCATTGGTGGAAATGATAACAGGCAGTGTGGACTGTGTGCAGTTCTAGAATGTTGATGAGGAAATTTGACTCCTGTGGAGACCAGCGACACTGACCAGTGAGGTCTTCAAGATGAGTGTCCCATCACCACTCCAGTGGCAATGATGTGGGCAGCAGTGTCAGTGACATCCAGTGCTGCCTGGAGAGCAGTCCTGGAGATGACCTGACCTTCACGAATAATTGCTAAAAACTGTTTTCTGTTGTCTAGGATTTGATCAATAAAATCAGCTAATTTTAAGTAGTTATCATGGTCATAATTTGCTAATAATGTAGAGTAGTTGGATACTCGCAGCTGTAACGTGGAAGTTTTATAAACCTTTCTGTCTAGCAGGTCCATTTTTTGTCTTCTTTGTCATGAGGAATCGATTTATTGCATATCAGTTTATGTCTATGGTTTGCATCCTCTACCACCAATGAGTTGGGGCAACAGCACGAAAATAGGTATTCAGAGTTTTTGGCAGGTATATATTATTTTTTGTCTGCTCTCTTACACGTTGGTGGAATAGTGGCTGGGGTTTGCCAGTTGGTCTTAGCAGGTTCCAGCAAAGCTTCATTCATGGAGAGAGATTTTGGATGAGCTTGAAGTCTGGAAAATGCATAGTAATTTGTGTTGGGACTCAGCCACTTCCTGTAGAGGAATCAACAAGGAGCCTGCCACTCTTTTGAAGATCTCCTGGAATTGTATGAAGTTATCCATGGTGGTTGGTGCAGACAGAATAATGGCCTCATCTGGAGAGAACAAAGAATAGTGTGGTGGCGAGGGAGAGTCTGGGGGGTTCCATCTGTTTGTCAGTCCCTTAGGTGTGCAGTTCCATCTAATTGGGGGGGGTGGAACTCTTGTATGGGAGCTTTGAGCTCTGGATATGGATAGTCTGCTATGTTGTACTGAGTACAGTGACAGGGCCCCCATCTATGCCAGTGTGGATGGTAAGAGGCATGTGGGCCATACCAGGGTGGACCATACTATGGATATGGTAGTAATTCCTGGTGAGGTCGCACTTTGTGCCTGGCTTTGCAAGGGAAATGAGGCGATAAGACTGCTTCTACTACTACATCATCAACCTCATTCAAGAAAGGTATGGGAGAGGCAGTGCCTTGAGGTGAGACTTCACTGGGAGAGGAATCAGAGTTGAGGAAAGGAGAGGCTGGAAGCTCTATCTTCCCTCATGAGGGTACCAATGCCTGTGACAGAGCCTTTTTCAGTGGTTTAACAGATGAGGGGCTGGAGTGGTTAGCCTTATGTCTGTTCCCAGACAGTGCTGTTAGAGAGTGCTTATGGACCTGGTGGTCAGTGTACCTACAGAATCTAATGCATCTTTGATTAGTGGAATCCTGGGGGAAGAAATTGGTGTTTTTCTCTTCTTCCTGACAGAGTGGTGGAGAAAAAAAAAAAGGAAGAAGAAGAAGAAGAAAAGGGAGGAACAGAGTAGATTCAATTACTTACCCAAGGAAACACAAAGATTTGAGGCTGAAGCAGAAAGCAAAATCAGGTCTCTTGAGTCCCTATCCAAAGCTTTCTCCATTTGTCTATTCTTATTATTCCATAATGGTCAACATTTGCAAACTCAGGTATAAAAGATTGCACTCCTGAATTCATATTTACGCACTTTAAACAACTATATCCTGATTTTCAAAAGTGCTGACCCAAAATTTCTACACAGGAGCTACAGGTGCTCAGTTTCTTTGAAAACTGCCATCTCTTTAAAGTTTAACTATCTTCCCTCATAGGTCATATTTTCTATAACTTTAATTATTTTTGTTGCTTTTCTCTGTGCAGTTGTCCACATCTTTCTTGAAATATAACATCCAGAATTGAACCCAGTATTCCAGCTGAGCCTAATAGAAGGGGAGTAGGGCAAAAGAATTACTTCCCTTGTCTTGCTTAAAACACTCCTGTTAATACATCCCAGAATGATGTTTGCTCTTTTGCAACAATTTTACACTGTTGACTCATATTTAGCTTGTGCTCCTGTATGGCCTCCAGATCCCTTTCTGCAGTACTCCTTCTAGGCAGCAATTTCCCACTGTGTATGTGAGCAACTGACTGCTTCTTCTTAAGGGGAGTACTTTGTATTTGTCCTTACTGAATTTCATCCTCTTTACTTCAGACCATTTGTCTAGATCATTTTGAATTTTCCTTTGAAGCATTTACAACCCTTTTCAGCTCAGTGTCATCTGCAAACTTTATAAGTGTACTTTCTATAGTATTATCTAAATCATTGATGAAGATATTGAATAGGACCAGACCCAGAACTAATCCCTGCAGGACCCTACTTGAAATGTCCTTCCATCTTGACTGTGAATCATTAATGACACTCTCTGGAAACAGTTTTCAAACCAGTTATGCACCCACCTTATAGTAGTGCCATTTAAGTTATATTTTGCTAGTTTATCTAAGGAGAGATCATGTGATACAATTTCAAAAGCTTTACTAAAGTCAAGATATGTCACATCTATCTTTTCCCCCACCCCACCCCCATCCACAAGACATGTTATCCAGTAAAAGAAAGCCATTAGACTGCTTTAACATAATTTGTTCTTGACAAATCCAGTGGTCGTGGCTTTCTGCAAAGTCTTTCTCCTTGTGAACGGAGCTGTTGGTGGTGGTGGTGGTGAGAAGCCACGGAGCTTCAAATATCTTGACATTCAGTGCTTGTATACAACTTTAAAATTATTTCAAATATAGTAAACAACATTTTATATATATAAACAAATATAAACTTAGTCCATATTCTTTCCTCAGCTACACAGTGAGACTACTTCTAATACAAAGGGAGCCCAGTCTGTATAATCTCTATATATAATATGATTAGTCATTTTAAATTTCTCCTGTTGTACTGCCTGACAGAGTGCTAATTTAATCACTACAGATGTGCTACTTGAACCATTGTTCTTAATAAAAATACATCCCATTCTTAACCTCAATATTCTAAAAAGAAAAATGCTCTTTCTACAATCAGGAATAACTATCTCAAAAAGTGAATCAGGGAATTCCTAATGTGAAATCAATTAGAATTAACCCTCTGAAAGCTTAGTAAAAGCATTAGTTCATGGTAGTGTTGCCTGACAGCTGTAAATAGAACCATGTTTTATGTGTAGCTGTGTTTGATTAAACTGTCATTTGTAGAGCACACACTACCACTAATCTACCCTAAGAAAAGCTTGCTGGTAGTGGAAAAGACCACTGAAGTTCCTCAGTTACAATACAGTGCTGCAATGCATCTTAGTTAATAGGATTTAATATTATATTACAATACAAACCACAAAAATCATTTACAAGACATTTGCTTTTACTTTAGCCTTATTTTGTTGAACTGTGTTATCCAAAAAAGATTGTTTTGCTACTTAGTTGTCCCTCATTACCTCTGTACCCCTACAATTCCACTGAGAGCAAGTAAAGCCAAACCATGTTTATTAGAAAAGAGGCAGGAGTCAAGAAACAACATTCTAAATATTTTAGTATCAAAATTTCAATATGTAAAAGGAAGCTTTGTTAGTTCTGGTAGCAGCTCCTCTAAAGTAGTGCTGCACAATTATCTAGATAACCAGGTGCCTTATTTTCTGAGGAGAAAGCATAATGACATAGGAGCTCTTCTTTCCAACTGTTTGTGATTTTTTTTTCTTTTGTGGTAACAATGACTTTCTAGCTGTCACTTAATGACAAATCTCATCTACAGGAACAACCAAAGACATTTCTCTCCCACTTCTTTTTTCTTCCTACAACCAGCTTGCTAAGTATTACCTTTACCAACCCCCCTTTTGTGTATATTTATATTGGCTTTCTCCTGATCCTTTTGATACAGCCCCTTATTTGCTTCCATCCCATCTGGAACCAATTAGAAACCAGCTTCCTAATTAAAGTGCGAGCACTTTTTGATTCCAAAACATCTAATGTAATACTCTCCTGATGACTTTAGGTTCTGTTTGTTCCCTTCATCCTCTGCCTCTAAATATGGAAACAAATGAAGTAGTCCATGAAATTTTGTAACCAGCCATACTATACACATCGACTCTAAGGTCAGAAGGAACCAATATGACCATCTAGTCTGACCTCCTGCATGAGGCCAGAGGACCTCATAGGTTAAAGTCCTCAAATCATGATTCAAAAACTTTAAGGTACAGAGAATCCACCAGCAAATGAGCCATGCCCCATGCTACAGAAGAAGGTGAAAAACTCTCAGAATCTTTGCCAATTTGCCCTGGGAGGAAATTTCTTCTCAACCTCAAATAGCCAGACACCCAAGAATAACTAATAACTCAGACTCCCACCCCTCACCTAATAGCCCATCTCAGGCCATTGGCATAAACACCACCAATTGTCAAAGATCAGTCAATTGTCAAACTAGACTGTCCCTCTCGGGAGGTACACTTCCTGCCAGGGGCCCGTATCCGAGACATTACAGAGGGATTGTCGAGAATCATCTGCCCCTCTGACCACTATGCTACTCATCCAGGTGGGAACCAATGATACTGTGAGAGGTGACCTTCAGCAGATCAAAAGTGACTACAGGGCTCTGGGAGCATGGGTGAAGGAGTTTGGTGCACAGGTGATGTTCTCCTCGATCCTTCCGGTCAAGGGTAGGAACCTGAGCAGAGATAGATGCATCGTGGAGTTGAATGCCTGGCTGCAAAGATGGTGTTACCAGGAGGGCTTTGGCTTCCTCGACCATGGGGTGCTGTTTCAGGAAGAAGGACTGCTAGGCAGAGATGGACTCCTCCTGTTGAGGAAGGAGAAGAGTGTATTTGGAAGTAGACTGGCTAACCTAGTGAGGAGGGCTTTAAACTAGCTTTGAAGGGGGAAGGTGACTAAATCCCACAGGTAAGTCAAAGTGAGGGAGACCTGGGGGAAGGGATGGAACTTGGGGGGTGCCGGGACTGTAACAGCAAGGATAAAAGAGAGGGTAGTCAGAACTGGGGGGGTGGGGGGGAAATCAAATCATTGTCCTATGTGTCCTACTGAAGCCCCAATACCTGAGGCGAGTGGAGAAGGAGGACACTGGGAGAAATTGCTAGGAGCAAGATGCAACAGGAGAGATAATCGACAGGGCAAAGTAGGGCAATTGGCCCGGTATTTTAAGTGTCTGTACACAAATGCAAGGAGCCTGGGAAACCAGCAGGAAGAATTGGTAGTACTGGCACAGACAAGGAACTATGATGTAATTGGAATAAAAGAAATGTAGTGTGATAACTTGCATGACTGGAGCACTACCATGGATGGGAATAAATTGTTCAGGAAGGACAGGCAGGGAAGAAGAGGCAGAGGAGTAGCGCCATATGTAAAAGAGCTGTATGACTGCTCGGAGCTCCACTATAAAAGTGGAAACAAGCCAGTTGAAAGTCTGTGGGTTAAGTTTAGAGGAGAATGCAACAAGGGGGATGTCGTGGTGAGTGTCTGCTACAGACAGCCAGACCAGAAGGAGGAAGTGGGTGAGGTGTTCTATGGACAACTAACAGAAGTTTCCAGATCACAGGCCCTGGTTCTCATGGGGGACTTCAATTATCCTGATATCTGCTGGGAAGGCAATACAGCAGTCCACAGGCAATCCAGGAAGTTTTTGGAGATTGTTGAGGACAATTTCCTGGTACAAATGCTGGAGGAACCAACTAGGGGCCTTGCACCTCTAGACCTGCTGCTCAAAAACAGAGAAGAATTGATAGGGGAATTAGAAGCGAATGGCAACTCGGGAAGCAGTGACCATGAGATGGTAGAATTCAGGATCGTGATCAATGGAAGGAAGGAAAGAAACAGAACACACACCCTGGACTTCAGAAAAGCAGATTTTGGCTCCCTTAAGGAACTGATGGATAGGATCACTTGGGGGGCTGATCTGAAGGGGAAAGGCAACCAAGAGAACCTGCTGTATTTTAAAGAAACCCTGTTAAAGGCATAGGAAGATACCATTCCGATGTGCAGAAAGAACAGCAAATGTGGAAGGCGCCCAGCGTGGCTTAGCAGAGAACTCTGCAGTGAGCTGTATCATAAAAGGGAAGCTCACAAGAAGTGGAAGGTTGGACAGATGACAAGGGAAGCGTATAAAGATATTGCTCGGGACTGCAGGGATAACATCAGAAAAGCCAAAGGGCAATTAGAATTGCAGATAGCAAGGGATATGAAGGATAACAGGAAGGGGTTCTACAAGTATGTCAGTAACAAGAAGAGGATCAGGGATGGTGTGGGTCCCTTACTAAATGAGGCAGGCATCCTCGTGGTGGATGATGTGGAAAAGGCTGAAGTACTCAATGCTTTTTTTTTTTACTTCAGTCTTCACAGGGAGGGCCAGCTCCCAGGCTACTATGCTCGGTAACGCAGAATGGAGAAAAGAAGAGCGGCCCTTGGTGGTGGAAGGTCAGGTAAGGGACTACTTAAAGAAGTTGGATGTGCACAAGTCCATGGGGCCGGATAAACTGCACCCGAGGGTGCTGAAGGAGTTGGCCGAAGTGGTTGCAGAGCCGCTGGCCATTATCTTTGAAAACTTGTGGAGAATGGGGGAGGTCCCGGAGGATTGGGAAAAGGCAAATATAGTACCTATCTTCAAGAAAGGGAAAAAGGAGGATCTGGGGATCTACAGACCAGTCAGCCTCACCTCAATCCCTGGAAAAATCATGGAGCAGGTGCTCAAAAAATCCATCCTGAAACACTTGGAGGAAAAGAGAGTGATCAGGAACAGTCAGCATGGATTCACCAAGGGCAAATAGTGCCTGACCAATCTGATTGTCTTCTATGATAAGATGACTGGATTTGTGGATACGGGAAGAGCTGTTGACGTGGTATACATTGAATTTAGCAAGGCTTTTGATACGGTTTCCCACAGCATTCTTGTCAGCAAATTAAGGAAGTATGGGTTGGATGAGTGGACTGTAAGGTGGATAAAAACTGGCTAGATCAACAGGCTCAGCAGGTAGGAATCAATGGCTCGATGTCTAGTTGGCAACCAGTAATGAGTGGAGTGCCCCAGGGATCAGTCCTGGGGCTGGTTCTGTTCAACATCTTCATTAATGATCTCGATGATGGGATAGACTGCATTCTTAGTAAGTGTGCGGATGACACCGAGCTGGGGGAAATGGTAGACACGCTGGAGGGCAGGGACAGGATCCAGGGAGACTTGGACAAATTGGAAAAATGGACCAAAAAAAACCTCCTGAGGTTCAGCAAGGACAAGTGCAAAGTCCTGCACTTAGGACAGAAAAATCCCATGCATTGCTACAGGCTGGGGACCCATTGGCTAAGTAGCAGCACTGTAGAAAAGGCCCTGGGGGTTATGGTGGGGGAAGCTGGATATGAGCCAACAGTGTGCCCTTGTTGCCAAAAAGGCTAATGGCATACTAGGCTGCATCAGTAGGAGTATTGCCAGCAGATCGAGGGATATGATAATTCCTCTCTATTCGGCACTGGTGAGGCTGCATCTGGAATACTGTGTCCAGTTTCGGTCTCCCCACTACAGAAAGCATGTTGACAAATTTGAAAGAGTCCAGTGGAGGGCAATCAAAATGATTAGAGGCTGGGGCACATGACTTACGCGGAGAGACTGAAGGAAGTAGGCTTATTTAGTCTGCAGAAGACAAGACTGAGAGGGGATTTGATAGCAACCTTCAACTACTTGAAGGGCTACTCCAAAGAGGAGGGAACTAGGCTGTTCTCAGTGGTAACAGAAGACAGAACAAGGAGCAATGGTTTCAAATTACACCTGGGGAGGTCGAGGTTGGATATTAGGAAAATCTTTCTCACTAGGAGGGCGGTGAAGCATTGGAATGGGTTACCTAGGGAGGAGGTGGAATCTCCGTCTTTGGAGATATTTAAGGTCCGGTTAGACAAAACCCTGCCTGGATTGATTCAGGGGGAGTGGTTCTGCTTTTAGCAGGGGGTTGGACTAGTTGACCTCATCAGGTCCTTTCCAGCCCTATGATTGTATCATACCATACCATCCATAAATTGATTGAGCTGAGTTTTAAAGCCAGGTAGGGTTTTGTCCCCCACAGCTCCCCTTGAAAGGCTATTCTAGAACTTCACTCTTCTGATTGTTACTATATTTTTTTCTGACAGTTAGCATAATTAATAAAATGTGTCTAATTTTAAATCTAAACTTCCTGATGGCTAGTTAATATCCATTTATTCTTGTGTCCACACTGGTGCTGAACTTAAATAATTTCTCTCCTTCCCTGGTATTTGTCCCTCGGATGATTAGGTCCTTTGTTTTGTAGTTCACTATTTCTGTATACTTTGTCTATATGTAAAAATTACTTGAGGAAAACAGATTAAAGTACATACTATAATAGGAAGACTGGGTCACATTCTCCATTGCCCTTCACCTTGTGCTGCCAATTACACCTGTGCATAATCAGTGAAAACTGCCATTCTGATTTAGTGCCATTTTTCATTCACTTTGCTCTGTTATAAATGAACACAGTGGAAAATAATGAAGAATTGAGCTCTCTCCTCCAGAACCCAATGACTTGACATACAGTGGAGTTAGCCACAGAAGAAGGTGAGAAAGGTAAAACTGAGACAAAAGACAGGATTAAGGAAAGTGGAAGTAAGCTAAGACGCAGGAGCGCATAATAGGGGTTGTCACAAAATGCTCTTGTTCAATTATAGAAGTGTTTCTGGAAGACTGCATCTTTCTGAGCAGGTGTGTTATTGTATTCTTATCCATTTGTGTATCTTATCCATTTGATGGACAGGATATTTATAGCTTGCTGCTGGCTTAATTGGTTATGTACGTATTAAGTTACCACAGGTACAAATTATTTAACCTAGCTAGGTTCTCATACTGATATCCAATACAATGATATCTAGTTTAACCACTGGTATTTGGATGAAATATAGGAGTTTCAGCCCAGTATTAGGGAAATCTATGAAGGGAGAGAAGAGGTCTTATACTGTAAGAAGGAAAAGTATGTGAAGTTATTTCATTATGATATCTTGGAGGAGACATTAATAAGGACTGGCTTTCGTTCTCCATGTATCTGAAATTTTCCATGTTGAAACTAGAGTAAAATTCTTTGGTGAAGAAGGTAACTAATTTCCTAGGCAGTTCTGGCATTGAACTGGATGTGTTCATAGAGCAGAGACACAAACCTGTAAGAGGTCTTGGAAATAAAGAGAAATGTGTTTATTAGACTGCAAATTTAGCTTCATATGAAGCTTCTAGTATTCAGCACTGAGTGAAATGGCATTGCTCTGATTGGGTTGAACATTTTTAACTCTTTTGCCATATAGCTGAGCATCAACCCTAAAATTTGGCACAGATACCCTGGTAGCAAGTGATTTAAAAAAATAAATAAATCCAGCTGTAAATACGCTAAAATATGGATTATGAATCGTAGAGTCTTTTTGACCTAAAATTGCTTGATAAATCCATCAACCCTAAATTATTTTAAGAACATTATATTCCAGGCAAATTTATTCTGCTACCAATACTTTCACATTCCAATCTAATATCTAAAATGCATAGACATGAAGATGGTGTTAAATACAAGGAAATGATTTTCAGGTTGATAGTTTTATTTTTATGGAAAGATACCTGAAGACAGAAATTATAACAATAAAACAATGAGGTCAATTCTGATGCCAATTCTTCCCCCAAGAAAACAAAGAAAAGTTAAAGACATAAGGTCAAATCTTGCTTGCCTCACTCTTTGGAGCCATCCTGCTGAAGTCATGTGAAGGCAACTCAGTCAATAGATAATGGAAATGAATGGGACAAGTTGGCTGCATTCTCCATGACTAAATTTAATAGTTCTTTATTGTGCTGGAGCAAAAAGGCAACAAAAAAAAATGGAAGTTATCAATCCCATTCTGAATATCAGCATTCTCTCTCTCTCTCTTTATTACCAGTGACACAAGTTAAACACAAACACCATGCATACATACAATCTTACAGCACCATGGCTATAGTAGAACCGTAGAATCTGGAAGGGACCATAACAGGTCATTGAGTCCAGTTCCCTGCACTCATGACAGGACCAAGTACCCCCATTAAACCATCCCTGACAGGTGTTTGTCTAACCTGCTCTTAAAAACCTCCAATGTAGGAGATTCCACAACCTGCCGAGGCAACTTATTCCAGTGTTTAATCATCCTGACAGTTAGGATTGTTTTCCTAATGTCTAGGTTAAACCTCCCTTGCCATAATTTAAGCCCATTGCTTCTCGTCCTGTCATCTGTGATTAAGGAAAATAATGTTTCTCCTTCTTCCTCATAACAACCTTTTAGGTATTTGAAAACTGTTATATCCCCTCTCAGTCTCCTTTATTCTAGACTAAAGAAACCCAGCTCTTTCAATCTTCCCTCATAGGTCAAACGTTCCAGGCCTCTAATAATTTTTGTTGCCCTTCTCTGGACTTTCTCCAGTTTCTCCACATCCTTTTTAAAATGAGGTGCCCAGAACTGGACACAGTACTCAAGTTGAAGCCTAATCAGTGCAGAGTAAAGTGGAAGAATCACTTCTCATGTCTTTCTTACAGTATTCCTGTTCATACACCCCAGAGTGGTGTTTGCTTTTTTTGCAACAGTATTACACTGCTGACTCATATTTAGCTTGTGGTCCACTATTACACCCAGATCCCTTTCTGCAGTACTCCTTCTTAGACAGCCATTGCCCATTTTGTATGTGTGCAGTGGGTTGTTCAACCCTAAGTGGAGTACTTGGCACTTATCTTTATTGAATTCCATTCTATTTATCTCAGACCATTTCACCAGTTTGTCCAAATCATTTTGAATTGTGATCCTATCCTTCAAAGCACTCATGACCCTTCACAGCTTGGTATCATCTGCAAACTTTATAAGTTTGCTCTCTATGCCATCATCTAAGTCATTGATAAAAAACCTTGAACAAAACAGGACCCAAGACAGATCCCTGCAGCACCACGCTCATTATGTCCTTCCAGCCTGAATGTGAACCATTGATAACTACTCTCTGGGAACGCTTGTCCAACCAGTTTTGCACCCATCCATCTAGTTTGTACCTCCCCAGTTTATTAATGAGAATGTGATGTGAGACCACATCTACTGCTTCCCCTCTATCCACAAGGCTCATTATCACATCACAGAAAGCTATCAAGTTGGTTTGATATGATTTGTTTTTGACAAAATCCATGCTGACTAGCCCCTAAGCACCTTATTCACTCCTAGATGTTTGCAAATCAACTCCTTAATTATCTTTTCCATTATTTTTTCCTGGTGCAGAGGTTGAACTGGCTGGTCTATAATTCCCTGCATTACTCTCATTTCCCTTTTTGTAGATGGGCCCTGTATTTGCCCTTTTCCAGTCCTCTGGGACTTCACCCATTTTCCATGATTTTTCAAAGATAATAGCTAAAGGCTCAGCTATCTCCCGATTCACCTACTTGAGTATTCTAGTGTGCATATCATCATGCCCCGGTGACTTGAAGACATCTAAGTTGTCCAAGTAATTTTTAACTTGCTCTTTCCCTATTTTAATGATGCATCTGTGCCTCTGTAAGAACTGTGTTATGCCAATGGGATATAGATATGCCAATAATGATGTCTATTATCATTGACATAATAAAAACAGCTCAACGAGAAGCAGTAGTTATGTCAGTGGGAGATGTGCTGTGCACATGAGCACTTATGTTGGCAAAACCCGTGCCGCCCAGCAGGCTGTTTTTTCATATTCCTGAGCGACAAAAGTTTTCCTGAGAGAAGAGCTAGTATAGACATAGCCTAAAGTGGTGGCCCAGATTTTTAATTTTAAATGTGAATGTCTTGCCTCATGTAGGCTGAAGACTAAAGCTCATTAACATTTCACTTTAGTGGGGCTTTGGATCTGCTAGTTTTGATTGTTTTCTTTTGTTTAAAGAAAAGGTAAAAAAATAAAACAAGAATGGAAGAAAGGCAAACAACATCTACCATATGAACATGATAGTGCTGGATCTTCCTTGTGCCACACCCTAAAGGGAGAACCGTTAAGTTATAGCTACTTCATCCTCCTTCCATACTGACAAGAGAAGGCAGCACAAGCCCAGAGCAGAGGTAGATGTACCTTTGCCTTAGCTCAAAGTTCCCACTCTGGCTTCCACTATCAGGCTTGCTGGTTGCTGGAGAAGTTCTGACTGAATCCTACTGTCTTTAGAGACTACAGCTCAGATGGATCATTCACACTTCCCTATTCCGCCAATGTGAGCAGTAAGTGTAAGAGCAATAATTAGGTTGAATGTTCAATAGCAGAAGCAGGCAATGGTTAATGAAGTTCCTGTGACTCTTTCAGGTTGAAATGCAATCTGCTTGCCATTGCTCACTGTGCAACTGGAAAATTGTGATGTTTGAAATTTGTATTACTTTGTTCTTTACCTATCTACTGGTAACAAGACAGCAATTTCTGGAGTACTGCATAAGGATGCAGGTCTCTTCTGCTATTAATAAAACAACAAAAACAATTCCTTGCTCTTATATACTGCTATTCAACCATAGATCTCAAAGTGCTTCACAAAGGAAACAAGTATTGTTATTTCAATTTTACTGATGTGGAAACTGAGGCACATAAACAAAGAACCTCATCCCCAAGGTCATCTAGCAGAAGTGTGGCAAAACTAGGACTAGAACACCAGTCCTGAATCTTAGTCCACTAGTCCCACCGTTAGATCACCCAATATCCCTAAAATACTCTTAGATCAGCTGGTAGGATCTTATACTAAGATGCTGAGTCATTATTGCTAATTTATGTTGGTTAGTGTTAGACTCTTGAGCTGTATCCATAAAATAAGAGGGCTGGAGTTTCTCTCTGAAGTAGAAGGAATTAAGAGCTTGAACAGAGAAGATGCAGAAGGGAAATTTTACAAAGAGCTGAGAGACAAAGAATAAGTTGAAGATAATATTTTGTTTTTATTTACGCTAATAGTAAATCTTAACCTCAGGAAGTGAATATGTCTGGACTATGCACTATGTTGTTATCACAGTTCAGTGGAACATTAGTTTCAACACCAGTATATGAAATTAATCAGTAATGATATTATATTGTTTGACTTAATACAGGGGTGTCAGACTCATTTGCTATGGCAGGCCAGATCTGACTTAAATATACTTCAAGTGGCCCATACATAACGTAATCAAAATATTAAGGCCTACACTCTCATGACATCATGGAGCACTGGGTGTGAGGCTGCACTCCACGATACCATGAGATCACTCTCTCTCTTTGTTAGGGAGAGAGTGTGGTCTCAAAGAGCATAGTCTTAGGTCAAATGGAAGAGATTCATGGGCCGTATCTAGCCTGTGAGCTGTATGTTTGAACCCCTGATTTAATTATTTGTGCATATGTTTTAGCTATTATAAATTCTCCTGAATCTCTAAAAATGAATCCCCTGGAAGAGGCAATGTGAAATTAAATAAAAATAGAAAATAAATCTTTACATAATATCTCCACAGACTCAATCTGTTGCCTAAGGAAACCATTCAGGCAAAAAGAAGCACTCCTCATTAATATCACCCACCTTACTTAGAAAAAATGTCCATATAGCTCTGAAATACACTGGATACTATTCTTCAAATGCACTCACCTGGAAAATCCTAATATTCACACTAATAGAATTCTGCTATTCAAGAAACCTTATGGTTGAAGAAAAAAAGAGTATAACACTCATAATTCAGCACTGATAATGTCAGAACTACAAATGTGAAGCAGCATGCAAACTTAAATTTAATTATGCATTTCTATCTTTAAAAAGTCAAATTAGCATCTCATAACTATAATGTTAATTGCATGTTTTTTGCTGAATACTTAGTTTTAATCACCTTCATAGCAATATATAATGCAGTCAAATACAATGTTTTCTGATTTCAACAGTTCTTGGAGGCAAAAAAGTGATCAAAATTTAGTTCAGGAAAAAATATTGTGGGTTTCACCATAATTATTCAGAACTTTTCTCTGAGAGAATTTCATGCATGAAAGTTGAAATCTGTAACAGAACACAATCACAGCATTTGTAAGGCTACTTATGTATCACATCACAGGAAGGCATATGACTACAAGTGACAAAGCTTTACAAAAATAGGTATATTTCATTCTATAATCAGAGAAGAAATCCCTGACTCACCCTCTCTACTTCCATCTCTCTCTCCCTCTTTTGAAATGGGGGGAGAGACCTATCTGATGGAATTTTAGCACATTTCTATTATTTGTGTTATCAAAGCACCTAAGAGCCACAGTCATTGACCTGGACCCCATTGTGCTGTGAATACAGCACATTCAGAAAAGGATTTCAGCATCTAAATGCCACTTTCAGCACTTAAATAATCGAATCAGGTCCTATTGGGATTCACCTCCCCACCATCCCTCATCAGCCCATCTCCGAAACCTACAAGGACCTAAGCTCATGGCACAAACATGTTTGCAATAAAACTTCTCTAATCATCTACATTTTTGCCTCTGAATATGCACCCTGCAGCCCTACAACAGCTGTCGGGACCCCTAAGCCCCAGAGTGATGCAAGAATCACCTAGTTAATTTGATAGAGCCAACCTAATAGGTGGGCTCTGAGGTCATTTACTGAATTACCCTCCCCACCCCCGATGAATTTACAAAGAATGTTCAGGACAGGGGAAGGGCCTCTTTAATAACTTTTAGCTCAGTGTCCAAAGGGGTAGCCATGTTAGTCTATTGCAGAAAAACAGCAGAGTCCTTCATCTTCAAAGCATCTGACGAAGCGAGATTTTTCTCCCACAAAAGTTCATGCGATAAATAAATCTGTTAGTCTTTAAAAGTGCCACAGGACTCTGCTGTTTTTTTAGCTCAATGGTTATGACACTCACCTGGGATATGGTAGACAGGGTTACTGACCTTGTATTTTAGTTTATACTGACATGAGGATCTGAAGTTGAATTTTTCTATTGATATGGTAAACTTTTAATGACATCACTAAAAGAACCATAAATGATAAAATTATGTTACAATATTATAATCATTCTGTAATGTCAGCAACAGAGTAAAGATAGGCTGCCAGGCTGGAGAGATGGGAAGGGTACGGGGGGAAATGGGCCGAAGAGCAGGAGGATAAAGGCAGGAAAGCCAGGCCAGGGGACAGTGGGGAATGATGGGGAAGGCTCCAGGGAGGAGTGGCAGGGATCCCACCAAAGGCAGGATTGGTAGCTAAAGGCACAATGTCAAATGCCTCCCTTCACCCCTGCCCCCTCCCAGCAAGCACAGAGGGGCCCTCTGCACATCTTTCTTCCCTGTGCCCTGATGGTGCTGAGCCCACTCTCTGGATACAGAAGCAGCCTTCACTAGAGGCTCCGTGACTCATCCTGTGGAGATGGGCTCAGAGGGGCATGCAGGAGCAGGAATTGAGCTGCACAAAGCCAGCCCTTCCCACCATGGGGAGCAGTTAAAGCTGCATCAGCCCCATGGCCCCCTCTACCCTGGATCCTGCCCCTTTTCCTACCCACTAGATCAGACCCATGCATAGTGCTTGAGTGCTGCTCTGCTGTTGGATGTTGCCTTCTGGTACTAGTGCTGGAAGACTTCCATTTCTATATATGATGGGCAGCCCAACATACACAGAAGTGGAAGTCTTCCAGAACTAGGGCCCAGGAGGCAACATCCAATTGCTCAGCTCACTGTGCTGAGCTGCCACCCCCCCCGCCCCCCTTGCTGGGTGAGTGAGGGAGAGATTTTTACAGGCATTTTCTCTTAATGGTGGACACACAAACAGAAGGAAAATTGCAAACTTTTATACTTACTGTTCCTAAATTTATGAATGATTGGCAACCCTGGGTAGATCAGGATCCAGTCCCCCATTCTAATGAGTTTTTTTTTTTTTAAATACGTCCATACTGTAACAACTTCAACAGAAGAATACCGGAAAGCTCCACCTTTAAATATCCAATTGCACTGCTTACTGGCTAAAACATGCACCTGAGAAGTAGCATCCCACCTCCAGCTGATGACAGGAAGGTATTTGAAATGGATTCCTAACTTCCAGAGAAGTTCTGCAGCTAAGGACTCAAACAGCAAAGTACTGCCTCCATTCCCTGTAGTTTTATTACAGCCACTCAGAACAAAACATTTTGTTTGCCTTAAAGCAATTTCAGAATTTTTCAATTTGCTGAAAAATTATGAAAAAAAAAATTGGTTTAAACCAACACAACATGTTTTATTAAAATATTCAAAGCTTCCAGCTAACTGAAAAATCATTTATTCACCCTGCTCTAATGCCCTTTGCATCACTCACAAAACGACTTTGAAGAAGCCTTTTTCCTGATGTTATCTACTTGAGCACTTGCCAGTGAACTAATAATTAGGGTAATTGGGATTTCACCCCCCCATCAGAAAAGAAGTGATTTAAAAGTAACCTGTTAAAAGCTTTCAACATTCTGATAGCAGAATAAAGGTGAGAGTAATCAAAACTTATATTAGTGGTGTTGTTATTATATTTTAAAATAGAAAAAAAAGATCCCTGAAGTACTACAAAGGCTCTTCCAGGTTCTGTTCCGGGTTTGACTGGCGGTTGACTATGCCATCCAGCATGTGATTCAGGTGCTCTATATTAACAGCAGATCGGGGGCACACACTTACAATTCTATACCCAGGGACTTGCCTAGTTATGTCCTGATGGGCGTGTTTCCCCTGTGATGGCCATCTTCACAATATTTCACTGGAGAAAGTCATTGTGGTCTCTGCTGAAAGAACTTTTTTGGTTGTCGTGGTTATTGTTGATGCCCCTGGCTGTGTCTGGGGTTGCACACTGGGTAACTCGGGGGGGTGGAAGGCCACAGTGTCGATGAATCCCCTTCGCTCCAGACTCGGACACGGCTGGGACACAACAACCCCAACAACGACCCCATATAAGGCTGTTCCCTGGTTTCAGGAACTGATAGCCTGTCCCCAATAACAGTACCAGTACTAGCTGGTCTCAGCTTGCAACAGCTCACATAGAAACCCTGAAAAGAGGAAGGCGGGGAATTGCTACATACACCAAGGCCAAGGCTCCCAGTAAACAACCCAGATATATAAGGGTCACCGCAACTGGGTGGGGGTGCGCATGATTTGAGACGTGCCTGTCTCTGTGTGCCTGCTTGAGATCTCAAATAAACTTTAGAGTGCTTCTCCGCCCTGATGTCGTTATTGGTGCTGCGCACCCCGGGCAACGAACCCACTGTTGCTAGCCCCAGCCCGTCTTCAGGCATCCCACTTGCAACATTATTGTGAGATATATATACAGATAATATTATATAAGAGTCATGTAATGCGGGATATTGTGTGACAAAGCTGCTGGAGGAAAAACTGGTCACCTGGAGAAGAGTGGTTCTCAGAATTAACACAAGAGTGAAAACAACTGTCATATTTGGCACAGCCTGGATAAATGTTTGCAATCTAGACAACGTGTGGGTGTGGTCCTTTAAAAAGAATAAAATAGCCAAAGGGGAGGAAAAAAGATCTTGACTAGGAAGACAATAAGTGGCGAAATGAAGTTAATGTGACATAACATGCTGTTTATGCAAAGAGACAAAAGGTATGAAATTGTGAAATAGAAGAAACACAGGGTCAGGATGGCCATCATGGAGGATACCAGAAAAGTGGGTCCCATATCTCTTGATTGGAGACGTGATGTACAGATTGATGAACATTAGCTGACCAAATTGTAAAGGAAGTTGTTAACTATGGACTCTAGATAGAAATTTATATTTTCTTTTATCCTTAATCAGATGTTTCCAACCCTTATACTTGCTTGCTAACCTTTATCTTATGTTTTACCACATAACTGTATCAATACTAAAACCAAATAGATGTTTAAGTGCTATGTGCTAAAGAGAGTGCCTAACTGAGGTGAAGCTAGTGAACTGAGGACACTGCATCTGTTTGCACTGACGATTTCCACGGACTGAGCATTCAAGTATAATGAAGTGTGTTGTACAGTTACATTGAAGTGACCTATGCCCTGGGGCCGGAACAGAACTCTGGGGCTAATTACCTCCAAA
>ML685784.1:5277098-5354627 GCA_007922175.1 Pelusios castaneus | reverse complement strand
TCCCTGGCACATTCCTAAACATTAAGGACACAATGGTTTTACACACCCGCCTCTCTCAGGTATTTCAATAAAATCATACAAGTTAAAGTATAGATATAACACCAAATTCCTAACTAAACCAACTTCTACTTGAAATGGAATTCCTAGACATAAACTATATAATCATTCCCAGCAAATTACTACCTTTCTATTGATACCAAACATGACATAGCTCCTATGGATTATAGCATTTAGGATATATGGATAGAAAATAATATCATAAATGCTTCCCTAAATCCAGACAGCGTCACACAGGGCTCTGCCCTGCCCTTTGGGGGGCATGCCAGGCTCTCCCTGTGCCCCCCCCCCAGCAGGGAGAGCATTGCTGTAGTCCTGGGGTAGCCCTAAGTATAGGGCTACACTGGCTTAATTTGACTTTAAAAAGTCAAATTTAGCCTTAGGTCGAGTAGAAAAGTGGTTTAATAAAGTTGACTTAATTTTCATTAAATCAACTTTATTTTCCTTAACTCGACTTAAGCAAGCTGCTTAAATTGACTTAAGCAAAGTGTAGTGTAGACGCAGGGCAAATTAAGTCAACTTAAGCCAAGCTTAAGTCGACTTAATTTACCAGTGTAGACGCAGCCATAGATTCTAAGGTTAGAAGGGATGAATATGATCATCTAGTCTGATTTCCCGCACAATGCAGGCCACAAAAACCTCACCCACCCACTGATGAAGAGATTCTACTGTCTGCTTTTAGTTCTTTAAGCAAATGTTAAGACAGACAAGGAATCACCCTAGCAATTTCTCTCCCCCAAACACCAGCAGTGCTTCCTTATACTTAATATACCTTCTAAATCAACTAGCCTTTGCCATCCCAGCCCAGAAACAAAAAGCTGCAGAGTAAGTTTGAAATATCAGGATAACAAGCTTGATTGTGAGTTTCAATCAGCTGTTTGCTCACCAAAACATATCAAGAATAGCATTTTTTTTTATAATAATGACTGTTAGCTATTTAGTTTATCTATAAATAAAGAATTCATTTAAGTTTACCAAATGTTTTCCAGATTGTAAAAATGTTGGCCCAGATTCTCAGGTACCACAAACTAGTGTGACACATATTTACATTAGCTGAGGAACTGGCTAATTCATTTCAGATTTATTCAGAAAGATGGGTTGCCTCTTATTTTGTTCAAACTAATCCATGTTTTTTACCCTTGGTAAAATCTCTTCAGTTTTTCTTACTCATAATGCATTTTTTCATTTGCCTTCTCATTAGAGTGGAGAAACACAGTTTTTTAAATTACTTAATGCTATTCAAACATTTTGCCAATTATTAAGAATACTAATCTTTTTCTTAAGAAAGAAGACAGGAATTTAGATGCATATGTTAGGATACTGGGGTCAGCTTTTTAGTTCATAGCTTGGAAGAAAATCTACATCATAAGAAGTCAGTTTTGATTTACAGTGATATGAAATACAAGAAACAGTGAATATTTTCACAATCTGCTATAAGTGTCTACTCAGACTCAGTGAGAGGTTTATATATAAACACAGAAATGATCTGGTAACCTCTGATTGTCAAAGCCAACATGATTAAGTGGAACATTAAAAGCATTTCTAGAAAGGTAGCCATTATACTTGCAGAAGAAAGAGTAGAACTGGCATTTGATATTGAAAACCAGGCCACCTGGTTTGTTAGAAGTTTTAATACAGATTTTAGTCACTTCTGTCTGAAAATACTGGACTGATTTTAATGTTAAGATCTGATAGTTATGTCAACAAAAGTGGGAAAAAAGAGAAAGATGTTTTCAATTTAAACTTGTGTTGGTTAAAGTAGAAGGACATACACAGTTAATTAATATCTTTCATTTAACTATCTATGGTTTATACGTTATTTTCCTAGGTAGATCATCAATGTAAACTTACAATTAGATATAGGTAAATATGCTTAATATTTTCAAAATTATGCATGGGATACAATGGGAGCATCATAGCTACGAGCCTCCTTAATGTATTACCAGTAAGCCCCAATGGCTATGTCTACACTTACTAAAATTAGTTTGAATTAGTTAGTTTGAACTAACTAATTTGAACTAATTTTAGTTAGTTCGAATTAGCTTAATTCGAACTAGCATGGCCACACTGGAACGTTAGTTCAAACTAAGCAAGCACTTGCTTAGTTCGAATTAGCGATCCCCATTTATTTCAATGGCCGGTTAATTCGAACTAAGAAATTAGTTCGAATTAACATGGCCACGTTGGCTAATTCGAACTAGTTAGTTCGAATTAACCCCTTAGTTTGAATACCCTATTTGAACTTATTAGTTCGAATTAAGGAAGCCCTTAATTCGAACTAACTAAAGCCTAGTGTAGCCATGGCTTTAGTTAGTTCGAATTAAGCCGCCTTAATTCAAACTAACTTGCCAGTGTAGACATAGTCCTGCTTTCAGTAAGCACCCATAGGTTGCATGAGCCCCAAAGATGGCTGTAGTGGGTGAAACAGGAATAAGATATCTGCTTTGCGGGGGAGGAGGAATCATAGTGACAAATTTTCCACTCTAGCAACAGTTGGGTATTCCCAAAGCTCGCCCTACAGTGAAAAGGGCTAGGAAATTATTTTTCCCTTTAAAATGAAAGCTGATAGTAGCTTTTATAATTAGTCATCCACAGTGATGGGAACTGGAGAGTTCACAGGTATGTGTCTCACAAACTCTAAATTCAAGCTTTGCTTCTGTTCAGTTACTTATCTCACCCAGGCTTAGCTTAACATTTGAGGCAGAAAAGTAAACACTCATTGATTCACAGTCAAAGGTGGGAACTGAAAGCAATGGTCTGGATCAAGCAAAACTATAAAGAATCATTATTACTGCTTTATCTTTGTTCAGTAACAAAAAGCAATTCTTTCTCACATCCTCTCCAAGAAGCAAGCATGAAGAAATTTGTATAGCTAGTTATAAAGACAAACTGAAACATTTGCCTGAGTGACATGCCACAGCTGTAAAAATTGCCTCATGCAATTCAAGTTACTGAGAAGGGCTTCTGATGGAACCTGCTAGTCAGCCTGAGAAATGAAGGAAAAGTGTTGTTACTTGTGGGTTTTTTCCTAAATCTCTTTTTCTTTCATTTAGTTTTTATCTAAGAAGTGCTGCTTAAACAGATTCCAGCAAGAGTCTAGAATTTTCCTTTTGAAATGTTTGTTCCAAAACTCTTTGGGTTTTTTGCAATGATCTAATTCCAGGACATGGGGTATCATGGGAGTCTCTTCCTCCTCACCACTCTACCCTGCACAAAGCCACCTAATCCTGGAAATGAGAAACTTCCCAACAATCAAAGTGTAATTAAAACAAAAAACAAAAAAACCCCCTGAGGCTTGCACAAACCTTTTAATTATGATGTATTAGCATTTTCTATGTGAAAGTTTTGAACCAGCTCCATCAATGCAACCCCATATTGGTCCACTTTACTCTTCCTAACCCTGATTTCCTACATTGTAAGGTATTAATCAAGGCCCCTACCTACCTATAGGTCCTTCACTTAGACTCGGAAGCAGATGCTTCCCCACAAGTTTTCTTTATTAGCAATTAGCAAACCAGTCATACCTCTGAGCGCGTACTTATATTCCATGGTTGAGTGACTGGTACAATGTAGGTCCACATTACGTACAGAAATTAAATTGGTTTACATAAATTGCTTTCTAATTAGATTTAGGTAAAGTGGTGAAACTCCCTTGTCTAGACATTTTTAAAATTGGTTTAAGAATGGCTGATATCGATGAAGCTTTATTTGACAACAAATCAATGCATTTTTTGATTGTTATTCAGCCTTTAATTATATGCTCTAGATTTCTAAGTAGAGGGAAATGATCAGGAAATACAGAGAAGTGAAAATTAAAAACAAAAAGTCAGTGGAAATTGTTTGAGCCTCAGATCAGCATGGTTTGGGTTATTTCTGAACCAGTCACCTGTCCGTCAAGATATTACTTGTTTAGATATTTTGGGATAAATGAGTAACAGCCAAGTACCCTTTGCTTTTATTAATGACAGATGTCATTCATCATCTCACAGGATCAGACTTCTAATTGTTTATGGATCCCAAGAGAGTGGGAAAGCAGTATACCTTTTCTCCCTGCACACTGAACAGAAACTACAAAAAAACTGCTAAAAGACCTGAGACGTTGTGAAAGGTCCTCTCCCTCTTCTTCTTCCCTTTTCTTTTTTTTAAATATATTTCTATGCTTCATTCTCACATTAAGAGGCTGTCAGCTTTGTTTGGAAAGCAGCTCTGTCCCCGACTTCCTTCCATCAAGAAAATCCTTAGATCCCTTTCAAATTCTCATTAAAATACCCACACAGTATTTGTGAGGTTAGCATCTCTTTTAGAAAGAACTCTTTAAAGTTATTGTTAAATACAAATTTGAACGAAATATACATAATATTTTCCCCACCCATTGGTGTAGTACCAACATAGCTTGTCTAGCAGTCAGTTACCCTGTAGTACCGCTAGCAGTAACAGTCACAATGCATTCATGAAAGCTGAGTTTGGAGGGAAGAAAAAGTGCTTTATATTATTCAGATACATTGAAGAGTTTGTACAAAGAATCCCAGTTACCTCATTCACCTGTGTGTATTGAAATAATGGGAAGTTAATGTTACTGAGGCTGTTATGTATAAAAGATGGAAGGCTATAACAGAGTTTAAAACTCATGACATATTTGGAAGTTGGTTAACTTTGTATTATTTGGTTATAAAGGCTGAGCTGGAGCTTATAGATGCGCTTAAAAAAAAACCATAGGGTTTCTAATTCTGAATATGTCACTGAAACCAAGAAAGACATTCATATCAGAGTGAATAAAAACACAGGCAGGCATCTGCCAGAGGCAAAATCTATGCCAAGTGGGAAAACATGCTTTAGCCAGAGGTCATAAAGTAAACACAGATGCAGAAAGCCAGTTCATCAGAGGCCAACAGAGTCTGAAGCAAAATGAAAAAAAGAAACTATATTATAGTTTGACAAGAAGTTCACTATAAAGAAAATTACAGAGTGCCTGAATTATTTGGCTGGAAAAAAACCACAGGGGTTTAAAAGCAAGTATGGCAGTAATAAAACTAAACAGACCTGTGGAGGTGTCATTCACATATATAATTTAGGCTGTCTTCAGATTTCTGTTATAAACTTTATTTTCCAACCCCTTTTAACTTCTCTTGGGCATATTTGTTTAGTTCAAATAGTGAATGAAGGTTTGAGAACTTGGGAGGTATAAGTGTAATGATGTTGATGTGCTATTTATTCAAAAATACTTATATTAATTTGATTAAGCGAAGTATTTTCTTTCATCTCTCAGCAGCGGGTTTTCATACCTCCCAGGGTCCCATGGAGATCACTATTACACTTTTTTCCAGTGTGATATTAATACAGGGGGGCATTTTCTAGGAGAGACACATTTAGACATTGTCACCCTTACTGACTGGAGCCATGGAAAGTAGGAAAGGATCAGGCCGGACATTATAGTTTAGCCTGAGAAGCATCATGCTTCTATGCCACTATTCTCTATGATTCTTGAGCATGATAGGGTCTTCCAGAATCAGTGAATGAGAAACAACTACTTGGGGAATAAATGAGGGACAAGGTAAATGGTTCTGTACTTGTCACATTGCAGTAGGTCTAAAGAGTTGTATTCCTGGCTTTGTGATGGACTTCCTGTGTGACTTCTGCAAGTCACTAAACCTTGCTGTACCTCAGTTCATGTTGGTAAAATAGAAATAATAGTTCTTTCTCTGTTCTCTTTTCCTCTCTCTCTCTTTTTTTTTTGTTTTGTTTTGTTTTGTTTTGTCTAGGAAAAACTTGTTGTGGCAAGGCCTTTCTCTTATTGTTTGTATGGTACTTGACATAGTAGACCATCTAGGTACTACTAAAATACAAATAAGAAGAACTTGGGAACTAGAAAGCAGAAGCCAGCATTGAATGGGGAAAAGACAAGGATTGGTGAAGGAAATCTAGGGTGACAAGATGAAGTTATAGGGAAGTAAAATGGTAGACATGATAGACAGCAGTTCATTGTACAGGAGGGGGATTAAAGATAGTAACAGAGTTTAGAGGAGGGAAGGGGAGAGGCAGAATGAACATAGAGAGGCAAAGTCTAAAAAAAGGTAAGAGATTAGACTGTAAAGAGTGTAAAAAGAAATCTAACTGAACACTTACTATGGAGAAGTACAACTTTAAACACGTAATATTACCAATTAAGGTTAAATATACAATTCTCACACCACACAATGCAATTTTTTTTTTAAAAAAGTATGTAATAGTAAATGTGCATTGTTTAGAGTAGCACATCTCACCCTTAACATTTAACTATTTTTTTTTAGAATTGGGAATAGCTTACTTTTTGTGTGTTTAAAAAGTAACAGATTTAATAGAATGCAGTAATTTTTCAAGGTTGGATCACTTATTGATACTCTCTGTTTTTCAGCTCTCTCATCTTTCTGCTCCCCCCAGATCTGCTTTTTCTGGTTTGTTTGTTTATTCTTATCTAGAATAGAAACACTGACAGCAGTAAGTTATAACTGGTCCTCAGCTCATGTACGTATGTGCTCAGCCTGTGGAAGTGGTGCAACTGTTTCTGCTCTCAATTGGACAGTGAACTGAGATAATTATACTGATTCTCCTGACTAGGAAAGTTGAGAATGTGGGGAGGAGCTGAGCAATTTGCTGTGTGTATTGCTAGGACAGAGAAGCCAGCCACTGTGACAGTAACAGAGTGGAATTAATCCAGTCCTAGAATGGGGTCATTTATTAATAATAATAAAAGCCTTACACCCTTCACTTCCACAAAGCAGGTCCTATTAGAATTTGATCACAAGCCAATTTTGGTGTGAAGTGTTGCACTCAAAGAGTCCAGCTCTTCAGTTAGTGCGAATAGGGAGTTTGCCATATGACAGTGTAAATAATCTGAGGATCTGAGCCTTAGCAATTAGCAGAGATAGGAGTTATTTAACACAGAACATTAAAAAAGTTAGTATTGCCAACAAGGGAGGATGTAAACAATTTAGTTCCTGGTACAAAGATATCTTTGCTAGAGATGGACACAGAATTTGTCACTAGAACTTATATTAATGCATCTCCCTTACCTCTTTACAAAATATAATCAATCAATTTATTCAATTAACTGACTTTAAAATAGTTGGGTTGCTTCCTGATTGAGGGAGAGACAAAGATATAAATTAGATTAATTCACTGACTAGCAGACTTGAAATTTTATCTAATCTTGTCACATTCACCCCAAGTATTGCATGTATATGCAATATCATAATTTTGACCAGCTCATTACATCGTTCATTCAACAACTGTGAGCCAGTTTGAAAGAGCCTTACCTGTTAAATTTCATGGAGATGGCAACACCAGAAGGACAAAGAGATGAATTGACTGTTCTTTGATTTGAACTTGTGATTACAGGGGCTATAGGTATTTTAAATTGGGGGAATTACCAGTCATTTCTTGTTCCTAACATTTACCTGTTGCAGTGGTAACGCATCATTGCTTTTACAAACACATCACTTATCTCAATATTTATACTTCAAAGTCATTGCTTTATTCTGGTGCCATTGTTCTCACAGGTAAACATCTTTCTATACAATACATAAAATGCAAGATGAATTGCCAAATTATATATCATGGCAGCTTTAATCAGTCTTTCAGTTCTGCACTTGTAACTCTGCAGGCACAATTTTGTATCCATAGTAATTTGTGGGAGCAATTAATGTCATTGTACCCACATATCATGTACTTTGATATTTAAAGCCCACAGATTGCAGGTGGGATGCCAGTATTTGGAATTATCACTTGCTCCTCTCAATTATTTCCTGTCACATTTCTCAGGATTAGGCACCACATTTTCTCTGTATATTGTGATAAAGTTTGAATAGATCAACAACCAGGCTAAAGGCTTTTTTGGTCTTTTACTAGAGAACTGAACCATTTCTGGTTGAACTAGTTGTACTGCAAATAACTATGCAGAATTGGTTTAAGTTTTGTCCCATATTCCTACTGTTTTACTTACAGTACACTCTGCATACCTAGCTCACAGCTCTTCATTCAGTTCCTAGAAGCAATAGATTCTGCAAAGCTACTCTACAAGATGATCACAGGGGGACTCATTGCACCATTTCTAACTAATATCCATATTGGCATTAAATCAATTCAGATTGAGCCAGTTAATTAAAATATGTGTAGAGCATTGGGGGCATTTTTATCTGTGAATGCAAGCTGCTCTACAAAGGATCATCTCACTAGCTGAGGTGTGGCTATCAGAGGGGCTGGGAAGAGCAGAAACACCTTCTTCAGCTGAGAGCCATTGAAGCAAACCACCCACACCCACAAAACAACCCATTGCTTTTAGTTTGTGAAGCTGTATCTCACCTTCCTCTTTTCCCCATTCCTTCCTCATGCACAGGACATGGAGAGGGCTTGAAGGGAATGGGGAGAGATCACATGATGCATCTGGGGCCCCAATTCTGGGACCTGTGACAGCCAGTTTATTATATTTTGATGTTTTGTTTTCTATGGGGTTGTTGTCTCATTGTTTCCATGTTCACTCCAGTCTTAAAAGTGCTTTAACTGGGTTGATTTCTCAGGCAAGGCCTATGTTCCAAGAACAGGAATCTCAAAGTATCAGTTCACCTATATAAAAAGAATTATAATGACTGTCCCAAGCTAGTGAGAGAAACTGTAATGAAAATTGCTGTCAGCAACATCACAAAAAAAACCTTTTTTTTTGTGCTAGCTATATTCAGTTATATAAAATATAATCAATAAAAAGAAAGTTGCAACAAAATTCCTTTAACAGTTCTAACTTTCAACTGAAGAAATAGAATGCCATAAGATACAATTATTAAAGATTCCTGGAAAATGTGGCTTGGGGAAGAAGTCAAAATAAACCTATGGAAAACTCCAAGTGGTCCTAAAGAACCAGCAAAACACAGCCATGGACAATCACACATCATTTGTTTTTTTTAATAAATAGGTAAATTGAAATAAATATTCCTGTAAGCACTGTGTGTCTGAATATTAATCAAGTAATATAACAAGATGCTCACAAAGTAAAGTCACCACTGTCTTTAAAGCTATGTCTACCCTACAGACCAGTGGTCTCCAACTTTTTGTCAGCAGATGGTGCAACGCTCATAGGTTTCAGTGGCAACTGCCCTTCAGAAGTAGATTACGATCTACTGGTCAGGGGCCACTGGTATAGTCGTTTAACCAGCACAACTGTATCACTGAACTGCGCTGCTATAAGGTCTCCCCTGTAGCTCCTCTTTGCTGGATGGAAGTAAGTTCTCCTGCCAGCATAATTAAACCACCCCAAAGGAGCAGCTGTCCATACTGCTACTTTTGTCAGTGAAACTTATGTTGGTCAGAAGAATACTTTTTTCACACCCTTGACTGACAATTTTTTTCCTGACAAAAGAACTAGCATAGTCAAAGTCTAAGTAAGAACTAGGTCTCCTAACAACAATATTTTGAAGTATGATATTTACAGTATTTAAACAATAACATCTCAGCTTTTTAATATGCATAACTACATACTAAGTGCTCATGAACGTCAAGTCACAGCATCAGGTGGCTTAAGTCATTCGGGTTTAATACTATTGCTTGTCACTCAAGGAAACCTGAACTATGATCAGTGAATATCAAGACACTAAGGCCTAGATTTTTAAAAGGTGTTTAGAAGTTGCTGCACTCTGCATTGCAATACCTAACTAATTTAGCACACTATATATCATTTCAAAAGGGATTTTGGCAAGTCAAATGGGATTTTGACAAGTTCCTAAATCCCTTTTTAAAAATGAGATTTGGCCTCCTAAATCAATTGAGCATTGCAACCGTGAATGCAGCTAAGACTACATAATTTTAAAATTTGGATTTAAATTTACCTTTCTTGTTCCTACATTAAAACTGCATCCATGTATTATAATGACATAAATAGATTGGCAAGGAGACAAGGGAAATATGGTGTCAAGATTCCCAGGAGGAAATCTGGGAGGAAAAGGGGGAAAATGGATAATAAATGGATAAAAGAAGAAGGGTAGTTTTTAAGCACAATCACTTTTTACAGTAATATTAGAAAAAAATTAAACAGCTGGAAGTCAAGGGCACACACAGTGACAAAGGAAATAAACTCAGAAAGCTGAGGTGAGGCTATCTTGTGTCTGTTTAGATACCAGAAAAAATGTGAATGTGAGTCACTATATTAGCTAGTAAAGCTAAAACAGAGCTTTTAACAGTGATATTTAGTAACAGCTTAAGTTGGATTGTAGGTTTGGCTGTAAATTAATCCTGGTAATTTCACTGAACAAGAAAATAAAAACAGTGGAAACAAAGTACTGGTGATGTATAATAAATGTACAATGAAACCAATGGGTAAGAACATCAGGAAACAGAAGTCATACAGACTGGAATATGTGGTTGTTGAAGGCGATTCACATATGCAGTACAACTTTTAATGAGAAAAAAATATTGTTGGAAAAGGTTATGGTGAGGATGAAATTGAAGCATATGAACATTATGAGCAATCACCAGAGAGAAGAGATTGCAGTAGAGTATCGTGGGGTGTGGATGCCATCCTGCAAAGGTATGTTTATATGTTTTAGGATGAAGGACATTTAGATGAAAAATAAAATTTGGAAGTCTATATGGGTATGTCTATATGAGGAATTTAGGTCGACTTAAGGACCCTTAAGTCGACCTAAATTACTCCCTGTCTACACCAGACTTTCATTAAGTCAACTTAAGAAATTCCTTAAGTTGACTTAGTGAAAGCTTAAGTCGACCTAATAAGAAACGCCCATTAGGTCGACTTAAGCTGTAAATCGACTCCTTAAATCGACTTAAGGACGGTGTGGATGGGAAGTAACCCTTAAGTTGACTTTATTAAGTCAACTTAAGGGTGGTTAGGTCGACTTAACAAAGTGGACTAAATCGACTTAACTTTAAGTTGACTTAGTCCACTTTGTTAAGTCGACTTAATAAGGTTGGCTTTAAGTTGACTTAAAGTTGACCTTATTAAGTTGACTTAAAGTCGACTTAACTTTTTCTAGTGAGACATAGCCTATGAGTCTAGAGCCCACACAATGCCTCAAAAGGAAAGTATAGTAAAGCTTTGAAAAGGAACAGTTAACTAGCTTGGTGAATAGAATCTGAGACCTAGGGACTTCTTCATGTCAACTGGCAGAGGGAAAAAGGTGATACAGGAATCCCTTATGTATTACAGTCTAGTTTAACAAACAATATCATATAAGGTCTTTAATGAAAGCCTAGAACATAGTGGTCCTCTTAATCATTATGAGACGTATGTTCAAATAATATTTAAGGTGTTATGTTTATATACTAAATATATGCTCTGGAAGTCTGAGTTGTCAGGTTACCAAAAGGTAATTCTACATATTCCTAAAAGGAACTGATGCTTATGTTACTCTGGGTTGTTTATTCACATGTAAATTCGGTATTATATTGTTCACAAAGGGCATCCACTGACATGTCTGACCTAAATGCTATTGAATGATTGTGAAATCTTGAGAGGAAGTTAACAGAAAGAAGTAAAGAGAAGGAGCTATCCATTTAGGGGTAAAACAATGAATTTTTGGAACTATATCTGAAGTACTGATGAGACCCAAGGCATTCCTTCAGTTTGTGAGGTTAACCTCTCAGGAGATTTCATCTTTTAGAAGGGATCTCAACAACTGATTGAAAATGCTGGATAAAAAACTTGGGGTAAGCTATCGTGTAGGAGATAGGGGGACACTTTGGATATGTCTACACTTGCATGTTATGTCAACTTAAGGACGCTTAAATTGACTAAAGAACACCGTGTCCATGTACAGGCTTTCATTAAGTCGACTTACGGGCTTCCTTAAGTCCACTTAATAACTACTGCTCTTTAGGTCGACTTAATGACTAAGTCAATTTGTTAAATTGACCTAAAACCACTGTGTATGCCGACTTAATTCCCTAAGTTGACCTAGGGCTGGGGACAAGGGAGTTCACAGGGAGACAGGGCTCCCCGGAAGAAGGGAGCCGGGGCTCCCTTCTCTCTGGGACCTGTGGCTCCCTTCTTGCCGGGGAGCTGTGGCTCCCTTCTTGCCAGGGAGCTGGGCAAGAAGGGAGCCGCGGGTCCCTGGGACAAGAGGAGCCAGGGCTCCCTAGCAAGCAGGGAGCCGTGGATCCCCGGGATGAGGGAACTGTGGCTCCCCTTGTCCCCAGGAGCTGCGGCTCCCTGCTTGTTGGGGAGCCACAGCTCCCCTTGTCCTGGAGAGCTGCAGCTCCCTGCTTGAGGGGAAGCTGGGCTCCCCTTGTCCTCAGGAGCCACTGCTCCTCTTGTCTCCGGGAGCTGTGGCTCCCCTAGCCTGGGGAGCCATGGCTCCAAAGAACCTAGCCAGTCAACTTAAGAGTCTAGTGTAGACTCTCTCGCTATGTCTACACTTGAAAATTTAGGTCGACTTTAGCTAAATCGACTTAACTAAGTCGACTTTAAGTCAACTTAGTTAAGTCGACTTAGTGAGTCTACACCTACATTTTAAGACAACAGAGTCCTGTGGCACTTTTAAAGACTAACAGATTTATTTATCGCATGAGCTTTCGTGGGAGAAAATCCCACTTCGTCAGACGCTTTGAAGATAGGAAAGTTACAGAGTGGGAGGAAATTAAATGCAGGGGAGTGTATGACATAGCATCAGGTCAGGCTGTAACAGCAAATCAAAATAGGTGTTAGGATTCAAAACACTGGGGAACAGCACATAGAGGAGGGGGAGGTCAAATCACTTGTTGTAATGCGAGAAAAATCCATAGTCCCTGTTTAACCCCAAGACAACTGAGTCAAATTTGCATATAAGTTCGAGTTCTGCAGTCTCTCTTTGAAGCTGTGACAGTTGACTTTGGGGGGAACTTACAAAGTCGACCTAGAGCGTCAACATTGGACACCTAGGTTGACTTCTAGGGGCTAGGGGGACCTAGGGCAGGTCCATGGGGGCAGGGGGGACACCCATTGCCCAGTGTCAGGGGGCTCAGCCTTTGCCCCATTGTACATAGGTACAATGAGGCAAAGGGGGACAGGGACCCTGGCAGGGCAAAGGGGCAAGGTGGGCAGAGCTCTGCCCTGCCCTGCCCTGTGGGGGGCATGCCAGGCTCCCCCTGTGCCCCCCCCCCCCCAGCAGGGAGAGCAGTGGTGCAGTCCTGGGGTAGTCCTAAGTCGACTTAGGGCTACCCCAAGTCTACACTGGCTTAAGTCGACTTAAAGAAACTGTAGTGTAGAAGCAGGGTAAATTAAGTCCACTTAAGCAAGCTTAAGTAAACTTAATTTACAAGTGTAGATGCAGCCTCTAAGTCGAGTTAACAAGGTCTACTTTAAGTCGACCTTTTAGAGTCGACTTATGTTGTAAGTGTAGACATAGCCTTTCTTAGCTACATCTCTTTGTTAGTTATGTCTAGTTAGCATCTAGAAAGCAAATTATGATTTTGTTTTATATATAGCCATTTTTGTTCCCAGATCTCATTCTGGTATTATTATTTGAATCTCATTTCTTTCTTAACTAATTTCTTTCCTTTTTTTTTTATTGAACTCAAGTGCTGTGCATGATGTATAAGCTAAGATTTAAGGTAAAACTGGTAAACTGCAGTACGCTAAAGGAACAAAGGATCTGATATTTCTGTGGGTATCCAGCAATCAGGGGCTGGATACTAAGAGATCTTCTTTGAAAAGACTCAGGTGCAACTGTTATCAATCTTCCAGGCAAACATATGGCTGATATAGCCCAGAGAAGAGTGACTGACAGGTAGGTTGTATTAGGGAATTAACACCCAGCTAGAAGGGGTAACTCTCCCTCACATTGAAGGCAGGGGGTAGGAAAGTGACGCACTGCCTTGGATGCCCTGTAAAGCATCACATTGACACCATTGATCCGATGAAGAAAACCAGAGACTGGTTTTGTAGTCTCATGGCAATAAAGAAACAATCAGGAAAACAGAATTTCTACTCACTCTAGATCACCTAAGATGTGTTATGATAAAAGCCACCATCTGCTACAAGCTATAGATGATATTTTACCAGATTACCCAAATCCTTTGTTATGGTATTTATTAGACATCTGCAGTTATGAATACTAATAGGAATAAGTTGGTGTGACAAGGTGCTGGGAGGTGAACCTGTTGGTCAGCCCCCTGCTACACTAGCATAAGAGCAGTGGAACAGGTAGCATGGGCTAAGTGTGGTTGCCCGATGGCAGGCAGCTGACAGAGACACAGGCTGAGTAGTCTCCTAGGGGGTCAATTAGCCCATTAGTTGCAGCTGGTCTAGAAACTCTACTATTTGAAATCTGGGTAGTGTGCAGGTACAACCCCCCCCCCCCAGCTCAAGAGAGTTCAACTAAGTATGGGGGACAAATGATTTAAAAACAAAACAAAACAGGAATGGGCATGAGGGTTAAAGGTCTGGTCTAGACATCCTGGAAGGCTAATAAACCAGAAAGATTTGGGAAAGCAAAGGAGAAAGGAATCAAGGGAGGAACAGAGAGATTGCTTGTCTCCTTTGCCCTGAGCAGCCCCTGCAAGGACAGGCCCAGACACGGCACTGTGTGGTTGAGGGGTGCTTAAGATGCAAGTGGTAAATAAATCACAGGTGACTTTGCGGCTCCAAAGGGAAATGGAAAAGCAGGATGAAGCAGCAGGCAGGCCTGCTACAGTTTGGCTCCATAGGAAAACTCAACCAAAAATAAACTAAGGTCCTGATGGAGTGCCTTCCTATGATCAATATAATGGTAGATGCTTTCATTACTAGAGAAAAGGCAATGTGAAGACAGTAATATTGTGGGAAAGACATAAGGAGACCAATATTAGTTGAACCTAGATAATCTGAAACTGCATGGTATTTGGCTTAATAAAAGAAAGAAGTGCTATACATTGTACATTTAGTGATAGCGGAAGGATTAATGTGTGATCTGGAGAAATCATAGCAATGTCATGTCCATCAAGTTTATGGGGTATTCAGAAAACCTTTAAGGAATGTGTTGAAATTTTGCAGCCACTAGTCAGAGAAGCTTTAGCCCCTAACACAAAGAGACATTATGGGCAAAATGAATACGAGTACACAGAAAGGCTTTTGAAGAAATAAAGAGGATTATCACAAATGCTTCATTAATGAGGTATTATAACAGAGAGGAAAGACTAGTCGCACAGCATGATGCTTCAGAAACCAGTCTGGGAGCAGCATTAATGCAACCAGGCCATCTACTAGCAGTCGTAACCTGTGATTTGTTAGTTAAGGAACAAGGAAAAACTGAATAAACAGGACAAGACCCCAAAGGTGCTAAAAAAATAATTTTATGCAAGATTGACCAAAATAAAAAAAAAATAGCATCACTAGTGAAATTTGCACAATTATTTTTCTTGCACACAAGATAGACTTGAGTCCAAAACAGTATAACTTCTTAAGGAAGAGCCATAATACCAAAACACAGCATACAGACATGATACCACACATGCTCATCACATGGTGGAACTGAAAGGGCCACAGAAGCATATGCATTGTTACAAATGCACTGTTGTAGAGGGACACATAATAGTAAGATATCTGCTGTACTAGGAAGAACAATTACTAAGAGATGCTAAAGAAACTATAGGCCAGAGGGGATGTCTTCTTTTCCAGTGGCAAGATATTTTACCTACTGCGCACTACTACTAAAAACTTATGAGAGGCTGAATAATTGGAGTAAAACAAATCAAAGAAAGTTAAATGTAAATTAAGAGCAGATTTTTGAGAGATATTCTATCCAGATATTGATACTGCAGAAGAGCACACTTCAGATAGTTCAGAGCATCTAATAGGATATGGATCTTTGAATCTTAACTTTGTCCTCAGGGTACCCACAAAGCAGTGGGAAAGAATGTACAATGAAGACTGCCAAATAGTTTCTGATGAAAATGAAAGGACATGGAACTGTTCCCCACCTAGCAATTATAGCTAATTGGAAATGATCAGATGGAATTTCTCCATCTCTTCCGCTCCCACTGGAGAATGACAATTCATCAAAACTAAAACATTCAGTGGAAATAGCTTGATTTCAAAGCTCTGATGTTTCAGGGAGATTTCGAGCCGGCTTGCCCACCCAACTCCTCAGCGGTCCGTCTGGCATGTTAACATGTTGCTGGGAGCCTGGAATCCTTGGGAATGCCAGTTCCCAAGCTCCCAGGATTGTGGCTCTTCAGCAGTCTGGCCACCAAGGGACCATAAATCTAGGTCAGTTAGCCGGCCAGTTGGACTGCCTTATGCCTGGGACCCCAGGGTCTGCAACTCAGGTATACTGCCTCCATGCTGCAGAAATCATGGCTTCCATAGGACCGTAACTGCAGGGAAGTCAGACAGGTGGAGTGACTCAGAGGCAAGACCCCAAGACTCTCAAGACCTGTATTTTTGGGGGCAGCCAGCCAAGCTGACTGTCCTAGAGTTGAAGACCCCCACAGCTGTCCTCTGGTAGATAATTTTGAAATGTTTGGGTTTAGTTTCAAATTGGAATGAAACCAAATTTCAATATATTAAAATCCTCCACCAAACTCACAGCTTCATGTGTCGTTTTCTCACACAGTTCAGTTAGCAATACCACTTCCCAATATCACCAAGATTTAAAAGCACAAAGACCAATGAACTGAAGAACATAGACACTGATACTAATCAGTAGAGCGCTACTGGGACTAAGTCCAAAATTCCATAATCCCCAGAACGAAGTGCAAGACACTTAAGAGCAGTTAGGCATTTTATTACAGTGGATTTGCCAAGAACTTATCAGTACTCAATAAAATCAGTGGACAAAGACTGCAACTAATAAATAATCATAATATGTGGGTTGGGGGAAGCTAAAGTTCTGCAAGCGGATCAAATGAGCTACAAAGAGAAAAGAGATATTATAAAGAGAAACTAGTGACATTTAAGAAGGAGCGTGGAGAATTCCTAAATACCAGGGACATCCAGCAGCTTGGCAGATTCAGAGAAAGGAAGGTCAGAATGCACAGGGAAGAGAATAGATGCAGAAATGCCACCCATCCTCCCTAACAAAGGACCACGGGGCTTGGAACAGTGCTGTATATATCAGCATTCAGGTATGGAATACTTTTACTCAGAGATCCCTGTTGCATCAGAAGCAAGTTACTTGCAAAGACTAGATCAGGTCAAATAATAATAAAGTTGTGAAGGAGGTTTTGAAACACTTCATTGTGTACAGCATGGTAGAGTGCTAAATTCATACATTAAAAAAATGGCATATGGGCAGCATCTTTGTAAAACCAGGCTGAACACAGAAAAGCTGATCTTTGCCTTGCTGAGCTCTAAAAATGGTACTGATGGGTAGACACAGCATGAGTCATCAATGTCTAGAGAGGCCTCTTCTCTTTTTTTTCCCAATGTGGCCCTTGCACTTAGTAAGACTTAGTAAGAATACCAGGATTTGGTCCATAGTACTTGAAAACCAGGTGAAATTATAATTCTGGTGATTGTAATTAAAGTCACTGAATTATTCTTCTAGGATTTGAGTCACAATCAACTAATCTGGATTTAGTATGTTGACTGAAGAATATGGTTCAGATTCAATGCTGCATTTCCTGATAATATCTGCTGCATCATTCAAAAGAATCATCACAGGAGAAAGGGGGTTGATATAGATTTATATCACCATTGTGCCACCTGGAATCAGGTCAGTTGTGGGGATCTAAATGGCACTTCACCTGTTACAGGCATGCTATGAGGTAATCATAAACCTAGAATCTATGGAGACCTGAGATTTATGGGTATCCACCCATAAATCTCAGGTCTCCATAGATTCTAGACCACATTTTGCCCCTGATCTCAGTCATCCTGGCACAACCTGTGCTGGGGCTTGTGAGGGGTGGCGACATATGTTCACTTATCTTAGCCTTATATGGATCCTCCATTAAGGGAATTCTCTCCTGACTCCTTGCAGCTCATTTATAACACCCACATGCTTCTGATTTGTCATAGATGAGCTGGAACAAAGGCCCAGAATCTACCCCATATACTCCTTTCTCTACAAAAGCAATGAATTTTAGTAGATAATATCTATTTTAAATTACTTCAGACTGTCATAATGCTATTATATAATTTTGCTAGTTTTGCTGGACAATCTAAATATAGACTCAGCTCCTCCATCCACGAATATGCATGTAACGCTACTTTTATGATGTTAGTTTTATTTCTGTCCTTACTTTTGCGTGGAGTTGTCTAAAGTTCTCAACATATCAGTCCGATATAGAATAAGCCTTTCCTGGGTAACAGAATAATTATGTTTGAGGTTATTGGAATTACATCACTTAGATGATAAACAGTTCTCTACAGCTCTAATCATGATCTAGTTTCAACTAGGAAAATCTTGAGGTCAACTAAATTTAGTGTGACAAATTTAGTTTAAAGTAACTTTGTTTAACCAGCAGTTGACTCATGGTCTCTGAAACATGCTTACAGATGATAATTTTCTGTATGCTACAGACGGGTTTGTTGACTCTGTAGAGTGTAGATCCTCATCTGTCATTTAACAACCATCTGGTGTCTGTTGGAAATGCATCATTTTATCATCTGTAGGTTATTGTTCATCTGAGGACTCTACTCCCTAAGCAAATCTTGAGATATTAATATATAAAACCTTATTGCATCTTTTTTTTTCCTGCTATTGCAGATCTTTCTTTGTAGATTTTTGAAAACTATACCCCAGGTATTATTAAACTAAATATATACACTTTCAAGTTTATTCAAACCCAGGTACTTAAAGTTAGGTTCCTAAATCCATGTTCAGACATTTAATTAAAGTGATGGCCCAATTTTCAGATGCATTGAGCAGAGGCAATTTTCATTGAATACTATAGGATTGTTAGGATTCAGCCCTCTTGTTTATCAGGCTACTGACATTTAAGAGCCTGAATATGGATTTAAGAGTCTAATTGTAGGCGACCGCATTTACAAACTTCAGACCACAATATTATTTTTCAAATAACAGTTTGACAAATGTCTCTCTAATTTACAACTGCTGTTCTTTTTTTTAATTGCTGTATAATAGATAATCTTTAGCATTCTGGTTTCAATAGGAAACAAATGATAGTTTCCCAAATTTGATTTGCTGCCAGAATTTGAAATTATATGCAAGTACAATATGAAAATTATGCACAGTTTCTGCCAAGTGCATACTACTGTGAAAGCCTTTTTAAACTCAATCCACTTTAGAACAGAATCATATTTCAGATTCTTCTTGCATTTATTTAGTTCCTAAATTCTACTATAAACATTTTTTGCAGAAAGGAATGGCACCCCCCGTATTTTATCCTCACCCATATCCCCACCATGGCTCTTCTTTCTTCAGATTAGCCCTATATAATGAAATGAATGCCTATGAAAGTGTTTTTTTAAATGATGTCCAGGACCCCACATGGGGGGGAGTGGGAAGGGTACACTTTACCAGGGCATGGAGGCCCTGCAGGGGCCATAAGGAAAAATTTGAGGCTAAATTTTAAATCATGCATGAGGATATTTATATAAACTTATTTTCCTTTATCTATGTATCTGTTGTCCAGATCTTGTGAGATTTGCTGGAGCCAATTCGAAGTAGCGTTAGACCAGTCTCAAGTAACATTCTGAACAGTGAGTTGCTGGGCCAGCCCCAGACCCCTTCTCTAGAAGAGAGTGTGCATGCTTGTGCAGTTAAACTAGAACTTGTAATGTGAGACTGAGAGAGATACATTTGTGCTCCTCTGTGTGATATGGTCTATTATATTAAGATCAAGAACTACCAGCCCCAGAGTTCCTTGTGCATAGGTGTGAGGTCACAGAAGCAAGATTTTACAACCTCTCTTTAATCAGAAATAGCTCTCAGCGCTGATATTATTAAAGAACTAAAACAAATTAGAGGTTGGTAGCCCAAAATTCAACAGAAGACATGGCTTGTAGCAGAAGGCATGGGGATTTTGGCAGAGTTGCCAAAGAAAAGAGGAATGAAACAGAAAAGATTTCATGATAAGACATCTGAGCCTGAGAAATCATGTTCTACATCTCAGAAAATGAACAAAAAGGTATGTTTTCAGTGTAGCTTTGGAAAATGTCATCTGTGAATTAGCGTTCAGATTCAAAGCAACCAATAACATTTGTTTGACATTTCATTCTGTCCTCAAATATGTGACACTAATGCCTGGGGAACTCGAAAGAGCTTCTAAATGTCTATTTCACAAGTATCCTACAGATCTTTGAGATTTTTTTCCTTGTGAAATGTTTCACCTGAAAAAAAATCTTCATCGATTTTTGCAAAAGAATATGAACTACAAAAAGCAACTGCAACTAATTTTCAGTGAAGTGTGCATAGCCCTACAGGGTTTTTTGCATATTGTCAGTGACTGTGGCAGAAGCTGAAAGAAGGTTCAGCAAGCTAGCACTCATCAAAAACTGCAGACATTCTACAATGGGGCAAAAATAATTAAGCCACCTAGCTATCTCGTCTTTTGAATGTGAACTTGCAAGAGAAACTGACTTGGGGGGGGGGGGGGCGAGGAAGGGCTAATTCAGGATTATGCAATGAAAAGAAGCCAGAAAAATAACGCTTTGAAATGAATGGCCTAATTATAAAATGTTTGCAGTCATATTGGTCTATCAGAATTTTTTTTAAAGAAATCAAGACATTGACAGGATATAATACCTTTATGATGACCAGAAATGTTACAAAATAGTCAGCAAACTTGTAAGACTCTTAGGCTGGGTGTCACGTTACATAAAAATAACAAAAGGGAGAGGGGGCATTTTTCAGAAATGTAGACTATGCAATAGTAATTTCAGAGTTCAAATTTGTCCATGGTTCATGAGATTGTATGTATGGAATGATGGATTATGGTATGTGTGTGGGAGGGGGCCTATGTTCCAAGCTTGTACCAGGCCCGAAAAAAAAATATGCTTGGGCCCTAATGATAGCATCTGCTATTAAGTGTTGGGAAATGAAAGTTTATATGTTTGTCACATTATTTGTTAAAATAAAATGTTAGTGTGAACCTCATCAAGAAAAACTATGTACTTTGAAAAATCAACAAGAAATGTAAGTGTAACCCTATCTGCCACATGGTTCATAGAGTTCAGTATGTCTAGTATATTTCCTGAAGAACAAACAACACTTACTTCAACCTCCACCCAGAATACAGGGGAAAATACATAAATTCTCCTGAGTTTGCTCTTAGTAACTAGAATGTCTTCCTTCACAAGCACTTTAAGTATATGGAGGAGGGGAGGAGAGAAAGGACTCTTAGGAAAGACAGTGACATAGATGCTGAGAAAAATTAGAAATAATATTACATTAAATGAAGATTTACTAATTTAATCTCTAGTATTCCCATCAAAGGTTAATGTCTCAAAGTCACTCCTTTGGAGTGAACACAGGCATCACATTTATTTCCTGTTTTGTTCACTGGGCAGGAATAACTCTGTTCCTGTTCTGGAGTATGGTGTAAACCCCTCCAGCTGTGACTTTGAGTGAATTCACTCTCTTTTACAGGATATAAAGCAGTCCAAGCAAAAGGAAAATACTTCCCCAACCCTCTTTTTAGCTCAAGGGAGAAGAAAGCAGTATCTGAAGTGCTACAGGCAGTCTCAAATCTTCCTCCTCAGCATGAGTAAGATTCAGACTTAATCCAGGGTGCATTTTAACAAGAAATCCATCTTTGCCCTCTTCTTCCTCAAAGGGATACAGGTGGCTTGCATAAATCAGGAATCAGTGTCACAGCGGTTCCATTCCAGGTGCAACAAACCCTAAATGTACTTGCTTCTGAATGCCACACCTATTGACTAAGCACGCGCTTTTTAAGGGTTTATGGTCAGGATTGACAAGCCTCACAGGTGTGATGGATTGGGGTTGACTGAAACCACAGGATTTCCTTAACCTTTGCCTGGTGGAAGGGTCATCTGCCTGACCATAAATCCATTCAACTCCCTTTCCACCCTTCTTTGCAAATGTCTAATAGGAAAAAGTTCCTTGGCCACATCACTGCACCTACATTAAGTTTTACTCATGGTTGGGGTTCGTGAGTAGCAATGGTCTGGGTGCTGTCTCACCTGGGTCTGAGGCACCATCACCTGACTCAGCTTTGTGATTCAACTCATTTTAAGTGATATCTCACAGAAGTCATCTCAGCTTTGCTCCTGGTCCCAGTGGGCTCCTTCCCAGGAATCCTCTCAGTATTACAGGATCATCTTTAGGGAAGTCAGAAGCATCTAGAGTCTGGGGGTAGAGTCCTTACCATTTGGAGATGAGTTTCTTTCAACAAGGAGAAATCTCTTTCCTGTTTTTCCTATCAAGGTTCAAGCTTCACCAAAATGCAAGTTTGGTACAGGTAGGGTGATTTCCAAATATCCTTGAGGATATTGTTGTAGGTATACAACATATGTAAAAGAGGCTCTCCATAGCTTTTGTTTTTGCTCTGGACTCACAAAGAGGAGAGGCTTCCTTTCACTAGGAATATAGTCTTACCATCTCCCTTCTGCCAGAAATTTGTCATCCTGACAAATCATATCACATAATTACACCACTTTAGTTATAATCTCCCCTCCTCCCGCAGCACTTTTCATTGATTTTGTGATGCCAACCACTCCCATCACAAAGCTCCAGACTATAGATTTCCATCCATCAGACTTCAAAAACAGACTTCAGTGTTAAACTGTAGAGCTGGAATGCATATGCAAACTTGACACAATCAAACTGGGTCTGAATAGAGATTTGGAATGGCTAGCTGATTATAAAAAGTAATTGTTCCTGTTCATAAATTCTCACCTATTCAGCGGTTGTGAATGGGCCTCAGCTACCCAAACTGAATTGACTGTTTGTGCTTACTTATAGCACTGTTCTTAGTAGCATTACATGCATGCACCAAAAATGCAAGTTGCTGGTTCCAATCTTAATTCTTCTTTTGCATATAAAGTCCCCAACATAGTCAGAAGTTCTGATTAAATCTTTTTGCCTCAGGATCATTTTGTGAGTGGATGAGAAGTCCTGGACTTTTTTCCCTGAGCCTAAATTTACCTGAGCCATAAATCCATACACTGAGAATTATTTCTCTCTCAGCACTTGTGCAACTGTAGCATTCCCAAAATTCTGTCTATTTCTAAGGACAGGAAATCAATGCAGATCAGCTCCAAAGGGTTGCTGCTAGTGATGTTCTGTAGATAACCAGCTTTGGTGAGTAAGGCTTTCCTCTGAACACACAAAGCACATCTCACATTTCTTTCAAATGTCCTCAGTCATTCTCTGGCCAATATAATTGACACTGAATAAGTTCCAGGGTTTTCTCAGTTCCCAAATATCTGAAACTATCATTCAAGCATATTATGGTGTGGGCTTTGAAGTTTATTGGTGGCACTAATTACTTTTGATTTAGTAAAGTGTCTACTGTTATTTGATGCAAAATGCCAATACTCAGCTTCCATTTATTCCAATCTCCTAGCAGTTTAGTCTCTGAAGAGTGGAATAATCCTTGCTGGATTTCATTCCTTCCTTTTTACAATCAGTGTCATGGATATCACTGTCCTGCAAAAGGGCCTCTTGCCAGTCAGCAGTGAGGCAGGGCAGTGGAGACTGATCCAAAGCAATATGGTTTACTGAGACTAAGGGAACACTTTCAGAGAACAGGCCAACAGGTTCAACAGAACACCCAGGAGATTGCCCTTGAATTTATCCCTATGGGTGTGTCTACACTTACAAATTAAGTCGACTTAAGGAGGCTTAAGTTGACTTCAGTTGACTTAAGCTGCTTTTTAAGTCGAATTAAGGAAAAGTTAGTTCGAATTAATAACACCTCATTTTAATTCCACCCAAGGCTTAAGTCGACTTTATTAAGTCAACCTAAGCCAGTGGAGATATGGAGTAGTGCCTAGGTGGACCTTTTTAAGTCGACTTAAAATGTTAAGTCGACTTAATAAGGTCGAAAAGGGGCCATGTCCACACTTGAAAAGTTAACTCCCCTTCTGTTAAGTCGACTTAATAAGGTTGACTTTAAGTTGACCGTATTAAGTCGACTTAACAGAAGGGGACTTAACTTTTCAAGTGTAGACATAGCCTATGTGACTTTGCAGATAGCTCATACACTCATACTCCAGCGACAGGAATGACAACCAGCTCTGAGCTTGTCACGAGCAAGACAGTGCAGTAGCATCTGTATTCCTTTTCCTTAGTCAATACTGAATGCTGAATTCATAATCAGAAAATACAGTTATCCATCTCTGCTTCATAGTTGTCTAACTTGGCTCTTGCTAACACTAGTTAAAAGATTGCTGTCTGTCCACATCTGAAACTTGGCACTATAGATAAGGAGAGGATTTCTCAGTGACAGCCAGTTCTTGCTATGTCTATGCACCAGCTGGGAGGTGTGATTTTCACTATGGGTAGCTATACATGTGCTAGCCCTGCCTGAGCTAATGCCTGAAAATAGCAGTGTAATAGCAAAGGTATGGGTAGCAGCCAGAGCTGCTGTGGTCACATTGCTTTTTTTAGCACTGTAGCTTGAGCAGAGTGAGATTTCCGCCCATACTGGGAATCACACCTCCTAGGTGCTGGAGATCAAGAACTGTACAAGTTATCAAATCTGACTACCAGAGAATCCTTGGCTAACAAAGGCCACAGGTTTCCATTTTCCTTCAACTTCTTAGCAGAACAGTGCACCCCAACCTTCCAAACTGGCATCAGTATATAGAATAAGAGGCTTGCTTAGCAAAGACTAAGACTGAGTTAGTCAATTAATGATCTCCCTAATGGCCTCTTTTCACATTTTGTGTCCCATCAATTCTTAAAGAGTTTTAAAGGCCCATAATGTTTCTGTTCAGGAGGCTTTTGGACTTCTTAACTTCTACCTCACGATTCCTTTTAACTTGCTGATGGGTATCCCCTGGGGAGATCATTCAGTGATTTTACAATGATATACTAAGTGTAAGGAATTATGCTATTTGTAGTATAATTCAGCTCCCTCTCTACCATTATTGTGAATGTCCAAAAGGCAAAAGTTCTCTGGATCCATCACTCTGCCCCTTACAAACACCACACATCACGGTTTAAGTCAGTGAATAATGATAGTTCAAGAGTCTAAAGGTGGTGCTTTCTGCAAAGCTGGCTTATGCCCTGATGAAGATTCTGATAACCCACTCCCACCTTGAAACATGCTTACCTGACACAGCTTGTGATTCCATTTAGTTTAAGTGCTGGGTAGAGAGGACCCTCAATGAGGCTGACTCGCCTCTGTTATTTTCCCTCCACTTTCTGCTGAGGAGACACTGTAAATATGTGACAAATATAAATGACACTGTCTTTAGTTGTCCTTTAACCCTTTCTGCCAAACAGTGGGTGCAGAGAATTCCTTCCACCCTTAAGCTTCTGACTATAGACTTAAGTAAGAAATGGAAATTCAAAAGCATATATTTTTAATAGAAAGCTTATTGTAGACCATAGGTCTGGCTTGCCTCATTTCTTAGTGGGCATTACTGGGAAGGTGAATGAAGTTAAGTTATAAATAGGGACTTGACAAACAGTATACTGGACTCAGGATGTCTGTGCTAGCTAAGAAGCAATAACCTGATGCTAGGAACTATGGACGAGATAAACCTGGAATTGTAAAGATCAGGTTACACATGAACATTGCATGGACAGAGCATCCTGAACAGATATCAGTTATTGAAAAGAAACCAATCCAATCCCAAACTGTGTGATTTAAGGTATAGCAAATACAGTGCAATATATAAATATATATAGAGAAAGAATGTGTACTTTGGAGGCATGGTGCACTCTTTGCCCACACCCCTACACTTGAGTCTAATCTGAAATCCAGAATTGAATTGAGTGTTTTGGATCCCAGAGAAGTAGATGAAGTGTTCTCCCAGAACTGACTAAGTTTTAAATCTTAAATAACCAAAACCAATCATCCTTGGGCTGTTGATGGTTGTAGCGAAACACCGTGGCCTCCTGTCAAGGTTGACAGAGAGGGGCAGAGGCATGCCACCTGGTAGGTGGGCCTGTATAAGACACCGTTGGCAACCCAGAAGTGCAAGGGTGAGACAGGAAGTGGAAGTACAAAAGGCAGTCTGGGCATTGCAGTCCTGGGTAGCTGCTGAAAGAGAAGGGCACCTCTCCCTCTTGGGCTGTGGCCTGAACCCAACCATGGTACCTCTAAAAGGTAGTCACCTACCAGCTGGCAAGAGTCTTAAAGATCTGCCAGAGCTACTAGGCCCTAGCAAGTGGGAAGGTCTGCCTGTTGCCAGCCACAGTTGGATATCACCTGCTGCCACGTGGGACATGCTGAAACCATTTGCCAGAAACTATTTGGAGGAGCTGCCTGCTGCCTGTGATGGGCTGCAGTTGTCTGCCAGCAATGACCTAGAGGAGCTGCTGGGTGCTAGCAACCCCCAGGGCTCACTGGGGCTGCCCTTCACCATTTACTCCTAGGAACTGGACTGTGACATGGGATACGGGTACCTGGGTACAGGGATGGAGGAAGTGGCCCAGGGCTAATGAGTCTATGGCCTGGCTCTGCTTATAGAGGATAATTTTCAGTGGAAGCCCCACTGACTCAGTTCCTCTCAGGCTGGGTAAACAAACTTGGGCTTATGGGGATCATGCTACTGTGCTAAAAAAATAGATCTTGTTGCGTGGGCTGGTGCTCAGGCTCTGAAGCCCACCCTGCTCTGGAGACTTCAGAATCCAAGCTTCAACTTCAAACAGTTGTTCACACGGCTATTTTTAGTATGAGCCCTGCATGTCTGAATCAATTGATCCAGGATAGGAGGCTTGCTCCCATGGGCTGTGTAAACATACTCTTTTCATTCATGCTCATACATTAGAAGTAAACAGAGTCAAGTCCACTGAGTTACACAAGTGGAGGCTGCTACTGGACCAAAATGCTATTGCAAAATTTCTTAGGAGCTCCAGTTTTATTTATTTAAATTGGGGTAGATTATGTACAGATTCTATGGCTTTGTGGATCTGACACACTCCATCATGTATAGCATGATCATACTGTCCCCATGCAAAATATGACAAGCAAAAAGCTGCCCCTCTAGAATCCCATAAAATGAAATGATGGTAGAAGGGAGAAAAGACTGTTCTCTTTCCCCTGGCTGCTGCTGGTGGTTATGGGTAGATGGTATAAATCACTGTTGCCCAGGCTATGCTCAGTCCTCCTACTGGAGGATGTGGTCTTTCCAGTCTAAAACTGATAGGAGAACTGGCTATGTCTACACTTGTAAATTTAGGTCGACTTTAGCTAAGTCGACTTAACTAAGTTGACTTTAAGTCGACTTAACATGTCTACACCTAAATTGAAAATCGACTTGGGGGGGGACTTACAAAAGCAACCTAAAGCGTCCACACTGGACGCCTAGGTCGACTTCCAGGGGCTAGGGGGACCTTGGGCAGGTCCACGGGGGCAGGGGGCACCTCTTTCCCAGTGCCAGGGGGCTCAGCCTTTGCCCCATTGTACCAGGGTACAAAGGGGGACAGGGACCCTGGCAGGGCATAGGGGCAGGGGGGGCAGGGATCTGCCCTGCCTTTGGGGGGGGGGCATGCCAGGCTCCCCCTGCGCTCCCTCAGCAGGGAGGGCAGTGAGGGAGTCCTGGAGTATCCCTAAGTTGACTTAGGGCTACTCCAGGTCTACACTGGCTTAAGTCGAACTAAAATGAGGTTTAATAAAGTCGACTTAATTTTCATTAAGTCGACTTAATTTTCCTTAAGTCGACTTAAGCAACTTGCTTAAGTCGACTTAAGGAGACTGTAGTGTAGACATGGGGTAAATTAAATCGACTTAAGCAAGCTTAAGTCGACTTAATTTACAAGTGTAGACGCACCCTATGAGTCTATGAGAATCCTTGTTGCAGTTCAGCCATGGGAATAACAGCTGAATCTGAGAAACTGATATTTTAAGCACCGAATGAGAACAGGTAAATTCTCTTCCAGGTTACTTCTTTGTTTGTAATAGTACAGGCACACATATATAATTATTCTGTTGTCAGTTACTGTTTGGCAAGGCAATAAGCACGTGCACCCTTTCTGGTTAATGAAGAAGGGAGACAAAAATCTTCATAGTGTTCATCTTGCAGAACAGTTAACAGCCATACACTATTTTGAAAATCCCAAAGTTGCATGCACTAATATATTATTTCAGCTTCTGCCTCCATCTTAGGCACCAGCAAGTGGACCATTGAAAATATGGGACTACAGTCTCTGCTTACAATTCTACTGTTCAGTGCAACAGCAGGCAGAAGTGACCTCATGGAAAGTCCTGCTTGACCCCTGCAGCCCAAGATGAAACATGCTCATAACAGGCAGTCTTCAAGAAAATTTAGCTGCCAAACTCTAACAAGTAGCTAATGAACGGAATTTTCTGAGGTTTATAAGATGGTCAAATTTGGATTTTTATAGAGACAACAAAAAGTATACCAGTATAGCCATCCCTGCAAAATTTCAAGTTCTTGGTCCAAACATGTAGGCATTACAGCATCTCATTGAAATGGTTGTAAGCATTTTTTTTTAAGCATTGGAAAACTATATTGTTCCCTAACCTCATTCTGATGAAGACAGAACTGTTTTTGTTGAAGTCTCCTTTTTTAAAATAAATACATAAATTAAAGTGTCTGAAGACCTCTAGCATGAAAAAAAAAATGAACAGATGGAATTTGGCAAACCTCTAGGTAACTGAAGATGTTGGTCTCTTATAATGAAAAGTCACATGCAATCTCAAGCATAGGCCATGTTACTTGCAAGGCCTATACTAAATGTTGCATCATGGCAATGACAGTATTGTAACAAAATAGGTACTGATGCTACAGGTATTGTGCTGATAGATATGCCTATGTCAATGGCAGATGGCTGTTAGCTAGTCACAGAATAAAATTATACATGTATTAATTTTTAATGGTATCCAAAAATTAGTTAGGCACTTCAGAGGATGTAGAAAGGCACAGTTTCTCATTCAGTCCAGAAAGGTACTGTCAATTCTCATAGAGGCCAAGTGGGAGTTGGTGATTTCCAGAACCTCAAAGAATTGGGCCTATGAAGGCAGATTGGCAAAGCCTCTGGGGTTTTTCACCTTCATCTGTAGCATATGGGATGACTCATTTGCTGGTGGATTCTCTGTACTTTAAAGTTTTTAAACCATAATTTCAGGACTTCAATAACTCAGTCATAGGTTAGAGGTGTATTATAGAAGTAGGCAGGTAGAGTTCTGTGGCCTGCATTGTTCTGGAGGTCACATTGATCCCTTCTGACCTTAAAGTCTATGAGTTCAAAAAAAATCTGGGCCTATAAATGCAAATACATAAAAAAAATTAAAAGAAACCATTAAGGCATTTATTTCTTCCTGAGGAAGGTTTTCAAGATGTGGGACACTGAGGATAGTGAAAGGTGAAAAGAAAAAGAGAATGAGTTAGACTGGGAATCTAAAGACTCTAAGACAGACTGAGAAAATCCAGCAGAGAGAAAAGAATTCTGTGCTTATAGATAAAAAATAATTACAAAGGAAAGTTTTATGAGCACAAGACAGGATGCAATGAATTTTCCCTTTCCATCAACTGACATTCTGAAAGGCATTCACTACATCCACATACTGGTCCTTGAACAGCATTGTTCATGTGTTATCTACTATTACTCCATTGTTGTCTTGTTGAAATCCCTTGGAAGTGTGTGTATATGTTACAATGAGAGGAATGTTCATGGTTATTCAATTGAAGTTTTGAGCTGTCTAAAGTAAAATCTGGTTATTTTAAGGAAATAAATAGCCTAAATTTAATGAGAAATCACGGTTGCTAAAACAGCCACATGTATATGAAGGTAGCAATTCAGAGTGTACAAATCTCATATTTGTTCTCATGAGAAGACATAGAAACATAGAATTGTAGGAGTGGAAGGGACCTTGCATCTTGCCCAGTCCCCTGCACTTATGGCAGGACCAACATGTGTCAACATAGACAGAAGGGAAAGGGTTAAAACATCAGGGCAGTTTTTTTCTTTGTTTGTTTTAAACAACTCAGTTGCTATCCTGATCTAAAAAAATAATGGTTGTCTCATAAAAGGTACCAGTTACAAAAAATGAGTTCTTTTACGGGCCCATTATGCAGGAAAGCAGGGTGATGTTCCTCCATTTAGACCAAAGCGCTCAGCTAGTATTCTGATTAAAACTCAGAATATCCTGGGTTAAATGTAATTTTAGATAAATTATTTGAAATACTTATGGCTCTATCAGTTTAGCTTTAAAATTAGAGCTTTGCTTAAAACCAGATGCTCCATACAGCTGTTCTTTTCAGGGTAAATAATATGCATCATTGATACTTGCATACAGCCCTTTACCTTTTTGGTTCACAAATGAAACTTAGTGCTCTTCTTGGTAAGATGTAGTCTGTTCTTCAGGCAGGTCCACTCAAGAAAGGCATGGACAGAAACACAGCAGGGAAACTCCCTCACATATGGGGCATATATTCCACATCTCCTGGAGTAAACACACACTCACAACAGAATAGTTCAATGTATATAGACAAAGGATGTATTTGTTTACAGAGGGCTCTATGGAGGAAACCAATGGGGGAATGCAGGGAGAGCTGTCTACGTAACAGTGATTACCTAGCTCTGGTTTGTCTTTCCTGGGTGATTCCTCCCTGTCATCATGCTCCTCCTGGCTTCTGTCCTAGGGCATCTCTGGTCAGTGACTCTCTCTCTCCCAGATATAGGGCAGGTCCTCAGCTGCTTAATTATATGAGGGCTTGCTGACTACAGCCTTGCCTGGAGTCCACATATTCTGTCCTTGTTCTCTCCATCCCTGTCCCCAGTACTTCCTTGGCCTGAGGACGAAGTTTTAAGCCATCGTAATCTGCAGTTAAACTGGGCTAAATAAGCCAGTTCTAAAGACTACTCTTCAGCTTCTCAATTTAACTCATCAGAGTATCAAACTGTTGCGACTGTTTCTGGGACTGACACCTGTTCCTTACAAACTCCAGTGTAATGAGTTATAAAGTAACAAATTAATGATCATGTGGTGGTAATTTATCCATTGTTAACCTTGATGGCCAGTAGGGGAAGAAGTTTCTGAGACCATTACCTGTCATTCCTTTTTTTTTTTTTTTAATTAAAACAAAATTGAAAACATTAAAAGAGCATATAATTCTAAAAAGATACATTTTGGTAAGGGGAAAAGTGTAAGCAGAGGACCAAAAACATAAATAAATGTTATTCATTTTATTTAAAATGTCTTTTATCATTGGAGGACTCTTATCCATACATTAACCAGGCCCATTTTTACTTAGCTTATGAAATCTAACAAAAGTCATATCTCTCAGTGATACAGCTGAGGAATTGACCTTGTTATTACTGCACTCACTGAAGCTCTGGTCAATGAAATAACTCCATGAGATGTCAAACTCAGCTTTCTGCACAGCTATATCGCTATTTCACTACCTGCAATGTCCTATAGTATAAAGTCAACATCAGCGTGCCTGACATATTTAAGGACAAGTGAAAAATCATGCTTGTTCCTAACTCACAGATACACACATGATTGGGATCATACTTCTTGCATGAGCTTCCTGTTTCCATGCAGGAGGATAAATCAGATGCTTCCATTTCACTCTTTCCCATTTCCCTAAATGCTACCTAGGACCTTCCTGATTTGTGCTGTGGGTGGTCTTATTTTCCCTAAGCTCCCGCAAAGGGCTCTTTGCTGGATCTGAACTCCAAACATGGGGACCTAAGCTTGGGATGTCCACCAACCCAATAGGAAATCTGTCCAAAAGTACTGCAGACTGATTTTATCTTAATATTTCTGCAGAGATATTCTCCAACATGGAACCTCTCTGAGGGAAATACGAGGAACAGGCTTGGGAATTTTTGATAACACAACTTCATTAGAAACTCATCCTCTTTCAAATATCCAACCTCATCACTGGCAAATTACTATAATTCCTATGATGTATTCATCCCACAAAAGAACATATCTTTGGGAAATCATTATATGAATAAGTTTTATATTATGTGATTTTAAAATAGGAACTGGATAGCCTGGGTCTATGTTAAAGAAAGAGGGTTTTAAGATGTGCACAAATTATTCAGAAGACTCATAAATTTGCTGCTTGATTCTTAGAAATATCTCCAGATCCAGGACCATGTGTCCAGTTGTAAATAAAAATAAATGTCCTTGCATTAGAACATTCACACATTGAAATGCTCATGAATTAGATGATGTTTTTTCATTGTCTGTGGCTGTGAACATCTAAAGTATTTTGCCATATCATTATGAAGTTAAAAGGACACTATCAGATAAAATTTGCTCTGAAGTTTGGATTTAAACAAACAAACTTCCATAAAATGTGAAGACCAAAGGAAATGTTTCTATGACAAATTTCTTGAAATTACAATGGAAATGTGCTATTTTGGGGGGGGGAGGGGGAAGCGTGGGAGGAAGGGGATGAGGGCTTAAACAAAAAAAATCTGCCCCCAAAACATTTATCTATAAAAGTTGTAGACCCCCCCCCAATGACTGAGTGTTATGAAAGTTTATGCCTGAGAACTTGAAAATGAAATTGACTAGAAACTGAATTGAAATTTAACTAACATAGCCTAATCTCTTTTTATTGCTGTAGCTAAGAGAACTATAAACATGAAACAGGAGAAATTGTGAAATGTATGTAATATGGATTTTAAATAATATATTTTACTTTAATCATTCTGAGCTCAACAGCCTATAGAACAAAATAGGAAACAAACCTATACATTTTTGTACCAACTGAACAAGTTCTTGTATAGAAAATATTAAAAAAATAACTTACTGAATTTAATAGACATTAATACCAATCTGTAGATATTTTGAAACAAGCTATAGAAGAATTCTGTAGCAGGGGTATAAATGTCTATTAAATTTTATAGACTATTTCCAATAACTTTTAGAATATATATATATATTTCTAATAAATTCCATATAATTAATCCATATGAGAATAATCTAGGATGTTAGTTGCAGATATTGAAGATTATCCATCCACCCACCCACCCACTATGGTATTTTTGAATTTCAGTATAATTTTTTTTAAAGAAAAAATGGGCAAAATATTCTAGATTCAATAAAAGCCTAGGGAGTACTTAAATGCAGACACGACTGTAAGTCTAATTCACTTGATGTATGTATATAAATAACCAAAACATATGGACTTGTGACCCCAATCAGCTCTATTGTCTAGCAAGTTCCTGAGGCTTGGACGTTTATTGGACTGTTTGCGTTCTTTAATTAGTTTTAAATAAAATCTGAGAAGAAAATGATCTCTGCCTGAGGCTTTCTTTGGAATGCCAAAAAAGACTCATGGGGACTGTTCAGCTGCTTCGTGACTATATTGTATTTCCCTTCAGAGTGAAAATAAGATTATTGTATATAATTCTACCAGCAATATTTTTCATACTGTGAGGTGGATTATCACAAAAGAATTGTATTTGAAAAGTTCCCACATTTCTTTTTGTGTGTACAAAACGAAAGGAATACTAGAAGGATTATAGTTAAATTGGGAAGGGGAAATATTTGATATCACAGGCCCTGTTTTGCACTCAGTTATTCCCATGCACGTATACCTATTTAGCCCTATTTATATTGGATTTGTCACTGTTGCATCTGAGGTCAATACAACCTCAGTGATTTAAACCCCATTAATGTTAGTAAACTTGCATAAATGCTGCAGAGAATAGAATTTGATTCTGCTTACCTAAGGGAAATATCCCTAATTTTAAAATTAGAGCATTTTTTATTACTAACAATATTCTTTGTTGTATATATTATGTATAAAAATATCAAATTAGCTATCAAAACTACAGTTTGCACTGTATGTTTTTACCACATAGTCAGAATCAAATCACAGTTCTGCTTGCTGTAGCTAAAGAACACAAATCTACACCAAAGGATAAATTGATAGCTCTAAACACAAGGGAGCCATCTTTCTAACCATGAGCTCAGAGCACTTGACACCTTGGGGAGAAATGGCACTAGACTATCCTGTTCTTTGATAATTGTGTTCTGAATTAAAAAGGGGAGTAAACGTTAACCTGACACAGTCCTTGTTCCTAGAAATGTGCAATTAATTGGCCATGAATCTTATTTTGGCTTTTTTTTTTAAAAAAAGGGCTCTACTTGACATTCCTCTAAGTCATTTGCTTGAATTTAGTGATAAGTCAGCATATAGATTTTTTTTTTCTTCAATGTGTAAACTCCTTTCTGTACTCCTTCCCCTAATCCTTTCTGTCTATGTTTTAGTTTTGAAATTAAAACATGTGAGGTGAGGAGGGAAAGAGTAAACTGTTAAATGAATTCAGGAACAAAAAAGAGAAAGACAGAATAAGCCATATTTCATGAAAATAAAAACAGGTTTTAAAATGAATTCAGGGTTTAGTGGAGCACAAGAATGGGATATGACATGCTGCAGCCCCCACATCTCTGTCATATGATCTGTGTATCTTTCCTATTCACCTTTGAAACATAATTGTATGGTTTAATGCAGAATATGCCATGCCAGCACTTTTTTGAATGCTCATGACATACTCTGCATTATTGTTATGGTATCATGCTTCCTGCAGCGTCATATATGTGTACAGATATGAAACATGTCCCCAAGTGTGTTTCACATGGCTCAGGGGTGGGAGGGGCAGGCAAACATAGCGGTGTTTCTGCAAATACCCAGTGAAAAGGTATATAATAAATGCAATGCAAATTAAGCTTCCTGGCTCAGGAGGGAAAAGTCATCAAAAGAATCACCTCCTCACAGGAAGGGAGAGGCTGAGTGGATATTTGAGGAAAGAAAAGGAGACACTTTAAGCTGTTTTTGTTTGTTTGTTTTTTCCTGCTTGGAAATACATCTTGAAACAACTCAAAAAGAACTGGGATCTATGCACATGGCCGGAAGGACCAGACTGCAAAACCATTAATACTTAGATATATAGGTAAGCTAGAAATGGACTACAGGAGGGAAATTTAGCTTAGAATTCATATTTCCTTTTATTTGGTAGTGATAAATTCCTTAGTGATTATTTGATTGTGCATTGATTTGCTTCATATTTGTTTTAATGTTTTAGTCAATAAACTAATCTTTGTTTTATCTAAAGCAGTGTGGATTTAAGAGAGAGAGTGAACATATGTATGCCTAACTTAGAGCAAGGGCTAATTGCATATCAGTTTCTTTGCTAAACCAACAGATCAGATAAATGAGAAGCAGTGATCAGGGAAGGATCCTGCTTACTCCAGTATGGAAATTCCTGATGTTACATCTGGGAGATGAGGGTGCTCACTGAGTGACTGTCCTATGAGTAGCTAGTGAGTGCACTTCTACTGCCTGGGACTAATTACACCTAGAAGGCTGGTGTGGACTGATCCAGAGGTAAGGACCTACCTAGAAAAGCAGGTTGGCATTGCAGCACACCAGACTAGATTGCAGGAGGGGAATCCATCCCTTTTTTTTATAGGTTTCAGGGATAATTTTGGTATAGATAGTGGACTTGTCATAGGTTCAAAAGAGAATATACACATTTTATATTAAAAGCTGTAACACAATGTACTTTGTAGGCTTGTATAGTGATTATACTGGGCCTGTATTAGACAGCTGAAAGCATAGGAGCTTATAGATTAGCATAAAATAAGCTGGCACAGGTAGACTTGTTTTTGCATTGAGCAGTGATGTAGAAATCCAGGAGCTATATTTCGATCATGAACTTTACCTAAGGTCAGTCAGAAGACATCAAAAGAAGAAGGGACTTGCATCAATCATATGCACGAACCCATCAACCAATAGAATAGATGTACCCCTACAATTGTGGGGGTGAAAAATCCATATTTGGGTAGATAAAAAGGACCCAAAATTGACCCGTGCTATCAAGCAACAATGTCAGCCTGATCTCTTCCTATTAGCGATTTTGTTTTGACAATTTGACTATAGTCATTTGGTATTATCTTTATCTGTAGCTATTTATTATTCTTAAATCCTCCACTCTTCCTTTCAATCGAGGTATTGGGCATCTTTCTCTCGACCAAGCTGTTGGTCACAAGTGTGAATATATTAACCTAAGGTATATAATATAAATCTTAGCATAGTTTAAATCATACCGTATATTTACTGTGTGTATTAGAAGTTGATTGTAATTTGGTTATTCATTTGTTCATTTAATTCTTTCTATTTCAGTTGTCTATCATTTATGATCATTACAATAAAAAGATTTTTCATAAATAAATTCTTTTGCGTATCCGTGTAACAATTCCTGTTGAGTATCCCAGGGACCCCCTGTTAAAATTTTCTGTGGTTGTATTTAGGAAGAACCCAAGTGCCTTAAAAAGGTCCATGGGCAACCATATCCAAATTTGAAATAATAAAGAATCAGGTTGCACTCTTTTTGTTGTTCTCTCTTCTGATAATTTGACTTTTCCTCCCTCTTTTCAAGCGATGGAAGTCATATAAAATGGCAATGTTATGAATGCTTCATTCTTCAATCCTCTCCAAGGCAAAACTCCTTTTCAATTAAATGGCATTACCAAGCACTATAGCATACTTTTTTCCAAATGAGGCATGTGACTATAAAAAAAAATAAAAAATCAACCCATATATTTTGTGGAAAACAAGGATTTACAGGCTACATCATGGGTGTTTCTGGTGTCCTTCCATCTTTTCCAAGCAAAGTGGTCTACTATTTTGGTAGCAGGGCCATAATTGGAAAAAGAGAAGGAATAAGAAAGGGAGGTAAGCTGAAGATATAATATTGCCCCCAGCTTTGATGAATCTTTGTAGTTTTCTAGAATATTTTTAAACAGCTGCTAGTAAATTCCTGCAGCAGCAGCACACACTTAACCCCCCCCCCCCCCTCCAGAACAGGCTCCTCCGTATATCAAACATTTTTGGTGAGCCTGTGTGGGCCAGGGGTCAGGGCTTAGAGGAGGCAGAGGAAGGCAGTGGAAGAGCTGGTCTAAGAGTAGCATGGTAAGAGTCTAAAATGCTAAATTACACTGTTTGAGCCCCTCTCATAAGCATCAGAAAAAAAAGGGGGGGGGGGGAGAACAATCCTTCATTTGGACTGCCAACAAAGAAGAAACCATAGCCTTGCAGAGAACATACACACAAATGAAGATGGCTACTTCCACTATCCTCCACCAGCCTGTACAGAGACATATGTGCTGAAAGATGGTCTTGGTGAGCACAGATGCTGGAACAGTTTGTATAGCGAAGCTGTTGACAGACATTGAAACTGTAAGCCCTGTATATGATAGAAACACCTTCAAGCTAGCCCATGGTGGTGAATGGGAGAATGCAGGCCTGGGTAACGAAGAGTGAAAAGGTGAATAAATGTATGGCAAGGCAATGAGACAGAAGGATGGATGCACATATACATAGGTTCTGCACACTATTTTCCTACATGACCAGGGAACTATTCAGTGGAATGAACAAATCTGGACCTTGCTGCTGGCCTCACCTATCCTGATTCAGCTATCTGCTCACCTGCCTGAAGTACTGTCCCTGTCTCGACCACCTGTCTTGGGGTCATAGGCTGGTTACAGATTTATTTAAAGCGTTTAAAAAATATTAAAATGCTAGTAAACAAATTTAAAAAGGAAAAACTAGAGTGGAGGTGAGAGGGGAAACCAGCTATTATTTTGATGCCACCCCTACAAATCCTGGACTTAAGTATTAAGGACTGTGGTATTTTCAGATACTATCTACACAGCAAAATTGTGAAATTGCAGTGTAGGCTTAGAATGGAGCCCTGAAACCTCCCCACTTGTTGGGTCCCAAAACTCAGGTTCCAGCCCCAACATCTACATTGCAATTTCACAGCACCACCATCTCAGCTTGAGTCAGCTGACAAAAGACAGCCATGGGTATTTAATTGCAATATAGACATATCCACTGGTTTTGAGCATAGATGTTAAAATGGGGGGGGGGGGGTGAGTTGTGTTGGTTTCATTTTGTTTAGTTTCTGTAGACTGATGTTCCTGATAATTTGTTTTGAAAGCATGATTTAGGTACTTCTGAATATTTTACCCAAGTTCATATACGTTTTTACAAGTATTAACTTTGATAGATCTGCATAATCTTTATGATAGGGCAGAATTTGGACTCAAAATTATATTTGTATCAGTGTAGTACCTCCTGCAAGAAAAGAAAATTAAATGACTAGGTAGAAATACACAGACACAAACCTATATGAAAATGAGAGTAAACAGGAAGATTTTGGTAACATCAGCTTCTCTTCTCTTCTCTTCTCTTCTCTTCTCTTCTCTTCTCTTCTCTTCTCTTCTCTTCACACTTGGAAAATACTATTGACTACTCCTGTATAATGTGGTACAATAATAGGAAGTCTCACTCTCTCATGTTGCATGTAAAGAACAGTTAATATATAACAATTTGTCATTGAAGAGACCCATCCCAGATCATGAACAAAACCAAAAATTGTAGGATAATGATGAATGCAGAACCTAAAGCACAACACACTAGATGTTAGTTAATTTTGCAAGCTTATGTCTTTATTAAATTACTTTAAAATTTTCTTCCATTTAATCATTTTTCCATCCTATTCAGTACTAGAAAAACTTGCAGGATGAATAAGTTAAGAGGATTCAGTTCGGGATTTTAATTTCTGGAGGGTTACCTTCTTTGGCACTAGTCTAGTATTAAGGATAATTTGTCTCTTCTCTCCTTCTTGTATAGATTGGTCCTCCAAACAGTTTTGTATACACCACTCCAGTAAAACATAAACACAAACTTACTATCAAGAAAACAAAAGTGGTTTCACTCATTGTAATGGTACTTGTATGCATGAATACTAATTATAAGCCCTTACATAACATTTTTGATCTTCAAAATATTTTCCAATATCACAACACTTTGTGATATAAGTAAATATTATGTCCCATTTACTATATAGAAACTGAAATAGAGAGGGGTCTATGTCTTACTCAAGTTCAGAGACAGAATTACTGTGAGTAATAGGATCAGAATGCAGGCATTGCTGATACCATACCTTGTGATCAGGCAACTGGAGAACATGTGATGATCATTAGATTCATAAAAATAGTCCTAATTCAAGTACTTGATCTTTTACAAATTGGTTCTTTAGAGAGGATCTGATTTATGAGTTGTGCACGAAAAGTGACAACGAGTGTAACAATCTGGTTACTTTCACTTGAAAAAAATTGAATGAAGAAAGGCATTGACTCCTCTTTGCTGATGGTTTCCCCCTAGATATAATGAAGGATTGTTTTTTTGGTTGGTTTTTTAATTTTTTTTTTAGCTCTCTGTGAAAATAACAGAGCAACAGAGACATCTACTGACACTTTCATAATACTGAACATGAAAAATTCTGCTGAGAAAAACACTAAAAGATTTTGCAACAAATATGTTTTATCTTTTTAATGTAGTTTCTATAATTATCAATTGTCACAATTCAGGAAAAATCAGCGATGTTTTCTTATTTAGATCAAAATAACATGTTCTAGATTTGCAGTTCTTTCCTCAGACTCCCACTATTTGTGCTGTTTGACAAATAAGGACTTAAACACGTCAGTCCACTCCCTAATAAATTGCCAATACACTTTAGACTGGCAGATTGTCATTCCTTTATTTGTGTGGTATTCCATCTGTAACTTTAGTCCCATACAGTTTAAAGACAGAGATACCCAGTTTTTAATAATGTTGACTGACTTATAGATCAGACACACTGCAGCTATTCCTAGATTGCTTTGGACAGATAATAAAATATCCGCATGACTGACTTTGTCTCTAGAGACTGTTTTTGGTGCTTTCTTCCCTGCATTGCTAGAACCACATATTTTGTGACATGCTCTGCCTTTCTATCCCTAGTAAAATCAATTTTGTTCATTTAATTTATTTATTTATCCATCCTATTTTTAAATATAACTCTTCATAGTTCTTGTAGATACGTGTTGAACTTTTAAAATTTGAAATGTAAAAAGATGGAAAGTGGATTTTATCTAAAAAAATAAGTCTTGATTTTTTTCAAAGTTTTCACTGATTTCCATTAAGAAGGCATGATGCCTATCTGGATATATCTCTCCATCTTTTATGTGTTCAGAGTAAGAAAAAGTCATCTTTTCTATGAGTCATGGCTATTAGTTAATTAAGAATACAAACTGATTATGAACTAATTATTCAGAGCATTTCCCAGAGGACTGACAAGGAGAAGTTGATATAACATGACAGTTGCTTCCTATTTATCTTCCATTGATTGGCAGCAATTTCCAGGCTTGTCTGGGCCTTGATTCATTTTATCCAGGAAAATTAGCAATAGGAGAAGAAAAGAATAAATGACTTAGCCATCCTCCAACTGATCAACTTTCCATACTATGAAACTGATAACTTGCTATGGCATTAGCATGGTAAGATATCCTTCTCCAAAGGAATAGATGGAGCTCAATCCACTGCTGTTTTGGGATAAACCGAGGGCTGTTTAGATGCCTTGATAAAGCTGGTTAGTCTTGTCTTGGGATAAGACCGATGACATTCATGGTGTTGGTGATCAAGGAGAATATGGTAAGCAAAAGAAAAGTAACATTTAAGTTGACTACAACAACTGTAGAAGAGCCAGCACTAGCTAGTAGCAGAATGGAAGACAGAGTGGTGTTGTAGAAAAATGAGGGCATAATTTTTCATACCATTTCTTTTATATAGAATACAGAGATGTTTATTCTAGAGTATGTTGAAAACAGTGATCCGTGTGTTTTGTTCAAAAAGGAGGAGGATGGGGGAGTGTAGATGCATACTGGACCATTAAAGGTATCTGATTAGAAGGATTTCACAGCATTGTCACTAAAGCATGTATGATACGGAGTGAAACTGAACACTAGCATTGCTGTGTGAAGACAAGTGGGCTTTTCAGCATGTCTAAAGAAATGTTGGACAGTCAAACCCCAATCTAAAGAGTGTTCAGAGTAAATCAAAGTTGAGAAGAGCTAGGTATAGAATTGAGATCACTGCCCAGAGATGTTAGGAGCATCAGAATTCTTTAAAGTGACTGCTTCTGACTTATTGCTATAAAGGTTCAAGCTCTCACTCAAGTGTTTTTGTGCCTACATATTCCTCTCAACTCTCCTTTCTGATCAAATGCTGAGCTCTCTGCTCAGATTACTTGAGAACACATGAACAGAGTAACTCTACCAATGAAAAAATTCTGAGCAGCTGGTCTAGAAAACAGAGTAATAGAGTAAACTCAGTGAGATCAATAATCCTTCCTAGTTGGCTGAGTTACTTTATTTAGACTGCAAGTCATATAAGATAGCGATCTTGTGTTGATTTCTATCTTGTAAATTAGAAGTCCAAGTACTGTATATTGTTGGTGCATAACAAATAATTAAGTAATAATAAATAAAAAACGTGAAATAACCTATTGGCAAGATAAGGAAATATATATATATATATATATATTTCTTATTTGTGTTCAGGTAAAGGGAGAAAGTTAAAAGCAACACAAAAAAGACAGCCTCTGTGTCACAGCTATGGAAGGAAAGTAGAGAATAGACTGTATAGTCAACAGGGAAAATAGGTTATGAACAATTAAAAGATGATCCTCACAGTCTTTATTTTCTTTTTGATGTGCAGCATAGAAAAGATAGATCTTTGTGGCCAAATTCTGTCTCAACTTACATCCCCATGTATTTCACTGAAGTGAGCTGCATGGGCTAAGTCAAAGTGTAATTTGGCCCAGTTTACTAGCTTCAGAAGATTGAAAATCATTGTCGTTGCAGGCACAAGCTCATAAAGGGAGGAAATTTGAAAATCTATTTCTTGAACAAGAGGAGAAAAAGAGAAATGACCTTTCACAATACAGAGTTTGTTGCAATGTTCTAGTTAAGGAGACTGGCAACAGAGGTTGGAATTGTAAGTACAGCAAGAAATACCAGGCTTAATGTATTTTCAGCAGAAGCCTCTTGGATGAAGAAGAAAGAGATATATTACGCAAAGGATTCAGAAAGATGTCTGTGTAAGCCTACAGTACTGTATGGAACACTTGATGTTCAAGTAATAGCACGCATAACAACCATTTTTAACAGATAGGCTAGTAATGTTAGTATAACTGCTGTCAGCAGCTGTAACCTGTAGGTAATGTGGGAGGGCTGTTTTGTTTTTTTGGGTTTTTTTATAATTATGATTGTCTGTCATAGGATGCACGTATCCTGTGGTGATAAGATTAAAGGTATACATCAAGGAAATTAGAGGAAAGAAAAAAGTTAAGAAAAGTTAGATTTGAGTTAGATAGGTCACTACTCACATTTTATCTTAAACTAAGTTATTACACAGTTGAAATAAATACAATCACAGGCTCAGAAAGATTGGCTCATAATTCCTTGAAATTCCAAATCACAGAATCAGTGACATGGATCATGTTGTTTCATGTTTTCATGTTTCATGTTGTGTCTTGAATTTCCCAACTCCCATACCTGACTACTTTATAATCCTCAAACTCCTAATTCCTGACTTTCTAGAATTCTCTAACTGTAGAATCTAGAACAGAGCTAAGTGAACTATGCACAGCATATGCATTTAATACCTTTACTGCTTCTTTTCATGAATTATCCATAATCTTCACCCTCACACACCTTTCTTATTCAATTTTGTTCTGTGAAAACATATTTCAACCTATGTGTTGTTTTGAATAGATCTTTGGCTATTTGCTAGTCCCTGTTCATGGCATGTAATTTATTTCATACTTAAGTAAACAGTCTGACAAATATTAGAGTTTCCACCAGTGAAGACCTTTTATTGTTCCCACTGAAATTTAAAATTTCATCCAGGGCCAAGATGGGATTTTTTTTCTCCTCACATATGGTAATTTTTTAAGAAATTTGTTTTTTCCACCATTTTTCAGCAAAATTAATTTCTTATTGGAGAAAAGAAGTGTCCGCATTCTTATTATTTTGAAGACAAAGAGCACACAACAACAAATCAGAGATATGAAAGTACCTATTCAGCTGTTTCACCCAACTGGAAAAAAATGATGGGTTTTTTTTTGTTTCTTTTTATTTTTTAACTGATTTTTGGAAAGTTAATATGTTTTGTGATCACATTTTGTAGTCCCTGAAGGTGATATATATATTTTTTAAAGTGATTATCTGCCCACTCCCCCATGAAAGAGAGTAGTCTGGATAAAGTATTTTGGATACCCAGATAAAAGGGAGGAAACACAAAAGAAAAATCGCTAGAGAAAATATGCATTAGCAAGTAGCATTGCAGCAGACCAGAGGATTTCAGCAGAGATAGAATTTGCCCTTGCTTTGACCCTAACAAACTTGCTGAGGTGGGGAGATAAAAGGGAAAATAGAGTTGCATGGATTGCATAATGTATGTGTAGGCATCCTGTACTTGAGGGGCCTCTGAAGTTAATTAGGAGACTATAGCTCCCATCATGCCTTGGGGGAAAGGGAAGAGACCCTGGCTTTGTCCAGGGGAAGAGTCTTCTGCAAGGTGGACTCCTTTTTATGAGGAGTGCATGGCCCTTTCTGAAAGCTGCTGCTTTTGACTGCTCCTGGGGATTCCAAGGCTTCTGCTGAGAGCCTGCAAGAGTTTGTTCGAGCAAGGAACTTTCAGAGGCTAGTGGCACTGCTCAGCCCAAAGCAGGGACAGAGCCTGGAGCTGGCTAAACTGGGCCTGCAGTAAAGGTGGTATGAGTACCCCCCACCACACACACACCATTTTGGAGCCAGGCTTGTAAAGGAAAGGGCCTCTGCAGCAAGACTGACTGAGCCTAAGAAGAGGCAGAGTGTTGCTCCCTCTGAGCCAGGGCCAGGACTACCGACATTTGGTTGGGTCCACTCCAAATCTTCAGTGTGGTGCTGTAACTGGACTGATACACTGAACCAGCAGAGCACTGTCTTGTCTCCTTCTTCAGAACTTCAAGCATGCCCACGCAAGCAAGGGGTCAGGGTTCTGAACTCTGGGGGAGTGCGCACCCTGGAAGTGCGGTAATTGTGGCCGTATAAATGCTAGTTAGTGAAGTTTCCTTTATTACTGTATTCTCTGTGTTAATTGATTTATTCACCTGTCCCCCTGTATTTAAAATAGTAGTGATATTTAATTTCATCCTGTTATGACAAGTTTTCTTGGTTAAGTAAAAGTTTGTTAACTAGAATGTAAGCATATTGAATGTATTGTACACACATTTAGTATTTTTTGAATTAGACTCCTGCCACAGATTACTATTATTATCAGCATGGGTTTAGTCCTGGACGCTCTCAAGGCACACCACTGAGTGTGTACAGGACCCAGCCAGGTGGAGGCAGTGCCAATTTTAATTTCCTGTAAAAGCAAGAGGACTGCAGCAGAAGGGTGGATAGAGGAGTCCCACTTAATCCAACATTACCACTGGGATAATCAGGATCTCCCTTTTGCCATTAAATTTAGGTGCCTGTGCACACACACGTGTTGCCTGCTTCCAAGTAACCACGGAAGAAAAGGAGGGGATTACATATGTTGTGTTTCAGCTAGTTCATAGCTTTACTCCAATAATTCCAGCTCAACATTCTGCTTCTAAACTCAGGTTATATTATATAAAAAATCACTATAAACTTGCATGTGCACTGCTAAAATAATACTTTATGATAATCTGATAACAAATAAAGGGGGAAAAAAGAACCAATATGAAGGATGGCAATAAGGTGCCAGTAAAGGATAGCAGCCCAAGGGTTTGCTATGAGAGATTCACAAAATTGTCCTACTGGCTGAGTCCATCTCCAAAATGTAAAACTCTGTCTGTTTGTTATCTTCTGTGGGATTCTGTTAGAGCAAGCAATGAGAATATATGATTGACGGATCCCGCCCAATGAGATTAGAGCTTTTTATTGTGGTGTGGAGAGAACTATGGATCCATCTGTGGGGAAAAACCATCAGGTGGATGACACTGATGAGAAAGATGTTCAGGACGTAGTATAAACACATTTGTCCCAGGGTTTGGAGATTTCAGTCTGTTATTTGCTTTGAAAATAGAAACCCCACGGTTCTAGAAAAAATGGGGAAAAAATACATTGAAACTCAAAAAATGATCAGAGAGAGGCCAAGACCATCCCTTTTGAGACACCACACAAAATTGTGACTGTAGCTTTGCACAGAAAAGATATCCTATGTAGAAATAAACACATTGTCTTCTTGCCAGTAATATCCTCTTCTATCCAGCCACACAATATGTAATCCAGCAAGGTAAATCCCAATGTGAAAAAGGCACACATACAATTGATCTCCCTGGTGTCCGGAAAGCATTTTTTCAGATGAGATGGATGCTAATGCTTATGTAGGTCTATTTAATCATTTCAGTACTGTTGCTGTCCTCAAGTAAATCAGTTGTGGTGCACCACAGTCTGTTACTCCCTTGTTTTTTTCTTTTTTTTTAATGTATGTTTTTGTTTTTAAAGATCATGCTGAGATGCTTCAGGCATGTTGGCAGAGATGAATTCTGTATTCTTTAATTTATGAAGGAGAATATTGGCGTGCCTTGGTATGCCACAGTGAAGGCTAAATCCTAAACTGGTGTAAATAGTGAAATGCCATTACACTCAGTGGAGCTATGTCAATTTACATGAGCTGAACATCTGGTCCTGTAATTTTTAATGATCACCAGTTTAACCAAAATATTTGCTATTGTAGTTATATACAAGTAATATACTTTACTATTCTATTGATAAAACCGCCATTATTGGAAGCTACTGCTAATGTTAATAAGATCTTGACTTCCAAGAATCCTTTGATATACAACAGGGAAGCAAGCATGTTGCATTCCAATGAAGTGGGGAGTAAAGGACTATGCTCGGATGCAAGTATGATTAAGTCTTCCATACTGATCAGGACTAAATCACCGAACCTCAGATATTAAAACCCCTACGGTTCTTTTATGAGTAACCAAAATCCTTTTTATGTTGTCTATCTGTAAAATTTAGTTCCAGGGGGGTAGCATGTCAGTCTCTTTTAGCAAAAACAAAAAAGGAGTCCTGGGGCACTTTTAAAGACCAACAAATGTATTTATTGCATAAGGTTTTGTGGGCGCAATCCCCTTCATCAGATGCATGAAAAATAAAATGTAGTATGTTAGTTTTGTGTACACACACACACACACACACAGAGAAGGATGGATCACAAGGTCAATTCAAACAGTTCCAGTTTAGTATTCTGTACCCATTAAATTGAATAGTACTCTGTACTTAAATTGGACCTTGGTGAGTGTCAAAATGGAGAAAGACATATTCAGTAATGAAAATGTATGTTTATTTAAGTCCTTTGACTTAGTCCAGTTGTCAATTCCTGGAAACTAACAAAGGATACCTATTGCAAGACAGTGTAAATGATAAGGAGTGGTTTCAATCCAATTATGTCCTATGATGGATAAAAAGCATTTGTTATTGCAAAGGTTCTCTGTTATTTATGAAATGACCCACTGGAAGTTGTTTTTTAACTCATTAGGAATTAATTTCCTTTTCTAGCTGTCAGTATTAATGACTAGAGTAGAAATCCCTTTAGTTTATCTATCATGTAATGTAAACTGAAATGTAAATTAAAGAAATTCCATAAGTAATAAGGTAAATTGAGATCAGTTGTAGGAATAGAGCTTTTTGCTCTGCACAAAAGAATTTTCTTTGTCCTAAGCCGGTTTACAAAGGCATGAATTTTGGAAAGATAGCAGCTTATCCACTCCCAAGTATTAATTCACAAGGTACAGAGTATTGGTAGTGTATGTCTTTTTTTCTGTATAGTGCTGTATTCATCTGTAATAATCTCTGATTAAATAAATCCGAAAGCCAATTATGACATTTCATATTATTTGGCTTCATACATACAACTAAAACATAAGAAAGGGCAGAGTGTAGACAAAAGATCATGTGTCAGAGAAAAGTGTGCGTAAAGCCAATTCTCCATATGCAAACTTAAAATTACTTAGCTCTGGATTTGCTGCTGCTGCTCAATGGCCATGCAATAAAGCTTTAATGCATACAGGATTGGATATACTTGTACTTTGTCAAGCTAAAATATTTTTAGCATTGGTCTTACATACCTAACATTTATCATTTGTAGTATGTCAATAAGATCACAAAGTAAGTGGGTAGAGAACTCTTGATATGATATCCCAGACAGGTCACTTTTTTAACTGTGTTAGACAGTGATTTTCTGAGCACCAAGATCAAATCATGGTTTTTATGATGCAGGGAGAATACAAGGGTAATGACCATGAATGAGAAGCTGAGCTGCAGAAAAGATTCCACTCGTTCCAATAATCTCATGGAAAGTCCAGACCGACTCTGCCACCATATACTGAAGCCTATAGTTCAGTCAGTTTTGTGTGTTTGCATTTTCCAGCCACATAACTGATTTATTGAAATGGAGCTTTACATGTATCAAGACAGGCACTTTTTAAAGGGCAATGATGGAGAAATACTGAAGAATGTCCTTCCTGGTGACAAGATTACTGTGGGAGTATACACAAAAGCACATTTGTTTCTTTTGCTATTGTTAATCATTTCCTTTTGCAATCACATTCAAGCTTTGAATTTATACTACAGGTTTATAGCCAATCAAAATGTTCAGTTTCAAATGGAAGAGCCAGGCTGCCAGCCAAAGAATTTTCTGTTTTTCATTGAAAGGATTGGTTATTCATCCCAAAATAAACTCATTTTAAAACACTTCACAAAAAACAGGTTAACAATAGGGTATTGTAGATCTGATTTTTCTGAACAGAGGAATAGATTATAAATTGCAGAAATAATCAGGACAAGGACAAAATTTTGTTATCTTGAGAGAGCAGGGTGTAGTTACTAAGATGAACCCAAACGGCACAAACAACACAAATGTCATGAAAAATACAACCGTTTGAAATGTTCTGTGATAACTAAGTACTCTCCACTACTTAGACTTTTAAGTGAAATAACCAAAATTAGTTAGTGTCTCCAGTATGGTGTCTCCTCATCTAGAATATCTGGTGGATTTATAATTAATAGCTCACTGAACTTTTGTAAGTGTGAGGGAAGAATTATAATTGGAACCTAATGTAGTTTTATGTATGAAACATTAGCCATAGAAACATATTTTGTTAAATTATTTACTAGTTCCTGAAATCCAACAGTCTGTTCAGAGATAAGCATGTAGTAAGAGAGTTTCTGCTCCTAGTAGCTTGCAACGTAATTCAGACAATGCAGATCATTTTAAGTTAGTTTACATGATTTATTTGCAATTATATAGGTTGTGGATTTTTGAAGTGAGAAATATGAAAGTTGGACTTTGAAAAAGTTCAAATGCAGATGGCAATATGATTAGAGACTACAGATATACAAGGTATAAATACTAGACATGCAGATGGAGGGACCTTAGAAGACTTCTTAAATTGCATAATTTTACATCCTTAATATCTGACTTGAAATTTGAATATGGGCAAGTAACTACATTGTGTATTTACATTAGCTATGAGAATAGCAGTTATATGTAGCTGACTTTAGTGACAGAAAGTAAAGCCAGATCATGAAAATAATTCAATCTACTCATTAAGACTTACATGCTTGTTTAGCACAAGTCTGTTGGATCTAAATATTTAAATAAAAAGCAATGATGAACTTTGGAATATGGAATTATTTATATTTCCAGCCATATCTAAACTGATTAGTAATCTTTATTTAACATTATTTCCTTCTTATTAGTCTGAAAAAGTGACAAAATCTCAGATCAAAACTAGAGAAACTCTGCACTTGGAATTATTTGAAGTTTGAAAGCACACAAATATTTCATTTATAAATCTACGCAGTATTGTTGTAGCCATGTGGATTGGATATTAGAGGTGGGTGAGGCAATATCTTTTATTTTATCAGCTTCTGCTGCCAAGAGAAACCAGGTCTGTATAGCTCAAAAATTGTCTTTCTCGCCAACAGAAGTTGATCCAATAAAAGATATTCTCTCACCCACCTTGTCTCACTCATGAATCTAAATGTTTTTGAGCATTGGATATTAGATAGTTGGGTGAACTGCTTTGGTTTTGGGGTTTGTTTTCAGTGATTTTACTATGCTGCTGTTACCAAAAAAACCCCAACATTTTCTAGAAGTATGAGTAATTGAGAAGTATTCTTCATTTCTTATAACTTATCATAAATTTGTCACACAATTATAACGTATGGCATTAACCATATCTCCACCTGAGTCAGATTCTACTTTTAAATAGCTTCAGCAACATAATGTGATAACTTTTATAATGACGGCAAGGGCATTATCAGAATAATAAAAGGTGGAAATCAAAGAGAAATCATTAATATATTATGATGATGTTATTACATCTTTATTCTTATAATACAAAAGCCAGTTGTAAAAGATGTATTCGGAAAATGTACTCATAACCTTTTCTAAGCTCACTTTTTATATCTTCTGGAGTAACTTTTATCAGATACATTCCACTGAGGTGTTTTCCTGTCACTGACAAGACTCAGATGTGTTTTTAGCCTTCAGGGTGCAATAAAAAAAACAAAAACAAAAAACCGTACACTTGATGACCAGTCATACCTATTTATTTTAGTAGCTTTCCTGTTCTTATGGGTAAAAGTTACAGTCCTTACGCACACCATTCAATGCTGTGTCATTCACTCTCAACCATTCCGCTCTGAAATCTATTAGCAAGGCTGCCTTCTGTGACATTACTGCTGCTCTTACATGTAACCAATAGCAGCAGAACAACAGATGCGAAACTCTGTTTACACATTTGGACATTAAGCTGATTTACCTAATCAAAAATCAATCTTGCCCATGGGTAGACAACATTTCAGAGAGTTAAGAGTGACCTACCAACTGAATTTAGATGAAAAATATGGGCCCAAGAAGGTAGCCTACTCCACTCACTGTCTACCACTGACAGTGTTAAAGAAACAGGGCCGGATTTACGCAGGGACTTTAGAGGCTACAGCTCAAGGACCCAGGCTAATCTAAGGAGAGTCCCAGTAGGACCCATGGGTGGAGAGGGGACCTTGGCGCCAACTGCCACTGGTCTCACCAGTGGCACACAGGGCAGCGAGGAGCCAGAACCTTGTCCGTGGAAGGTGCTGGGCAAGCCCTTCATGACACACAGGAGGTAGTGGGTTCTGGTCCCTCCAGCACCCCCACCCCCTGTGCATTATGAAGGGACAGCCTAGCCCCCCATTCCCACTCAGGCTGGGGGTGAGGCAGCTGGGCTATTCAAGCCAACTCCCCCACCTGGAAAAGCCCCTGCCTGGCTATGAGCACCCACTCCTCAACCCAAGCCTCATACCAAGACGGACTAATGCCCCCGGTGCTAGCTGGGAAGGGGGGGGGGTTCCAGCCAGGCCCCCCTTGGAGGAACCTGCCCTCGGCTAACATCCCCAGTGGCTGCACCAACCTGAACTCTTCACTACCTGCTCCTGTGCTGGCCTAAGTGCCAGTGTGGGGTGAGGTGGGCCAAATGTGGATAATTTTCAGAGTACAGAGCTGCAGACTTTTGTTTAAGGATATCAAATGCAGTTGGTGATATGAATGTCATGCAGAACATTACAAGGTTTTTGTTTGTTTGTAGATTGCTCCTGGATTTGGAATCGAATTATATACTGGTGTAAATAAGGGCAGATCTCTTGATTTCAATGGAGCTGCACTCATTTTCACCACTAGAGTTTCTGATCTTTCTATTCAAAGAAAAAAGACTGGAGAAGTTAAGCGTAAGCAGTAATTTAAATACTATGGGCTTCTTGTGTAAACAGCTTTCAACTTTTGCATTCACAAATGAATTGTGGGATTAAATATGAAGAATTTTGATGTCTAATTACCTTACACAAAGAGTTATTTAAATCCTAACACTGGTGCTAAAGTTGACTGTACATACAAAATTAGAGCCACTTAAAAAAAAAGGTGTCTGTTGGTTAATTACGGTTAATTCTTCAGGAAATTGTTTAATTCTTAATTCTTATTGGTTAATTCTTCAGGAAATGAAGAAATTAGCATGTATCTAATATGGGTATGCTAATACCATCACCACAAAAGACAGAACTAAATCAGATCTGCTCTTTGATTTTACTAAAAAGATCCTCCCATAATGACATGCCTGCAATTAAAAAACAAAACAAAACAAAAAAAACTAAAATATTATTTTAGGAGCCAATCCCATACACAACCCAGAGCGATTACTCTACTAAATGACAATCTATTTTTTTTTAATTGGGAATACTGTTAATCAGTATGAAGTAAAAACCCCTGTGGCATTTTGTTAATAGTCAGACCATTGAAAAAGGACAGTTTGAGATTATGCAATCACCTCTTCTACAAGAAATGTTTTATTACAATGCAAATTTCCTTCACGAGTCATACAGGCTTTCTCATATGTCTCTATCTCTAGGGATCCTGCTTTTGAGCTGAATCTACTGTATAATAGAATGCTAGATAAAAATGGAAAATCCAAGTAAAACAGAGGGAAAAAGCACAGATTTATGCCTTAAAGTTATATGTTTTAATATCATAATACCACATGATAAAGGAATCAGATTGCACTAAAATATTTCCATTGATAAAGACTTTCAGAAAAGTATGCAAATAAAACACATTTTTTTAAAAAAAACACAACATTTAATAGGAAAGGTGGGTTTGATTCTGGGAACCAACAAAAACGCCTTAGCCTTCTCAGATATACCACATCTAGGAACTAGGGCTATATCTACACTGGGGAATGTAGGTCGACTTAAATAAGTCGATTTTAAGAAGTCGACTTTAAGTCGATCTTATTAAGTTGACTTAGAGAGTCCACACAGGACTCCTAAGTCGACTTAAAGTGGGCCTTACTAACTCGACTTAGAGAGTCTACACTAGACTCTCTAAGTTGACTAGTTCGGTCCAGGGAGAGCCAGCTCCACATGGGGAGGGCTCTCCCCGGGGCAGCAAGACCCTGAGAGGTCCGGGGGAAAAGGGAGCGTGGAGCTCCCTTCTTCCCCGGACCACTTGGCTCCCTTCTGCTCGGGACTTCTCAGGTCCCGGGCAGAAGGGAACCCTTCTAGCCGGAACCACTTGGGTCCCGGCCAGGAGGAAGAGCGGGATACCCGCTTTGCAGCTGCCGGCTGCTGAGCAGTTAGCAGCTGGAGCGGGGATCCCAGGGAGAAGGGACTGCAGGGCTCCCTTTTCGCTGGGACCTGACCACGGGGCTTCCATCTCCCCAGGACCCGCGCTCCAGCTGCCAGCTGCTCGGCAGCTGGAGCGCGGGTCTCGGGGAGAAGGGAGTCCCATGCTCCCTCCTAGCAGGGACCCTGCGGTCACGACCACAAGGGAGAGCAGAAGAATTGAGCTCCAGCTGCCAGCTGCTCGGCAGCTGGAGCGCGGGTCTTCCACGCTCCCTCCTGGCCACCACTGCTCGGTCCAGCTAGGAGGGAGCATGGGGCTCCCTTTGGCCAGGACTGCTTGGCCCTGGTAGGAGGGAGCCCTGTGCTCCCTCCTAGCCGGGACCGTGCTCCAGCTCCTGGGAAGCCTCTAGAGGCTTCCCAGGAGCTGGGGCGCACTGTGCCAGCAATTGCCGGCACTCCAGCTATTTGGGGAGGCCCAGGGCTTCCCTAAACAGCTGGAGCGCCGGTAATTGCTCGCGCGGTGCTCCAGCTGTTTAGGGAAGCCCCCAGGCCTCCCTGAACAGCTGAAGCGCGGCGTGAGTGGTCCCAGCGAGAAGGAAGCTCCCTTCCCCCGTGCCCTAAGTCAACTAAGTCCACTTAGGGCATCCACACCGCTTAAGTTGACTTAAAAAGTCGACTTAAGCTTCAAAGTCGACTTTATACGAGGTTTTATAAAGTCAACTTTGAATTTCCTTAAGTCGACTTAAGCAGGAGCTTAAGTCGACTTAAGGTAATGCTAGTTTGGACACAGAGTAAATTAAGTCTACTTGAGCATGGTTAAATCGACTTAATTTATTATTGTAGACGCACCCTAGGAAATTAGATGCAAGAGTGTTTGGGGTATTAATACATAAATTGGCCTATCAAATATCTCACTTTACTTCAGAACACAAATCTCCTACATAAGAAACCCCAGACCTTGTTATGATACCACATCCCCATAGCTGTCTACTTCTCTAGAGCTCAAGTTCTTCCATTCTCTGTGAGCCGGGACCACCTTGTGTATGCTTCATTGTACATTCCTGAAGCCATGTGACTTCTTTATATAGGGTAGTCAGAGGAGATACCACTCTCTTGCATCTCTGGGGGATGTCACCACACAGTGGTAAGTGTGTTATGGAGAGCTGGGGAGATAGATGGATTAGTCCTGGGGAGGGTGGGCTGGTGTGTCCCATAGGGTTGTGTCACATCACCAAATGTGTCATGACCCACAACTGTTGAGAACCACTGGCTTAGATCAATGGTGTTGCTGTGCCCCAAGTCCCAGCACCAGTGCCCCAAGTCTGACAGGGACTGGAGCCCGGCCGCCACTGGCCCAATGTTGCCCCCCTCCGGAGCCTGGAATACGGGGCCCAGCCACTGGCAGCCCAATGCAGCCCCTGCCGGAGCCTCGCAGCCCGCTACTGCCGGCCCGATCTGGCCCCCACTGGGGCCAGAGCTGGGCCGCAGGCCAGCGGTGGCAGAAGACTCATTTGGCTCCAGCCGGAGACCCAGGTAATAGATCGCCTACCCCAGATGGATCAGGCCCCCAGGCCCAGGCCTTGAACCTCTTTTTAGGCCATCGATGCCCCTGGCTTAGATCACTTCACAAATGGAGGAACCCTGGCCTGCCTATTATTCTGGATTTCTACCCTGGGACTGTACACACTGCAGCCATATACTGCCTCTTTAATTTAGTTGCTGCCGCATTCCCTGGGGCTCTTTCCACCTGGTCCCTTTACTCTTACCCATTACTTGAAGGTTAAGAGATCTCAGATCTTCTCTCACAAGTCTAGTAAATGCAGCCCATTGACTTCCTTTGGCCAGATAGAAGCACCTTCTTCACCTCTCCGGTCCCAGCTATAAACTGATCTTCTCAGCCCCTGAAGCTCTTTTTTTTTTTCTGAGCACTAGGCTCTGATTGGCTGTTTACATGCAGCCTTAGTAGGCAAGCCTGGAGCACACTTTTTGCTGCTCTTTTCTAGAGGTGGGTATACCAGGACTACAGGTCTTCCAGTAGGGGTCCACAAAGGGACAGGTACATCCTCTCCCACGGTGTTCAAAAAATAACCAGACCACAAAAATATTAAAATTAGCCAGGTTCAGTTCTTGCACTGTGTGTGTCAACTTCCCAACTCAGTATGACGTAGGGTTTACTTTATCTTCTCAATAAGAAGATGGGGTTTGACTTAAGACAGAATGTGTTTTCCACAATACTTAGTAATAACTAGAATATTCCTGATAGATGTTTGTCTAACCTATTTTGAAAAATCCTCCAGTGATGGAAATTTTACAACCTCTCTAGATAAATTGTTCTAGTGCTTAACTGTCCCAACTGTTAGGAAGTTCATCCTAATCTCCAAACTAAACCTCCCTTGGTGCAATTTAAGCCCAATGTTCCTTGTTTTGTTCTGGGAGGTCTAGAAGAACAATTTTCATCCTTCTCTTTAGAATAACCTTTTATGTACTTGAAAAGTGTTCTCATGTGTCGTCCCCCCCCCCCCCCATTTTTCTCTACTTGAAACTAAACAAACTTTTTTTTAATGCTTCATAATGTTTTCATGTTTTCTAGACCTTTACACATTTTTGTTGCTCTCCTCTTTCTCCAGTTTGTCTGCATCTTTCCTGAAATGTGGCATCCAGAACTAGACATAATACTCCAGCTGAGGCCTCATCAGTTTGGAGTAGAGAGGAAGAATTATTTCTCATGTCTTGCTTCCATCACTTCTCCTAATATACCCCAAATGATGTTTAACTGATACTTACAGCAGTTATCAAACTACATCATCATAATAAGTTTAGTCCACTATGCCTGCCATGCCCCTTGTCTTCTTATCTCATAAGTAGCACTATAAAATTACATTTTGGCCTTGGTTTTTCCTGGTCTTCAGGCTAATTGCTTCTGCAAGTTCATTCATTTTAGTGTTGAGATAACTGTGAAGCAAATGGGAAAAAAAAAAAAAAAAAAAAAAGCTTGATACAATCTCCACTGAGTCTTCTGGTTGCTTTCTACAAAATACAAGCATTGCCTCTGTCTTTTCCAAGTTGAATATCAGTGCGCTACCACAGTCAATCCCCCATCATAATCAGATATTAAGTTGATCAATTGCATTACCTGGGTCTGAATATATGCAGAAAAAGCTGGTGTGTCTTCAGAAGACACAGAAGACCTCACCTCCTCACTATAATTTTCCTACTGGCCTCATGAACATTGTACAGAATAGGAATGGTCCAAAAGATGGAACATTCCATCACCCATCAACAACCCCTACCTCACATAGTACTCTGGGAGAAGATAAGCAGTCACCTACCACCACTCTGTGTCCTTTTAGGCAGAAAAGAGAAAAGCTGTTCCAAAGAGGATTTCTTCAACCTCTGGAGACTGTAAATGAACTACTTAAACGATATTCAACAGTCTCAAAGCATAAAAGGCAGTGGATATCCAAAACAATTTCAGTAGGTACTTTATCATGATTCATCAACAGTATGAGATCAGACAATAATGAAGCAGTCATACTTTCTGGACCATATTCATGCCTGAGCGCCAGTTGACTGGGATAAAAGAAAACTAGCATTCCATATTTTATCTACGATGTCTTGTCAGAACCTTTCAAACATCTATCAAAATGTTTGAAATAAGTCTTTATGTATTTATTACTAATTATTTACATATTAGCCATGACAATGTAGTATGTGTTCTTCTAACAGGGACAGAAATTATAATGTAAGAAGTATTGAGAAGAGCTATGTCAAAAGGTGTCTTTCTTGAGCATGGGCCTAACAACTATTTCCTTGATGGAAGCTGGTATACCTGTCCTCCTGTAGCGAAGACAAGTAGGTTATATATCTGTCAACATTTTGTTTCCTACAAACATATTTTTTCCTGTAAGAAGTCTATATTAATTGAAATAAAAAGAACCTGTACTGAGTTTCTAATAATAATGAATGTATATAATTTTAATATGAATGTGTGATGGGGATTAAGTGAGCCTTTTGGCTATGTCTACACTAGAAAAAGTTAGGTTGACTTTGTTAAGTCGACTTAATAAGGTTGACTTTAAGTTGACTTAAAGTTGATCTTATTAAGTCGACTTAACAAAGTGGTTTCCATGGACATGGCCTTAGTCCACTTTGTTAAGACAACCTAACTGCCCTAACTGCACACTGTGCTTAGGTTGACCTAAAGGAGGGTTAGGTTGACCTAAGGAGGGTTAGTTTGACCTAACCGGCAGATCTTACTAAGTCAACCTAAGCTTTCATTAGGTCGATTTAAGGATTTTCTTAAGTCGACCTAATGAAAGCCTGGTGTGGACAGGGACTAAGTTAGGTCAGTTAAGCCTCCATAAGTTGACCTAACTTGCAAGTGTAGACATAGCCTTTGAGGTCCCCTGCCAGAGGCCTCATGGTCATACCACACCCTGCCCAAGAAAGGAACATTGTAGGTGGTTAGTACAGGCATGCCTAGACAGGCTACAGGGAAACAGCCAATCAGAGTGCAGCAGACCCAGTTTAAAAAGCTGCAGAATGTGAACAGATCAGTTGCTGGGTGGGACCTGGAGGGTGAAGGTGAAATGGAAGGCACTATGAGGGAAGTGGCCCAAGGAATAACAGGAGCAGCAACAGCAACTATTACAGGAAGCAAGCATGTGGCTGTTAGGTCACCCAAAGTAGTGGGTGGAACTGCTCCCCCAACCAGACACTGGAAGGGTATCCTAAGCCCTGAGAAAAGGGATAAGGTTTTTTAGAGGCCCAAATGAAGGGCAAGATTTAGAGTCTCCAGAGGGAAGATCCTGGGGCATACCTCTGTACCAAAGCAGACATGGATTTAAAGCTAGCCCAGAAGATGTTTGAGACCTGGGGCCAGAAACAGGGCTGCAGACACAAGCAAAGACATAGGACAGGCCCTGTTGGACTTCTGTTACCCCAGTAGGGGTTACTTCATGCATTAGACTATGCATGATTTAACCAGAGTGCTGTGCCACGGAAGATCCACCTGATGAGTTTAACAGCTGTCAGGGTGTGCAGAGAGTAGAGCAGAAGATTGCATGGTTACTCTGACTGACAGCAGGTGCTCACAAAAAGTGACTGGCTCCTGTCACAACTTGGTACCAGAAGTGGGGTCTCTTTTGAATCAGGCCCTGAAAACAAGGGGACAATGGAGGAGTTTTTTTTAATACTGCTACCCCAGAGGCAACACAGGTGTGTCTAAACTCAGAGGGTATTAGCAGAGGGACAACAGGAGGCCCAGCCAGGTGCCCAACAACAGCAGGATTCCTGGAGGTACTTTGGCTGCAGAAGCAGTAGCAACTCCAGGAAGACCCATCTCAGGCCTGACAGGGAGCCTAACAACCAGCACAGTATCCATATAAGCCCAACAGTCATAGTCACCAAAAGGGGAGGGGGTCAAAAGGACCTGCCAAGGGTTTGCAGATTACTAATGCAGCTGAAACTGCAATAATGGCTTGTCAGGAACATCAGCAGTACCTGTTATGATTCTACAAGAAAGAAGAAACAGCAATTGTTTCAGGTACTGGGTAGACAAGCAAGAGTCACTTGATTGGAGGCCTGAGGCCTGCCAACGAGATCTTATGGTTGTGGACAAATGGTACATTTAAGAAGGGCTTCTTTCAGGTTATCCAGTGGGAAAGAGAGTTGCTGGGGCAAACTACAGGAAGAGGTACAGAAACTCCTTCAAAGCCTAAGAGGCAGGAGACCCATTTGATAATATGGTATCCCTGACTTGGGCATATTAGAAGGACCTGACCCTATGACAACCATGATGGCAAGAGTGACTTAAGGTAACAGAACATGAGAGATACTGCATGGACCCAGAGAAATACTCTACCTGTAGTCAAAGCAAAGGCAGCAATGGAAGGTTTTGCCTGGGGGTTGCAGCGCATTTCAAATAATATTGCCCTCTTAGAGAAATGAATGGCAAAAAGAGAAAAGAGGGAGACCACAGGGTTAGGCAAGTCTGGGATAGTCAAAGGAAGGACAGTGGAGACATGCAGGGCTGGAGAGCTCAACTTCCTGTCAGAGTAGTCAAAGGCCAGTCTTAGCTAACAGTTCTGGGTAGAGACTGGGTGGGTAACTCAGTCCTTGTGTGGGAGGCACTAATACAGTGTCCCAGGACTACTGGAGTCCTGGACCACCTGGAAAAGGAAGTAAAGTGTGTAGCGGGGACTCAGATCCCTGAGTACAGCAGGGTATGGTGGGAACACTTATTGAAAAATCTAGTGTGGGGATTCAGACATAGAGAGGCCCATAAAGGGGACAGGGATAGGCAACAGGACTCCAGGACAGGGGGAGAAGACATTGAGAGATCAGGGAAAAGATTGTAAAAACTTCTCCAGACCTGGGAGAGTAGTCTGACTGAAGGGGACAAAGATTGTTACAAGTGCTCCAGGCAGAAAGGTCAGATGGACAGAGAGAAAGAAACAAACACACCTTGATAAAGCAGGGCAGGGACTACCAGGAGCTCTTCAGGTAAGAGAGGCCTAGGAGACTAGACCCTGAGAAACTGGGGCAAAGAATACCAATAGCTCTGCTGGCAGAAAGGCATGAGAAAGGAAACCCTGAGCAAGCAGGGAAAAGACTGGGTAGGAGGGGATGTTACCCTTAATAGTACCACTCATCATCCCCCATCCTTTCTGTGGTATAAATATCAGATGGGATATATGGGCACCTCCTGGAGGTCCTATAACACTTTGCCCTGGAAAAGGAGCAGTGAAGGTGGATTCTCTAGGCCTGCTTAGAGCGGCTGCTCCCTGCAGCCGATCCAAGTGCAGCAGGCCAAGCTTAAAAGGAGCTGCCGGGCTTGGACAGTTGTTGGCTGAGACCAGAAGGGTGAGGAAGGAGAGGAGTTATGATCTTCCACCCTGGAGTAAGGGAAGTGGAAGAGAATATGTGGGACTGGGAAGTGGTCCAGGGAATAACAGCAGCAACTATTACAGGAAGCAGTGTGTGGCAGCTATTTATAGGGTCTCTGGAGTAGGGAGTGGGCCCTGGTCCCCTCACTGGCAAGATGGTCTATTCCCTGAGAAAGGGATAAGGCTTGTTAAAAAGCCTAAGTGATGGTCAGGATTTAGCTTCTCCATGGAGGAAGCTGTGGGGACGCTCCTCTATAGCAGAGCAGACATGATCTTAAAGTTAGCTCAGAAGAGACTGAAAACTGAACCGAAAGACAGGGTTACAGACCTCAACAAGGGCACAGGAACAGGCTCTGTTGTACTTCTGTTACTCTAGGAGGGGCTCTTTCATGTGTGATTTAGCCAGAGGGCTGAGCCACTGAAGGCCAGCCTGATGAGGTTAACAACAGATCAGGCATGCTGGGAGCAAAGAGTTTGTGTGAAGGTTCACCCCTGACCCACAGGAGGGACTTATGTGAGGTGATTGGCCCCCCATCACAGTACGGTTAAAAAGGGTAAGTTATCACACTAACTAACTGTTTACTAAATGGTTTTCTCTCTATTCTTAAATGCTCTTTTATATGATGCTATGGATTATTTTTGCTCCCACCTGTTTTTCAGAAGACAAATCTCATGTGTTTCAGGAAACTGCATGTTATAATGGAAGATTTTCTCAGGAACTCGCTTGAGATGACAGGAGTCATAATGCAAAAAAGAAATATGATAGGGTGATTATGTGTTCCATTAATCTTACACTCTCAATACTTTGCAGTCGCAAACCAAGTTGTTCTCTATTAATTAACCATTTTTGACAATACATGATAACAATTATAGCAATACACTCAATTTCTTAAGTGAGCATATATCAAATATATGTTATTCCTTTGTAATGAAAATTACATTTAATAATTTCATATTCATATATATATATATATTTCACATTTATTGTATATGTTAAATATACCACTTTCATAATATTAATACTATGCTAAAATAAATATAAAAGGAAACATAGAAATCATTAGATTTAAGTAAAGAAGTTTTGTTAGTGTCAGAAGATAGTTTCTATTAGTTGACAGATATTTTGATTTGATTTTGTCAAACAAGTAAAAGTAACTGTTTGAGTCTATGTAAAAATTCGCTGTAGGCCTGGCATCCAGCTTTCTGAGAGATCTCTCTCCCCTCTGAGCCACTCTTGCTGTTGGTTCCTACAGTCTGACTGGTGATAGGGCGGTCTCAACATAAGTCTCATGTTTATGAAATTTGTTTGTTCTACTGGTCCACTAAAATTACAAGTTAATGAGATTTAGGACTCAGCGTAAAATTGACAGTGGCCATCACGAAAAATTCACTATTTGCCATTCCACAATTCCTACTCTTTAAAGTCTAGGGATACATTAAAGTTTCTAAGGTATCTCAGATACCCAGGACAGTGAATGACAAGTTTTAAACAGCATCCAGTGTCCACTGTTTTAGACTTTAAAAGATTTGGGGTGCAATTTAATAAGTGAGATTGAAGTTTTATTTATTTTGTGTCAGAATTAGGGAGATAGTGGGGCTGTGGGGATATTGCTGACCTTTAATGTAAAATCCTGATATAACATTCTTTACAATAATGTTTAAAGTGAAAGTCAGATACTGCAAAAACTTATCAACATCCATTTCTAATTAACAGTTGGCTAGTTGAGTCTGTGGAAACCTGAGGGCTCTGTGTCTCAATACTGTGTATAATAGCAGGAACACACTCTCTGCTTCCAAAAAATGATTATTTGAGAACCAAAAATATGGGTACCAAGAAGCTAAAGCTAATTACCTACTCCCTTAGTTGTTCTTCACCCTCCAACTGTTTTGGCTCAAGGGTCAGAGATTTCATTTTTATAATCCTGAAGGGCCACCAGTCTCCAGCAGCAGGCTCCCCCAGCCCCACTGAAGCCAGACGAAAGTTCAGCAAGGAGACTGCCTGTTGCCAATCTCCCATCTCCTTGGCTGCAGCAGGGAAATTGCATGAATCCTGTATAGGGTGACCACTCATCCCTTTTTTAAGGGATATCGCTTGACAATTTTAAACATTTAATTGGAGTTTATGATAATTGTATTGTGTACTTGAGGGTAGTAGAAATGTGCACTTGACATAGAAATACATGATATGCTAAGGGAAATGGTGTTTCCCTAAAATGTCCCTTAATCCAAAGTGTTGTCTCTTATTTTTCATGTGGTTGCCTTTTTTTTTCTATCCAACAAAGATGGCCATCCTAATCCTGTACCCCTGTGAACTCCATTGGGGTCCCTAGGCACTGGCTCCTTTCAGCAGCCAGGGGAATGGAAATCAGTGCCCATCTCCTTCCAACTCCAGCAGGGACCCCGATGCCTGTGTGCCTAGGCAAAGTGCTTTGCATGCTTCCTGCTACAGATGGGGAGGGAAGTCTTGATCTCCCATCCCCTTGGGATACAGCAAGGAGCCTACACCAGTCTTGTAGCCCTGCAGAAACATGCTCCGCTTGGGTCCTTAGGCAGCAGCTCCTTTCTGCTGCAAGCAGGAGTGAGTCTCAGTTCACTTTGAAAGCCCCCATGGCCCAGTTTTGGCCCTCAGCCAAAGGTTGGAACCATTACTCCAAATACTTAACATATCTCAAAATGAAAAGCTTGTGAAACAATGCAAAGGAAGCAAGCAGAGTCACCTGAAGTAATGCATGCAACTGGTCAAGAACAGCAGACAATTCATGTAATGAACAGCATTTTAAGAAAATTCAGAGCTATCTCTTGAATAATGTTCTGAACTTATGAGCTTCCACATAGTGACTCAGATAGCTTCAATACTTTACATGTGGCTACTTCCTGGACTCCCTCTGCAAGGCTATGTCTACACTGGCAATTTAAGTCGATTTAAGAAGGCTTAAGTCAACTTAAATTAAGCCACGTCTACACAAGGCTTTCATTAAGTCGACCTAAGAAATTCCTTAAGTCGACTTAATTAAAGCGTAAGTCGACTTTATAACTACCACTCCTTAGGTCGACTTAACCCTTGAGTCGACTCCTTAAGTCGACTTAAGGGCAATGTGGATCTGAAGTACCCTTAAGTCGACTTTATTAAGTCTTTATTAAAGTTAAGTCAACTTAGTCCACTTTTGTTAAGTCGACTTTAATAAGGTCAACCTTATTAAGTCGACTTAACAAAATCGACCTAACTTTTTCTAGTGTAGGCAAAGCCCAAGAGAAAGATCTCTCAGTTGCCTCTTTTGTCTTATGAGAGAGTAATGGCCCTGGAATGCCCTAAATGCAGCAGCAGCACTGGTACATAAAAACAACATAAGAATGGCCATATTGGGTAACACCAAAGGTCCATTTAGCCCAGTATACTGTCTTGCACCAGTGGCCAATGCCAGATGCTTCAGAGGAAGTGAACAGAACAGGGCAATCATCTAGTGATTCATCTTCTACCCTCTACTTCCAGCCTCTGGTAGTTATGAGAACATATACTGAGAGTATTAGGGAGCTGTCACGTGATGCACAATGGGCTATGATCTGTGCAATTTTTCTGTTAACTTTTGCAATGTAATTGTGTGGTTTGATGCCATACCTTGCTGTAGTGAAGGGGTTTGGCCTCTCTCAGAGACGGACAAGGAGGGAGGGGCCAGACCCAGCTGGGAGGAGCCAGAAACAGCCTGTCCCCTCAACAGGAAGTCAAGGGGCAGGACAGGAAGGATTAAAGGTGGCTGGCTTCACAGCTCACTCAGCCCTGAGATCCCAGGGAGGAAGGATGTCTCTCCCCTCTCTCCAGAGCTGCCCTGACCTTGGGACCAGTACCCATAAGAGAGGCTGCCAGCAGGCTGGGACCGGATCCCTGTATGCTGCTGGTCTGCTGGCTCGAGCCACGGTGACAGACATGGAGATGAGGGTCTGTTTTTTGATATTATAGAGAAGAACTTGGCAGAGACTACTTAGTTTATACTATGATTTGGGGGTAACAAGATGCAAAGACAGGGCTGCTAGATCTGAAATGAAATGCATCTTTTGGGCAAATAATGGAGAGTGGGCAGGGAGAGGCACAATAGTCAGCAGAGCTACGACAACTCTGACGCTGCAGTAACAGTTACTCCAGTAACTCCACTGCTCTCATGCTGCTTTAGGGCCTTCTGGGGGGATTCCATGTCCCCCTCTCCTCCAACTCCTGCAGACCTTCCCAGCATATAGCCAGGGGAAGATTTTATTGAAGGCAGGGGAAAGCAAGGCCTTCCCTGATTGGCTGTCATGGTTCCACCTCTTTCCCTGCCCTCTGTGCTGGGAAGACAAAAGTCACCTGAGAACCTACCTGCATAGAGCATATAAAGCTCAGCATGCCATGCCTTCAGGCAGTGTGCGATTGACGCCAGCCTTCTAACTTCTCTTCTCCAGTCCAGTCTCAAATTTCAATTTCACTTCACTCTACTTCTCACTGCCTGGCTGGGCTCCCAGACTGTCCACCTCTATTCTGAGTGGATTGATTCCTGCCATCCTGGTTTTTCTTGCTTGCCAGCCTGTTTTGTAATCAGTTAAGAGTCCCTTCTCCCTTCAAAGACACTCCTTTGTTTACCAGATAAGAGAAATGGTAAGTACAATGTAATGAAGAATCAGCATGGCTTGGTGTTGAAAGCAGAGCAAGGAATGTGAAGATGTGGGGGTTTATAATGGCCCCCTGTCACAGATGAGTATTGTGATGTTGGGCCCCAAGTCATTTAAGGCTTGGTCTCAAGGGAAGTCTTTCTAGTGATTATAAAAGGCAATCAACCTGTGCCTCAGTTTCTTCATTCAGAAACAGGGATAATACTTGCCTGTCTCAGAGGAGTATTATGTAGCTCACTTCTTTGTTTTTTCTTAAATGTCTTGAGGTCATCAGATGGAAAGTGCTTTAAAAGTGCTACCTGTTTCCACAATTAACCTTTCATTGATATGCACTCCTCCTGGATCACATGAGACTGGGATTTTATGGGATTCCTCCTCCCACTGATGCTGGAGCAAATTGCCAGAACAGAAGTGTGGGGGGCAGGGGGAGGGACACTAGGGTCCACTTCCATCATTGCTTTTCAAAGTGGTGGGTGAGAGAGCTAGACAGGACAGGATGCCATTAGAGCAGCTTTGTGTTCTGTGCAGTGGGTGATCCATTCGCAACGTCAGGAGCAGCAGAGCAATGAATGGCCAGGAGAAATAGATCCTCCTCCACCTGGACCAAAGCCCTCAGGAGTGTTTCCATGAGGTAAGTAGCAGACTGGTGGTGGCAATTAGTGGTAGGGGTAGGGGTGGGTAGGTTGCCTGGGGTGGATGAGAGAGACAGTATTTTGGGGAATCCTCAGTCCCATGAAGGTGCTTGGGGGTCTGCCAGTAGCAGTACTGGGAGGCAGAACAAGCATGTGAGATGGGGAAAGGGAAAGGAGGGCTGGTGTAGCATCGCAGCAGCACAAAAGCCAGACCAGGAAAGAGTCTATGTGAGCATTTGGCTCAGGACAGAGGTTACCCAGTTACCTGCTTGGTGTTTCTGCTGGGATATGGAGCTTCTCCCCCAGCTTACCCCCTCTCAGGTGGGTGTCTGCACCCCTCCTTCCTCCTGCCCAAACTTCCTGTGTCTCTTCTAAGCTGCCTGATGCTGGGGGTAGTGTGTTTATACTTAGGTCTCTAGGTCTGGTCACTGCCCCAGTCATCCAGGGAGGGAGGAATAAGCTGAGTGAGTGAATCATCCTACAGCAGCCCCCATCCCACACTGACCCAGATCCTGCCTTCAGAGAGGCACAAAGGCAGCTGCCTCTGATGCTGGGAGAAGAGTGGGGAGGATAGGTAGGGGTGGGGGAAGGAGAGGAAAGGAGGAAGTCAGTCAGAAACCCATGCAGTGCCTGTGGTGAGAGGTAGGGGAAGAGGCCTGGGGTGGGACCTTGTCCTTTGGTGGACCTGGTGATGGGGACTGGAGCTGGGGTGGGGCCTGTGCGATAACAGTGGGCCAGGGTCCAAAGAGCATGCCTTTCCCAGAAGAAGCTTCAAAAAATGCCCATGCATATAGCCCACTTTTTTCAATTATTAACTGAACAGGCTTTGGCCCTCCATGCTCTATAGGTGTTTTACTGAAAGAGAATAGCTGATCCACTTTGAAACATGCTTTTCCTCTCCCTAGACAGCATGATCCTCTGAGGACTACATTAATGGGAAAATATATTTAATATAAGTATTGCCTCAGAACTCTTAGAAAAGGAAATGCACAGCCTTATTCCACATCTGCCAATAATACCAGGTATACATGGAATGTTTATAATTCATTAAAAAATATAAAGATGGCATTTCAGATAATTGTTTAATTATTAGTTTGCCCTTTTGAATCCAAATTGCCTGCTGATTGCTTTCCCAGTTATAGATTGCACCAACTGGTAACCACAAAGGAATAGTACTGATCAAATTGCAGATTCTTGGGCTGCCTGTCCCAGTTTCACTGTGGTGAAAATCAAGGGATACACAGCATTGTTCTTGACAAAACTAATTGTGGATTTATGTGCCACTTTTCTCTAAAAGCTTTGCAATCACAAGTCTTAAGGATATATTCCTTTGACCAGTGGACTATGATAATAAAATGAATACACAATAATCCTAGGAAAATATCCCTTTCTGTGATGAGGCTTTTTTAAGGGTTGATTTTTTTTTTTTTTTTTTGGGGGGGGGGGGTTATGTCCAAAGACCTGTACTGATTGACTATTCCCTTTGTAGAAGGGGGGAAGGTAAGAAGTGCATGTTTGCCGTGAAGCTATAGGTGCTCTGGGAAGCATGGTGATTTTAACATGTCAGTTCAAGAAAAAGAATAGTAGAACCTCAGTTATGAACACGCTGGGAAAGGAGGCTGTTCATAAATGAACAAAATGTTAGGGTGATTCTTTCAAAAGTTTATAACTAAACATTGACTTAATACAGCTTTGACACTTTACTATGCAGAAAAGAAATGCTTTTAACTGTCTTATTTTAAATGAAACAAGCACAGAAACATTTCCTTATCCTGTCAAATCTTTTAAAAACAACTTTCCCTTTATTTTTTAGTAGTTTACTTAACACACTACTGTTCTATATTTGCTTTTTTTTTTTGGATGTCCCACTTTCTGATTGCATAGCTCCAGTTCCAAATGCAGTTGATCATTGAGTTTGCAAATCTAAGATTTTACTGTAGTGGACTTCACCTCCACATACATTTTTATGAAGTTAGTTTTTATTAACAAGGCATTAAAGTTGTGACAACTTAACATTTTCTATATAACACAAACTCATACAGAGATATTTTATACTCCAATACACAAATGCCTGAAGAAAACAAAGAGTCTGGTTTAAAAAAAAAAAAATCTCTTTTCAGGCTATCAGGATGGAGGGCAAGTGATCAATTTATAAGCAGTCCCAGGTAAAGAGCAGTGTGCACAGCGTGCTGCTCTGCATGAATGCTGGAAAGCTGATTCAGAGTCATACTCAGGATCCCAGTTTGCCTCTGTTCCACAAAATGTTCCTTCCCTAAACCTGGTGCAACATATATCCCCAGGTGTACTACCACAGCTGAGCTGACTGCAATGTTTTTGATAGTGAAGCTAAGACTCTGCACATTCTCTGTCCGTTCCTGACCCCTTGCTGCCCAAATGCAGTGATCTAATTTTTCTTTTTAATTTGTCATTTCCGCATGAGCAATTGAATATTTTCACTATATTGTGTAGTGCTGAAAATCCATAACTGGGAACCAGAAACACCCAAATTCTAATTGCACGCTGGGTTTAAATTGTGACCTTGAATAAGCCACTTACTCTCATTTTGTTTCTATTTTTCTGTCTATAAAAGGAATAACAGTTATTAATGTGCCACAGAGGTGCTCTGAGGATCAGGTAGTTAATATCTGTAATCTGTTCATGGAGATAGAAAGGTCTTTAGCAGTTGCAGGTACTCAGCACCTCTAGGAATCAGACCTCTTGTTTAGATTTTAATTGTAGGGATCCTTGAGTGAATATTTTGGCCTCAGACTATCTCCTTGCTTCAGGCCTTAACTACAGAACTATTCTGCCTTTGCCATCCATAGTCTGGTTGTTTAAACAAACATTTTATTCTCCAAACCTGCATGGTGAAACTCAGTAAAGTTTGATAAAATACATTTTTTTCCCTCTCCTTCTCCCATCCTCCAGATGACGTGGAATTAAATGAAGCAAAATCTAGATTAATGGAAAATGAAGATTACTGCAGACCATGACTTTCTGAGCTATTGCCTGCTATGAGAAGATTACTGTTATAGAAGTGATTTATAATTACTTCAGTGACCATTTATTTAAAATGTGAGACACTTCCCCTCCCCCAAATTATATACTGCTTGAGTTTCTTAGAATTCTGATAATTACCTTCCTGACCAAATAACCCTGTATTTCTTTGAATGTAGATTTTACATCAGTACTCATAGCTGGGTTACTCCTGCTAATTAAATGATGAAGTTCCTTTTCACATCTATATTGTGCTAAATAAATGTGAGCTCTTCCTTAGTTAAAAGTTGTCAGGCTGAACTTTCATTTCCTACAGTAGTTGATGTTGTAGAATCAAGAGCTGAGCAAAACTTAGTCAGGAAATGTTTTGGTCAATGTACCTTTAGTTTAGGATTCATAATTCAAGCTGAAACCAGACAAGTTTCTCCTGCTTTTTAGACTCATGAAATGTTCCTAACTATAGACACAGCAGTAATAGGAGGAATAGAAGGTATTAGTATCCAGATCAATAGTAGACTCTAATCTACATCAGATCAAAAGATATGACAGACCTAATTAATCAATATGACATTATTTAAAGAAATATGCTCAATACTTACCTAATCTGCTAACATTTCCTGTCTCTTCAGAAATGTTACTAATAGGCCGGCAACACAATGTAACACAATGGGAAACTAACACATTACTACTTACAAGTAAACTCTGTCATTCACAAATGTAATTTTCCCCTTCCCATCTTTACCAAATGTAATTTCCTCGTACATTCAGGCCATCCTGCGGACAATTATGAAAATGCTATGTGTTGATGTAAGTGAAGGGAGGATCTGATTTTTTGTAGTCTTCTTCAGAGCTCGTCAAATGAACTGTCTACCCAGGCAAGATTGAGACAGTGATTGTGATTTTTGGGAGAAGTAGCTGGAGGAGATGGGGGAGGAAACATTAGCCACTTTGACTGACCGAGTAGGACCTCCATTAGTTACTAGGATTACAATTTAAGGTTGACTTTTTTAGACTATCACATTACAGCAGGAATCCAGTTCTTTTTTACCATCTGCAACTGGCTAGAAAGTTGCAAACCTTCCTTTCTGATGTGGACTTGGCAACTGTCACGAATGCTTTCAAGATCAAGATTGGACTATTGCAGTATGCTCTCCATTGGGCTATGCCTTAAAAGCATTTGGAAGTGAAATTGGTGAAGGCAATGTCACTTATTGAGCAGGGTATCTTTTGGAGAGTGCATGATACAAATGCTACAAGCCTTGCATTGGCTGCCCACTAGTCTCCGGGTAGAGTTTAAAGTGTTTATGACATACATTGGTCTGGGACTGGTTTATGTGTCATATTGTGTCTGTGCTACTCCCATAACTGAAGTCAGCAGGCGTGCTCAAGAGGAATCCCCCTCATTATAAAAGAGAACAGGACATTATCTGGGATTTGTTCCATTCTTGGTCTAAAATAGCCATAATTTGGTGGCCTTCTAGGCATGTTGCAAGACATTTGACTCTTCAAGAAGGTTGAACGTGTCCTTCCCATAACAATAAAAATATTTTCTGTAGGTGACGGAGGTTTTGCTGAACAGGCTCCTTTAATACTGCTGGGAAGCCATTGTACCATTGATACTTTTTAAGATATTTACACCTTGGGATAGGAGTCTTTTTATCATTTTAAATGAACATATAAGTAAAATAACATCTTCTCATTCTACTTAATCCTGTATTAAATTACAGGTAGAGTTGGACCAACTTCCTGGGTTATGACTTAAGAAAATATTGCAACAAAATTGTGAATGTTTGTGATATTTTAGGATTTTATCCTAATGAGATAATACTATACCTTAAAATACTTCACAAAATTTGAAAATACATCATTATTTAACAGATTTTTCCTCTCATGTCACAAACACACTATCAGATACAGTTGTAAAATTCTATTTAAAAGAGTGTCTCTCTCAATCTTACTGATGCATATTTTTGTCATTGTACCCAGAGACAAACTCATAGGGACTATGTTTTGGTTTCAATAGTGAGTTGTAGAATAAGTTGTACTTTATTAGCTTTATGAGGATTCCATCATCATGGTGAAGAACAATATATCAGTATTCTCCAATGCCAAATTAACATCAAAAGAGAAAACCAAAGCAAAGCTTGCTGTCAATTCACTTAATTTTATTAATAAGTTAAAAAAAAATCTATGAATAGAATGTGCCCATGCTTCAACAGGAGATGATTTGCATGTTATGCCGCACATCATAATGTGATGATTTAAAAATCAGAATTATCCACTCATACATAATTTCTAACAACTGAGGCTGTGAAACAAGGACTTAAACCCATCCAGATATTGGATGTGAGCCGAAGATCTGCAAACTTCAAATTCTACTGGAAACCTGATATACTGGACTTTCAGTCATTGTGTGTATGTGATTACTTTTACCCTTTAACATCTCATAGTTTGTTTCTTTCCTTGAACAATAAACCTTTAGTTTTAGTTACTAAAGGATTGGATGGCAGAGTGGTATTTTGACTAAGATCCAAACCTATACTGTTCCATATAATGTAGCTGACTTTTTGGGGCCAGGAGAAAACTTTTTGGGTAAAGAGCTTGGAGTTTTAAGTAATTTCTCTCTTTACCAGACCCAGTGGCTGTATTGGGACCGGTGGCTGAAATGCAGTAAAGGGAGCTGAGTATATTTTATGGTGGCTTCTTGGCATCCAGTGTGGGGAATAAGAGGCATTGTTTGTGACTGGTGGGGGAGTTTAGCTCCAGGTAATCCACCAGTATTGGGAGAATCTGCTCTCCTTTTTGCAGCTTGCCCTGATCTTTGCATATTCAGGTGGTTATCCCAGGAGGCCCGGGTTACAGGCTTAACACAGAATTGGATTGCATTCTCAAAAGTTCACCCTCAAGAGAGTCAAACTTTTAATGAAGATTTGGCACGGAAGGAACTAAATGAATTGAATAAGATTCTGACAGCTATTTGCAACTAGAAAAGTATACACAATTACTTTGTGTGAATGGGATGATGGTAAATTCAATTTATACCAAATCTTCACCAGAAAATAAATATTATAGTATTTGCATTGCTCTTAAATAACAGGGAATACTCAAGTTATTAGCACATAGAGAGAACAAGTATACAAAAGCAATCTTCATCATATTTTCCCTAGTGTGTGAATTCTGCTTTAAGATTTTTCATATCCATGTAAGTATTTCTCTCTCTTTAAATTTCCGATATAGATTCTATGTAGCGTTCAGATGTCTACCAAACCTCAATGGGAAGTAGCATTTAACCTTTTAAAATACATTAGCGTTGAATTGCATTAATATTAAAAATGTGTTTTATGTGGAAGTAAGGTACTCTGAATTCAGATTAGAAAAAAGCATAAGGTGCACAAAAGAAAATTGGAAATTGATCTATGGCTATGGTTAGTTTGTGAATTAAATACATTTTTTTAAAAACCACGAAAAGCCTGGGAGGATTAAGCATGTCATTTTTCTTCAGAAAAAGCTCATATTAATATAACATATTGAAGGAAATTAGAACATAAATGTTATTAGACGAGTTACACTGTAAATGGTCTAAGAAATGTTTTGAACTAATCTTGCTGATCTGGCAGATCTTTAGATTGAATTTTAGATATTTCACATTCTTGCCTATTTAGTTTTATATAGCATAAATTTTAAGGGCAACCTCTTGGTCCTACTGAAGTCAGTGGGAGTTTTACCACTGACTTCAATGGGGTAAGGATTTCAGCCTAAGCCCTAGGCCGCACTTACCGCCGTTTTTGGTGGTAGTCGACGGGAGATACGCAAAGTATGTAAAATACCTTATGTATCTCCTGTCGACGTCTTAAATCCTCGCTACACACTACACTAAGCCGACCAGAAATGGCGTCTGGTCAGTAGTGTAAGTGCGGTTACAGAACTGGAGTTCCAGCTCCGGTTCAGTTATCGATTGAGCACATCTACACAGACGCCTCAATTGAAAACTGAAGATTACGCTGATGGCAGCGACTTTGCCACCATCGGTATAGACTTGCCCTGAGTCTCTGAACCTGCAATTAACTACAGGAAGGCAACTGAAGAGGTCCACTTGCACAGAGCTCACTGCAAGGTCAAATCTTAAAGCCTTGAACCTGTGAAGACATGCATGTGTTTAACTTTAAGAATGTGAGTAGTCCAACTGACTTCAACAGGACAATAAATATGGATTTGCTTAAATGTAAGCCTACATTTAAAACTTTGCAGGATTGGGAGCTAAGAGAGTAAGTCAGTTGCAATCAGCTCTGCCCTTTCACGTGGAAAATGTAAATTGGAATTTTTATACTAAGGAAACTTGCATATATTATCTCTTCAAACTGAATATCTATTCAAGAGTTATGCATGACTCAGACTATGAAATATGTATTTAATGTTTAAATCAGGATGAAAGTTAGCTGCATGATAAAGAGTCCATGATATATTAATGCTAAAACCTCATGTCTAAATTAAATTCCCTGCATTCCAGAATGCTTAGTATCAGAAAAATCCAGACTCAAGTTAATTGAATACACAACAGACACAGCACCAGGATAACAGAAAGGCTAAGTTCACTGTAACTCTATGCTTTAGGGAAACAGCTTTTTTGAAAGGAATAATTATTTCATGTTTACATTCAATCTTTTCTCTAGAAAATGAGTGTATGAAAGATTAATGAATTACAGAACAGTACCTCAAGTACAACGGCATTCATAATACTGTGGTTTATGTCAACTATTGGTATATATAGCACACACAGATATAATTACCTTTCTACTCAGGAGTCATTTGTTGCTTGTAATCACATGCACTCTGTATCAGCACAATGGTGATACCAGGGACTTAATCATATCTAACCTTAGTGAGATTTTGTGATGGTTTATGGTACTGAGTAAGTATTTCCACTGGAAAAGATGACTTGAAGACATATTAAAGGATGATATAGCTATCTAGCAGGAATTAAAGGAACCATCAGTCACTACCACCATAAGTTTACTTTCATAAATCAAAGAACAATCTAGATTTGAGTTAATACAATCCACAAAGACACATGGTGCCAAAGTAACAGAAACCAAGTCATTGAAAAATTAAGGAAATTGAAAAGAAGACCTAAGTAGGTTTGTGAAATCTTCCTTCATTTGTCAACTTGAAATATTGTCCTTTTCACTAGCAGTTTTTATTATGTAACTAAATATGAATAATACAATTTACCCATCTATTAAATAGATCTGGCTTAAGCTTCAATAAGGATATTCAGCTACATGTTTATTTTAAATTTTGCCAATATTTCCTCCAAACACAGTTTCTTTTTCCTCTTTAAGGAACCACAGAGGTGTAGTACTGGAAGGGACCACAACAGGTCATCACGTCCAGTACTCTGCATTTAAATCCAGATTAAGTAATAACTAGACCATTCCTGACAGGTGTTTGTCTAAACAGTTCTTGAAAATGTCTAATGATGGAGATTCCACAACCTCTGTCAGTAATGTGATCAGAACTTAGCCACCTAGAGAGTTAGCAAGTCTTTTTTCCTAATGTCCAACCTAAACCTCCCTTGCTCCAATTTAAGGCCACTGTCTCTTTCCTATCTTCAGAAGTTTAGGAGAACATTTTTCACTCTCCTGCTTGTAATAATCTTTAATGTATTTGAAAAATGTTCTCATGTCTCATATGTCTCCTCTACTCAAGACCAAATAAACCCGTTTTTCAATCTTTCCTCATAACTCATATTTTCTAGATTTTAAAATTATTTTTGTTACTCTCCGCTGGACTCTCTACAATTTGTCCACATACTTTCCAAAATGTTGGGTCCAGTTCTGGGCACCATATTCCAGCTGAGGCCTTATCATTGTGGACTAGAGTGGAAGAATTACTTCTCGTGTCTTGCTTTACAACATTGCTGCTGATACAGCGTAGAATGAAGTTTGCTTCTTTGCAACTATTACACTCGACTCATATTTAGTTTGTAATTCATTATAACACTCAGATCCCTTTCTGCTGTACTCCTTCCTAGGTGGTCATTTTCTATTTTGGATGTGTGTGATAAATTCTTCCTTCTTGAGTGAAGTACTTTGCATTTGTCCTTACTGAATTCTATCGTATTGACATCAGAGCCTTTTTTCAGTTTGTCCAGATAATTTTAAATTTTAATTCTATCCTCCAAAGCACAGGGCCGTCTCTTGGGGGGACTGGGGACCAGGGCCAATCGGCCTAGGTGGGCCTCCCCCCCATGCTGGAGGGGAGCGTGGCGGGCTGGCCTGCTCCACCCCCCAGGGAGCCCGGTTGCTCCCAGGGACTGGGAGCCGGCCCTGGCTGGGACCACGAGGCTGCCCAGACAGGAGCCAGCACCGGCCCCAGCCGGGACCATGAGGCTGCCCCCTGGCAGGAGTCGGGTCAGCCCCAGGCCCAGCCACCAGTGCAGCCGCGGGGCAGCAGCCACTGGCAGCAGGAGTGGGGACAGGTGGGCTGACCCGGCAGGGCTCAGCTCTGCTGCTCCGCTACTGTGAACCAGCTGTGCCACCCTGAGGGTGAGGTGGCCCGGCCTAGAGGCCGGGCTCTGCCCTCCCTTGACTTCGGCAGGAAGCCAAAGGCAGCAGGGTGGAGGAGTGAGCGAGCCGCCTGCAGGCGCAATGGGGAGGCAGTGGTGCAACATGGGGCCCTCGAAATAATGGAGCTCGGGGCAATCTCCCTGCTCACCCCCTCACAAAGGATGGCCCTGCCAAAGCACTTGCAACCATTTCCTGAATAGGTGTCTTCTGAAAACTTTATAAGTGTACTCTATTGCATTATCTAAATCTTTTATGAAAATATTGAACAGAATCAGACCCAGGACTGAGAACCAGCCCCAAGACTGATCCCTGTGAGAGCTCACCACATCTACTGCATCCCCCATCAACAAGGCTTGTTACCCTATCAAAAAAAGCTATTAGGTTGGTTTGACATGATTTGTTCTTGAAAAATCTATGTTGACAGTTAGTTATCACCTTATTATGTTTTAAGTATTTCCAAATTGTTTGCTTTCAGGGTACTGAAGTTGAGCTCATTGGTTTGTAATTCCACAGGTTGTCTTTATTTCCCTTTTTGTAGATTGGTGTTATATTTCCCCTCTTCCAGTTCTCTGGAGCCTCTCCTGTCTTACATGTCTTTTTGACTGCATAGTGATTGTGTAAAGAATTATGTATGTGTGCTGGTAATGTTATTAAAATTTGTTGAGACCAAGCAATGTGAGTAGAATGGACCAACAAGTTTAGTGTTCATGAAAGACCCTTGATTTCCCTCTGTCTCCAATGTAACCAATGTGAGCAAGACGAGGCCAAAGACAATGGAAGTAAAATGAACATGGAAAGTAAAGAAAACGAATAAATTAATCTGCAAGAAAATTAGCCAAAGAATAGGGAAGATCACATGACATCTGCCTTCCAACAGGGGAGGAGAACTTTGAAATGAAGTATTTGAAAAGTAAACCCAGACAAAGATTTATTGGACTATAAAAAGAAAGGAAGAGAACCCCTTAGTTATCCATCTGTGAGGACACAGGCCCTTCTTATTCTCTGAATGTTTAATCCTCTTGCCAGAAAGTCTGAAGAGACTAGTAGCTTCATTTAAGTGAGAAAGCTATTCAGACAAAGATTGCAGGTTGCTAAAGTTAAATCTTAAACACTGGAAAATGTGCCTTATTTTCTTCTGTTTGTAACCATTTTCTGTTTGTTATCTCTACTTAGTATCATTTAAATTTACACGGCTACCCCTTTGGCGCTTATTCTTAATATACACAGTAGTTTGTCAGTTTACCTGAGGTCTCACACTTTAATTCAAAATAACAGCATTGAGGTAGTTTCCAGTGTAACTATCTCTGTAGAAGAAGCAAAGAATATCTGTCAGTGTCCAGGAAGAGAGAGTGGACATTGCAGGGAGATGTCTTTTTGGGATTTACTGATTGTTATCTGCAAAGCAAGGTGAAGACTGGCAGAATCCTGCAGTTTGTTGGCAAGGCAGACTGCCTAAAGGGAGCTGATATGTAATTTAAGAGCACCAAAGCTCTCCCTTGCTGAGGATCACAGTGGCTTGCAGCTCTGGGGGATGTCCATAGGAGAGTGTCACATTAGACATTTTAAAAATCCAGTTAAGTTTCCATTGATTTGTACCATTTACTTATCCAGTGCTTTTACTCAATATGGACAAAAACTGGATGCTCTTATTTCAGGAAACAGCCCAATGTTATAATCAGGGGCTTATAGAAAATAATTATAGAAAATTCTAGAAAATAATTTATGTCAAATCAGCATATTAATTTACATTGAAATATTAAACAACTTTGATTAATTATGTTTTGTTACCATTGGATGGAGGGAGGGTGGTAAAACACAAAATAAATGAACAAAAATGATATAAACTCCCTCCACCACAACCCTAAAACCTTTTCTTAACATTAATCTTTGTCAGTATTTACCATTGTTCCTTTAATGGGGGTGGAGATATCTGTGATCATGTTTCTAACTTATTTTGCTTTTTTCGGGTCACTGAGGAAGTGTGATCCTCAGAAATATGCCCATTATACATCCCATTGTGCCATATAGGAAATGGCTTCCAATGGGGAAGAACAGAGAAATCCTACTGTGGTTAGTATTCCCAGAAGCATTGTGCCTCCTGAAACACAATCATGTCTCTGGCATATGGGTCAGAATGAATATGTTTCCCTCTCTACAGGCTAGTGTAAAAGAAACGCCAAGGGTCAGGATCTTAGAGATAATAATTATAATGATTTAATTAATGCATATTAAAACAAATGTCCAGTCCCTGAGAGTTTCCGGCAGAAAATTACAGTACTACAACTGGAACTGTGTAGATAGGCACATGTATTCATGCAATGTAGTATTAAATTTAATATTAGGGTCTCATTTGCTAGTTATTTTTAAAAAATTCTGGACAGAACAATTATTTTGCCTTTTGACACTGTGATGGTTATTCCCATCATCATAACCCTGTAGCTATATCTCCTTGGCAAAAAGTTTGACATCACCACAATTCACTGAATATACAGCATTTGACACAGTATGAAGTCATTATGTAAATCTAAACTTGCAAGGCAACCAAATTTGCATCACTGAAATTTGTATTAAAATGGATTTTTTTGTTAAATGGCATTGATAAAAGAATTATCCTTCAACATGCGATGCTATTCCAGAGAAAGGATTGCTGAGTGGAGATGTGGTTAACCTCTCAAGGGCTATGTCTACACTTAAAAAGTTAAGTCGACTCTGTTAAGTCGACTTAACAAGGCTGACTTAAAGTCGACCTTGTTAAGTTGACTTAACAAGTTCACTTAACTTTTCAAGTGTAGACAGGGCCTTGACTCCCCGCTGAGAAGGGAGCCATGGTCCCTGCTGAGAAGGGACGTGCGGCTCCTTTCTCGCTGGAACCTATGGCTCCTTTCTCGCCGGGATCCGCGGGTCCCAGCAAGAAGGGAGCCATACTTCCTTCTTGATTGGACCTGCCTGGGTCCTGGGGAGAAGAGAGCAGGGCTCCCTTCTTGCCGGGACCTGTGCGGGTCCCGGCGAAGACAGCCGCTGACACTCCGCAGATAGGGGAATCTCTGAGGATCCCCTGTCCATGGAGCACCGTCAGCTGTCTTCCCCAGCACTCCACAGACAGGGGAACCTCTGGGGATGCCCTGTCCGTGAAGCGCCAGCGGCTGTCTTCCCCGGCACTCCGTGGACAGGGGAACCTCTTAAGTTGACTTAATGTAAGCCTGGTGTGGACATGGAGTAATTTAGGTTGACTTAAGCATTCTTAGGTCAACCTAAATTGCTAGTGTAGACATAGTCAAGGAAGGAGAAGAGTACCTTGGAGACAGATGGTTAACCTAGGCTATGTATACACGATCACTTTATTGCGCGGCAAGGCTCCTTACCATGCAATAAAGCAAATAGTGTACACACGATCAATTTCTCTGTTGCGCGGCAACACCCCCTTGCCGTGCAACAGTTAAACCACTCAAAACGAGAGTCGTAGCATTATCGCGGAACAGTTGTTCCGCGGTAATGCTCGTGTGTACTCATTTTGCGCAATAGACTGCCTCCGGAAATGTCCCAGAGTGCCAATCAAGGCCACTCTGGGACATTGGAGCTGTCAAATATGTCAATTTCACTGCTCTAGCTGAGCAGTGATATTGACATATATGTCAATTTCACTGCTCTAGCAGAGCAGTGAAATTGAGTATTTTTGGGAGCTGCCCGGTTTGGCAGCTCCCCTGGACT
>ML685784.1:5188100-5267098 GCA_007922175.1 Pelusios castaneus | reverse complement strand
AAATCCCACTTCGTCGAAGTGGGATTTTCTCCCACGAAAGCTCATGCGATTAATAAATCTGTTAGTCTTTAAAAGTGCCACAAGACTCTGTAGACCTTTGAGGGAACACTTCAGTCATAACTAACCATAACATCCAACAATATAAAACTTGGTCAGCTTGAGCAAAGAAGTTTCAACAAGAGATACAATTATTTCACACTGGAGAAGCCTGGAAAAACCTACTGCATCTTAATTTTTAGATCACTTCTTAGTGTCTAAAAATACTTGAGGCATTATGGTGTACCTTAGTTATTAAAACTGAAATAATCCTGATGGATTTGGAGTGGGAGAAGGGAGGGCTGAGGTATATGACATGTGCTGACTTAATATAGAACTACCTTCAGATACCTTTTTACCCATTTTGATTTCCCCCTCAAGCCTTCCATTCCTGTTCTCTCCTCTATTTCTGAACAGGATTTTAGCGATTTCTTCAAAGAAAAAAAATTCCCCAAGGTTTCCATTCTACACTTTTCCACCCTTCCTTTCTCCTTTTTATTGCTAAACCTCCTCCTCCTATCTTGAAGAAGCTGACCCTATTTCCCATTCAAACTATACGTAAACTCACTAATAGGCTATGTCTACACTTGTTAAGTTGACTCTGTTAAGTCAACTTGAGCACCTACACTTAAGTCGACTTGTTAAGTTGACTTAACAGAGCCACCAGTGTAGACATACCCGTCTACACTGGCTTTAAGTCAACTTAAGTCGACTTAATAAGGTTGACCTAAGCCTTAAGTTGACCTTCAGAGGTGGTGTTATTAAGTTGACTTAAGGAAGCGCTTAAGTCGACTTACTAAAAGGCTAGTGTGGACGCAGAGTTCTGTAGGTCGACTTAAGCATCCTTAAATCGACGTATGGTGCCAGTGTAGACACACCCTAAATGTGCTGTTTAAAGCCATTGAATGGAGTTCCTCGCCACAAATTCCATTCTTAATACTCCAATCTGGCTTACATACTCCACACTTAACAAAAAAAACTATCTCTAATGAACTCTTCCATGATCTCAGGCCTGTTGTCCATCTTTATTCTCCTTGACCTCTGAACCACAAATATTCTCAGAACCATCTTCAATAATGCATTGTCATTAAGGACTCTTGTGCCAGACAGAGTAACCACAGTTGATAGTGTTGTACCAAGTGTCATGTAATGAAGTTTCCATATCTGTCTCAGCCTTTGAATCCATGTATTTCTGGGGTGGCACCAGGCAGGGTCAGGTCATGTACCCTTTTGCACATCAGTGGAAAATTTTAGAGCATGGTACATTGGGGTGTTTTGTCCACCTTGGAAAGAAGATCTTTGGGAAAGTGATATTTTGCACAAATTCAAACCACTATATGCTTGTAGTTTGTTGCTGACAGAGAATACCTCTAGATGCTCCAAGTCTGCTTGTAAAAGAGTCTAGGTTTCTGGCTCATATACTAACAAAGGCAATTCACAGGTTTGATAGGTGTTGAACTTTGTCTCAGCATAAAGATATTTTTGCACCCTAAGCAAGACATGGAACTAATACAGTACATAGCAAGACCAATATGTCAAACAACATCCAATTGTCACCGTTAGATCTCTGCCTGCTCAAATCATTATCTTGTCTCAGTACTCTGATTATATCAATCTCCCCCAGTTCACTCCTGCATCACATATAAGTTTGACATTACCTTTAAGGCCCTTCATAGCATAGTTCCAATAGACCAGTAAGCCTTATACGAATGCAACATGCTGGAGATACCCGGAATCATGAGCCACTATATTACCTCTCTGCTTCAGGAAGGATGACCTTTTCAGGAGATTAGAGTATGTGGCAGTTGCCAGCTGCACCCATTTGTTTTTCTGAGCAAACACCTTAAGGCTCTTGCAATCCAAACCTTGCCTGGCAAACAACAATCACTGACCTCAAGCTTCTCCAAGATGTTTCCCCGTAAACAACGCACAGCACTTATTACAGTCACAGAAGATATTACTCCCCACAATCTATACCTGATAAATTGGTTGACGTGATAACGACAAACACACTAATCATCTTATTGGGTGTGGAATTTGCCAAGCCAATCTCAGGCAGCCACATCAGTGAAGTGCGTAGCCATCAAACTACCATCAAATCTGGTTATAATTCAGTTGTCAATGACCTGTGACTGTGTCTTTGGCCACAGCCTCTCTTTAGCTTTAGTGAAAGCTGGCTGCACTTTGATCCAAGTCCATTAGAAATCAGTTCAGAAGGCCCCATGAGTGGTATGGGAAATCAAAACTGGGTACGTACATGGGCAGGTCAGTTATAAGAGATTGGCTTCTGACATCACAGCCAAAAATTAATAGATTAAAAAATGGACTGAGTGTTTATATGCAAATAAAGTTTTGAAAAAGATATAAAACTGCATGCTTTAGAATTTTAACCAAACTAACTTTTAGGGATCAAGATATTTTGTTTGACATATTCATTAATGAGCGGGAGGATGCGGTGGATTGCACAATCAGCAAGATAGCGGATGACAGTAAACTGGGGGCAATGGTAGATATGTTGTAGGGTAGGGATAGAAAAGAAAGTGACCTTGACAAATTGGAGAATTGAGCCAAAAGAAATATGATGAGGTTTAACAAAGACAAATGCATAGTCCAGCACTTAGGATGAAAGAATGCCACATACTGCAGCAGACTGGGGACCGATGGGCTAAGCAGCAGTTATGCAGAAGGAGACTTGTGGGTCACAGTTGACAAGAATCTGGATATGAATTGATAGCGAGCCCTTCTTACCAAGAAGGCTAACAGCACATTGGGCTGCATTAGTAGGAGCATTGCCAGCACATTGAGGGAAGTGATTATTTCCTTCTATTTCTCACTGCTGAGTCCACAGTTGGAGTTCTGTGTCCAGGAAGGACGTGCAAATTGGAGAGTCCAGCGGTAGGCAAAGAAAATGATAAGGGGATTGGAGCATATGACTTATGTGGAGATGCTGAAGGAACAGGGTTTGTTTAGTCTGAAGAAGAGTGAGGGGAATTTGATAGAGGACTTCAACTACCTGAAGGCGGATTCCAGGAGCATGGAGCTTGGCTGTTCTCAGTGGTGGCAAATGACAGAACAAAGAACAATGGTCTCAAGTTGCAATGGAAGAGGTTTAGGTTGGATATTAGAAAAAGAAAACAACAACTTTCCACTAAAAGGGTGATGAAGTACTGGAATGAGTTATCTATGGAGATGTGGATCTCTGTCCCTAGGGGTTTTTAAGACCCATCTTGGCAAAACTCTGACTGAGATGATTTACTTGGGGTTGATCCTACTTTGAACATCAGGTGCGGGGGGGGGAGATGGATTAGATGACCTCCTGAGGTCCCTTGCATTCCTAATCTTCTATGATTCTATGAGATATTTCCGGGATGGAATCAGATAACTGTCTACTGAGGGGTTTCTTTGCCCTTTCTCTGAGGCATCTGATGCTAACCACAGTTGGAGTTCAGATAACAGAGTAGATGAACCATGGGCCTAATCCACTGTGGGAACTCCTATATACCTACTTGAGTTAATTATCTCTTGTGATTTGGACCACCAACTTTACTCTATTAACATTTTACAGCTTTTATCATCATTTAGTTTGTTCTTCCTCTGAATAACTCTGTTCCTTCTCCCATACTGCTTCTACTATGTGCTGAAAACTGCCTGAAAAATTTTGAAACAGCCACCACTTTAATAAAATAATAAATAATAATAACAATAATAGACACAAGTCTGACATCAGAAATCACACCATTAAAAAACCAATACGGAAACACTTCAATCTCCTTGCTTACTCCATTAATGACTTCTTAATATCTGTGCTCAAACAAATGAATAACAAATCTCAGCTTCAAAGAGAAATTGCAGAACCAGAATTCATATGCAGATTTGACCCCATAGCTTCAGGGTTAAACAGGGACTACAGGTTTTTTTCTCATTACAACAGGAGATTTGACCTCACCTTCCTCTATATGCATGCAAGTGTCTACACTGATCAAACTGATGCTGATCTTAGCAATATTACAAGGATATTTTTATAAAGATGAACTGCTCTTGACCTATTTTTCCAATGAATTATAATCTAGCATGCTTCCCATTAACACGATACTTTGATATTCTAGTCTAGCTCCCGGCGGGCATGTGTCAATGTAAAAAGAAATAGTTGCAATCGGCATTACTGGCACCAACAGAAAGGTCAAAGGATGTTGGGGTGCTAGGGACAAAGGTATCTTCTCACCCTTAGGTGATATTATCGGGACCATCCTGATATCTGGGGCTTTGTCTTATACATGGAACTGTTTCCTCCCACCCCTGAAAATAAAAGTGTTCTGATTTTTCACACTTGCTATCTGGTCATCCTATTTAGAGTTAGTACAGCTAGGTCAACTTAACACTGATGGAGCAATGTGCAAAAGTGTAAACTGCTTGTCTGATATCTGTGCTATCTATCATCTTTTACCCCCCTCCTCACCCCTGCAAGATTAGATTTGATCCTGAAGTTCAGTTTGTTTTATTTACCTTCTGAAGTCCATTTATTCCTCAATGTTGTCTAAATAAATAGACTTTCGTTACCCAACAACGTTTATTTAGTGCACAGTTGAAATTGTGTATGCACTGAATTCATTCCTAATTCACACAGTGTTTAACAAATCTCAGTTTAAGTGAGAACTACTTTCTTCAATGAATATTTTATGTTTTGAAGAGTCTAGCAAATAGAACCTATGTATAACTAAACAAATATCCTTTACCTTTAATCATGTAGACTGTAACTATAACCAATGACTTAATGTGTATGCACACATGTGTATTTGATAAATACATTCATTGCAATGTGAAAGCATAATTAATTGCTTTATTGGATAAGAGCTTGGCCTGAAACATTTACTTCCAGGTTTGTTTCAGCGTCAGCTCTTTGCTTGTCACATACTGGAAATAGAGAGAAGTGATTCGGCACAAGGTAAGGAAGCAACATTGCAACCTATATAGCACTGAACTAGAAAAGATACCTGACTTTAAAACTTTATCCTTTTCCTATCTAAGTACTAGAATCATATACAGTACAAACAAAAAACATCATAGCTATGTAGAAATATGTTGCTAAAATCAAGAATAATTATTTTTCTTTGTCTCACTGACATATTAAACAAGTAAAGTACACATGAAATGTAATGTGTTTTGTGTGAAATATTTGGCCATTCCCAACTTCAACTTATGTGCAAAAATCCACTGATGTCAATGGGAATTCCACTTGTGAGTTGAGAACATGACAAAGCTTTTTGGATGCATGGGGTTCTTGGACTTAACAAGGAAAGTGATTTTGTTTGAATGTTGTGGCACATCTGTTTTTTTAATTACTATTTCCCATGTAGTTCTTCACATGTTTCATCTGTGTGACTCAGAGGGTCCATCAATGTCATCTATCAGAGAACACATCACCAAGGACTCACATCAGGTCTGACACACTCATTTCCCTAATATGCTTGTCATAACCTGTATTAAAAATGTGTCACGTGAGGCACCACAGGCAATCTGATAACACACTGACTATTAATATTATGTAATGTATCTGTAAGAGGTGCATAGAGACTTATAGATATGTTCTTAAGAGGTGCTTTGCAAACAATACATAAACCCAACCAGTCCTAGACAAAGTAATGTCATATCCCCTGTTTTCCTGTGTCTCCACAGTAATATGAGCTAGGTAACACATCAGAGGACAATGAAAACTGCAGATGCAGAGAAGATAAAGTTATCAAGGTAAATGTGCAGGGGATGAAGACCACTTAATGATTGCCCTGGAGGATTAGAGTTTGCACACCCAAAAAGTCTTCCTGGCTCTTTAAATTCAGAAAATAGACTTTGGAGATATAAGCAGAAACAGAAAGTTATTTTGGGATCCAGTATTGGGAAGATGAAAGAGGCCAGAGCTCTTGAAAACTGAGAAATGTGGATCCTTCATCTAGAGGGGGTTATCTGAAGTACCTGATAAACTCCAAAAGGGTAGCCATGTTAGTTTTGTTCAGCGAAACAAACAAGCAGTCCGGTGGCACTTTTAAAGGAATTGACTATAGTTAAAATCTGCTTAGACAAAGTATATAACTTGCTGAAGTAAAGAGTTAGCCACAGTGACCTGAAAGTGTCCTATTATGACCTATTATGTGATTGTATATACTTTGTCAATAAACCCTACCTTGTTTTATACAAAACAATCTCAGTGCTGTTCATCAAACTTGCTTGGGGCTCTTCACTTAGTCTAACAGGCTAGTGTGTGTTCTGTCTCTTCGGAGGCAGCAAACATAACTTCTAAGAGGGTTCAGTGACAGGGATTGGATGCTGCAGAAAAACATCTCTTGGGGAACATGGGAATTGGAATTCACTGATTGTTACCTATGTTAGTAAATATTAATATTCTTATTATTTTTCTTTCTATCTGATTCAGTTATATATCTTAACAAGTCTTTGAAATCTTTATCTTCAGCAAAGAGAATGCCTGAATTCTAAGGCCCAGAACACTGGTTATTGACTGATAAGTAAGTCTATTCAGGAATTTTATTTTTTATGCTATATTTTAACAACCATATGCTGACATAAATATATAGAGACTTGGAAATAATAAGGGATTATTGTTACAGCAGATATTTTCTATTGGGGACTCAACAGGAAAGAATGATTGTGAGGTTAGAAGGACCCACTGAAAAGTATTATCTTGAAGACTTATTAGTCCATCCAGCTGTAAATAATCATACATACCTCCATACATAAACAAGGTAAATGGAGAATGTATAGACATGATATCACAACACACATTTCTGGAAGAATATTTTTGGAAACAAAGTTTCCTTTGTTTGAAGCCCTATATAATGATACTGTTATGGGAACTTAGCTGGGGAAATGAAAACTGGAAGTCCCTTCCAGATGTAGTACAGACCACATACCCAGCTCTGGGTCTGACAACAAAGGCTGGTAATGTATTTTTGTATTCTGTAAAGTGCTATACTTATCTCTGTTTGATAACTTTAGATAAAATAATTCCAGCTGAGACTATTGTTTTGACAATCTTGAGTCATTAAATTGGACACACAGATACCGGCAAACCAAGGTTTGCAGTGTAGGAGTTTACAGAGAAGGCACACACGCTGGTGTATCCGAGAGCTGGCACACATCTTAGCAGCAGCAAAGCTCTCTGTTACTGAGCCAGCACAGCTCACAGTTCTGGGTGACCAGAGCAAAAGGTCACAATCTGCACTGAATTGAAATATACCAGCTTGTAAAGTGACTGCATCATTCAAGGCTACAATTAGCCCTCATGAATGTGGCTTGCTTGCAGTGGCCATGCAGAAAACTCTGCATCCATAGCAAAAAGCAGAGTGGATTTGTGGAGGCTTTGCACAGAACCAATGTTATGAATACGCAGACTAAGCAATTGCTTAGGGCCGGGGCTAGCAACCTTTGGCAGCCACGCCCACCCTCTGGGCAGGCACTGGGAGTGGGGCCAGCAAGTGCTGGGGGCGGGGCCAGCAGGGGAAAGAGTCACCACAAACATGGGGCTCTTGCAGCCTCTGGCCCTGCTGGAGGGGGCAGGGCCAGCAGGAAGGAGGAACCACTGCACGTGAGCAGCTCTTGTGGCCCCAGGCTACACTGGGGGTAAGGACAGCCAGGGAGGGAGCTGCAACTTGCTCGCAGCAGCACTGAGTAGCTCCACAGGCCCAGGAACCATGCGTGCTTCTCAGAATGGGTGTGCGTGCCATCTTTGGCATGCGGGCCCGGGGTTGGCTTAGAGTGTCAAGCAGCTGTTCTCACCTATAGGCTGCAATGCCATCTATGGATGGGGCTTTACTAACTGCCCACATAGATAGATTCTGGATCTCCCAACAACTGCAGAATTTCCTGAATTCAGCAAACAATTGTGTAGTCTCTTTTAGATAATTTAATACTTACAGGGCCCATCTCCAAAGTCCTTTTGCACTCAAACAAAGCTTTTCACCAATGAAGGGTAACAGACTGAGATCCATGGAATTTTTTGGACCTAAAGAGTATAGAGGTGAATGGACTACAAAGTATACATTTCATAAGAAAAATGGAATGGGTCAAATTCACACGAGTCTCAGAACACCGAAGTGGCATCATTTATACTTTTTTTTTCAATCCTTTCACTCTGTAAATTATACCATCCATATAATTCCCAACACTAGCCTGGGATGACCTGTATAAATTACTTCAGGATTTCTGTTGTCAAAGAAACAACATAGCAAATTCATGCTAAACCCCTTATGCCACATATCATAAAATAACATCACTAATTTAATTTCTATTTGCTTTAGCCTTACTTATTTTATTACACTTGTTTACTTACCTGTTTATTCCTCTTCAAATAAAGTAGTTTAGAATTCATTTCTCTTTCCATCCTTATTTTGGCTTTGTAAATCCTCAAGAATTAATTTTATATCTTTTGACTTCACTGTTATAAGAAGTAGTAAGATAAGAATTTTAAAAAAAAACAAGGGGTCCTGTGTCACTTTTAAAGACTCTGGCATCTGATGAAGTGGGACTTCACCCATGAAAGCTCATGATAAAAATAAATTTCTTAGTCTTTAAAAGTGCCACAGGACTCCTTGTTTGTTTTGCTGAACTAAACTAACATGTCTATCCCTTTGGAACATAAGAACTTAAGACAATTTAGTGTTTTTTTTAAATAAAGTGTTATAGAAAGAAGAGCTATTTTATTACAACTATTTTTTCCCTGTTGGACAGTTGTGGAATAGAAATAAAGTCTAATATGATGTACATGTTATATAGGAGATGGCCAGGAATTTAAGCAAAAGGATATTTCATAAGCTAAAAAAAGTTGGTCTGAAAGAAAGAGTATGTTTTTAATATTCAATAGAACAATTACAAATTAAACACATCTGCTATTCTGCAGACTAATGTACTACCTTTTTTCTCCCATACTTTATCTTTGCATCATTTCTAAAACCATTTTACCATGTACCCAACTGCATCAGAAAAGAATAGTGCAGTACATTTTAATATGAGTTAAAACTATAAGCATTGTACTTTCATTTTTCATTCATTGGCTTAAGTTTTGTTATTGCAGATAAGCTATTGGTATCCTCTAAGAAAGAGTTTCTACTATATATATATATATTCCTTTTAGAAACAGAGCACTCCTACTATATTGTAGTATTGCCTACTCATAAAACATAACCCTTTCAAAGGGTCACAAAAATTAAAAGTGTTTTCTTCTCTTCCCACTTCTCCCAAAAATCTTAACGTTTTTCAGAAACGTCATTTGGTTTCAATTTGAAACCAGACTCTCAGAATCAGGTAAAACAAGGCCTGCTATTGAGAAGAAAAACAGGCCTCAGGCCTGAATAACATTCCTACTCAGCTTTCATTTAGTGGTGTTGGGTGCCATACAAAAGCCTAAAATAGATAAATTCGGACCAAGATTAGTGAGGCAGCTGCCACAGGTCTCTGCTCTGATGGCACCCTACATCCTGCTTCTTCTTTTCATGAAGCAGCAAGGAGACAGGACATGAACTGAATTGGGAGATGCCACCTCGCTCATTAAGGGAAGGGTGCAGAAATAGAGTTATTTGGGGACACAAGATAAGAGAGGGCATACTTCTACCAACCTACTTTTCAGAAAGGTTCCAGAGATGGTAGCATTTCAATAGCAAGTGAAATAAACCCTGCTTATAAACAGTTCTGAGGTTGGCTATGAACTTGGATCGGGGTGGGGGGGTATGTGATTCGAGATCAATGGGACATATACTATATTTGATCAAACTACAGAGCCAAAAATCACTAAAAATGGCAAAGCAAGTGTGGGATGGCTAATTGTCCAGAGTCTCAGAGGAATAGTATTGTGCTACTGCAGCAATGTTATTTTAGTACAATACTTCAGAGCACAGCTCCTTGAGCTGAGAGACATACCCACAGCTCTATGAGTAGTCCTACCCATATATTTTTAAAGTGCCTTGATATTTTTTGTGGTGAAAGTCGCTCTGAAAATGTAATATTGAATAAGACATAGCATTCCCATGGGTTCTGAATAGAGAATATGCATACTGGATATTGTCCAAATATATATTCTTCTAGGGGTTTGTCTTTACTGGTAACTATGGTACAGATCTGGGACCCCAGAAGGAATAGGGCCCCATACACCTTTGTGCAACCTCCATTGATTTTGAGTCTGGTCATGTAAAGAGTAAGCATACTATGTGTGGGAGTTGGTTGGCAGACAATAAAAAAGGGGTAGAGAAGGAGCAGACCATTGACCCTTCATCACCAGCACACAAGAGCCAGCATTGGATTGTGTTACAATGTGTTTCTAAGTATCCTTACACCCCCACAATAAGAGGAACAGCGAAAACTGTGCCAGTGCCCTTCCTGGGCAGCTCCTGGGGTAGTTCAGCTGTGGGTCAGGGCTGTGTCAAAAACCACAATCCAACTCTAATCATGTGTGTCTTTTCATGTGTACAGTTTTTCTAATCACGTGTGCAATTTTCAAATTCAATTAAGTTTCACCTAGAACTGTGATAAAGCAGTAAGAGACAAATAACATATGACAAGGGTTGCAGTTATTAGATTTGTGTTAGACACATTCATATCTGAAGTGATTCCAGCTTTTAGAAAAGAAAAAAGGGTTCATTGTAAATTGATTTGAGGAGTCAAGCAATCTGGCCATCTAATACAGGGCACTAGTAATCTATACATACCATCTGAAACTGCATTATCTGTAAAATATATTTTATTTCAATTTACAATGTGTATGCACCAGATTTATGAACAGACCTGATTCACGAAATAAAACTACAAACAATTGAAATGAAAGTAGAGCAAAAAAAGAAAAAAAGAAAACCTGTCCAAACAGCCTTGAATTGCCCTGGACTAGAACTCTTTCTCAATACTACTCATCTACCATTCCCTCTTAACAACTGGGGAGAAGGGTGGAAATCAAGGATAACATAACCATGATTTGATGGTAAAGAAATTGAGCTTAGACAAACAAATGGGAAAGGCACATTCTACTTCTGAAAACATAAAATGAGAATAATTTTCCTTCTGTGCCATAAGACCAGAAGTTGTTAGCTTGAATGATTCAGCTCAGTGACTCTCCTTAATAGGAAGATAGCGTGACTTCAAGGTACCTGGGACCTCATGTGCTTCAAGATTTAGGATAGAATTTTCAAAGGGGCCCAATGGTGTTAGCCATCAAACTCCCATTGACATTTGACAGGACGTGAGTACCTAAATATTTTGGGCTCTTCTGAAAATGTTTGCTTTATAGACTAAGACTAAAAACTTAAATTGCATTTTGAAGAAAACTGGAAACCAGTGCAGCTCAAGAAACATAGGTGTGTTGTTCTCCCTGTAAGAAATACCCTTTCAATTGGCTCCTACATTCTATGATAGCTGAAGTTTCTGGTCATAGGAATGGCATTTATAACAATACAGTTCCAAGATGAAAAAGATACAAATAACTGTAGTAAGGCCCTCATCTAAAAGAAAAGGCTTCAGCTTGTTTTCCAAATATAAATGACAAAAAAGCATTCCTATCTATCATTGCTAACTGAACTTCCGACAGGGTTCCCACAATGTGAACTTATATAACAAAAGGAAGGCAGACACACGTACCCTCACCAACTGAGGGGAATGATATATACTTTGCCCCCCTTCCAGTTGTTTTTTTCCTTATTTACCAGTGAAATCTGAAATGATTGATCATTGAATCACAATCAACTTTATATCATATCTTGCCAGTCAATGGAAAATCTGATCAACTGCATGAATTGTCTGATGAAATGGAAATGTCATCACAGAATAAGCATATGGTCATGGTAAAAATTAATGTTTAAATTATTCAATGAAACTGTATTTTCAAAAAAGATGTTTTCTCTTGGAAAATTGTTTCAAATGAGAAAAATCCATTGGAAAATCATTCCTTCAAGAAATTGCTGATCTGTTCTATAAGCAATATAAGAGACACCTTAATGCAGATGAACGATTGTGAAATGTTCGCAGCAACCTCTTATGGTCAATGGTAGCAAAGGCAGAGGATAGACCTAAATTTATCAGTAAAGACATTTGAATGTTATACAATCCCAACAGATCACTGACCAACAAAATTATTGAGATTTCTGTGCCCTACACATAGACCTAAAATCAGACTGACAGTTTTTGCCAGCGTGAAGGACATGTGCTAGTAGTAACAAAAGGGCCCAGATTTTCCTGGATGTGACAGTTGATGAATTCCTTCTCCAAACTGTTACTGAACCAGCAAGAGGGAATGCCATCTTAGATTTGGTATTAGTGAGGGTATTAGTGAGTAGTCAGGATGTTATAGAGAAACTGGTTATAGGGGACAATCTAGGTTCAAGTGACCATGAGCTAATTCAGTTCAAACTAAACAGAAGGATAAACAAAAATAAATCTGTGACTAGGGTCTTTGACTTTAAAAGGGCTAACTTTAGAAAATTAAGGGAATTAGTTAGAGAAGTGGACTGGACTGCACTGGACTGAGGTACTCATGAATGCAAAGGTGGAAGAAGTTTGGAATCGCTTCAAGTCAAAGTTGCAGAAACTATTTGAAGCCTGCATTCCAAGGAAGGGGGGAAAAATCACAGGCAAAAGTTGTAGACCAAGTTGGTAAGTAAGAATCTCGGACAGGTGATTGGGGGAAGCATAAAGCCTACAAAAAGTGGAAGATGGGAGGGATCAGCAAGGAAAGCTACCTCTTGGAGGTCAGAACATGTAGAGATAAAGTGAGAAAAGCAAAAAGTCAAACTGAGCTGGACCTTGCAAAGGAAATTAAAACCAATAGTAAAAGGTTCTTTAGCCATATAAATAGGAAGAAAACAAGAAAGGAATAAGTGGGACTACTAAATACTGAGGATGGGGTGTAGGTAAAGGATAATCTAGGCATGGCTGAATATCAAAATAAGTACTTTGTCTCTGTTTTTAATGAGGGAGATGATGAGCTTGTGGATAGAGGTAGGGTAGCTAATGGGAATGAGGATATGGAAGTGGAAACTGCCATATCTGAGGTAGAAGCCAAACTTGAGCTGCTTGATGGGACTAAATTGGGGGGCCCAGATAATCTCCATCTGAGGATATTAAAAGAACTGGCACATTAAATTGCCTGACCATTAGCAAGGATTTTTAATGAATCTGTAAACTCGGGGGTTGTACCAAATGATTGGAGAATTGCTAACATAGTTCCTATTTTCAAGAAAGGGAATAAAAGTGATCCGGGTAACTACATGCCTATTAGTTTGACCTCGGTAGCATGCGAGGTCTTGGAAAAATTTTTGAAAGAGAAAGTCCTTAAGGATATCGAGGTTAACGGTAACTGAGATAAAATAAAATATGGCTTTACAAAAGGTAGATAGTGCCAGACCGACCTGATCTTTTTTTTTTTTTTGAAAGGATAACAGATTTTTTGGATAAGGGAAATGTGATGGACCTAATTTACTTTGATTTCAGCAGGACATTTGATACAGTTCCACATAGGGAATTATTGGTTAAGTTACAAAATATGGGGATTGATACTAATATAGCAAGGTGGATAAGGAACTGGTTAAAGGGGAGGCTACAACGGATCATGCTGAAGGATGAACTGACAATCTGGAGGGAGGTTACTAGTGGAGTTCCTCAGGGATTGGTCTTGGGACCGATCTTATTTAACCTTTTTGTTACTGACCTTGGCACAAAATGTGGGAATTTGATAATTAAGTTTGTGGATGATACCAAGTTGGGAGGTGTTGCCAATACAGAGAAGGATCAGGATATCCTACAGAAAGATCTGGATGACCTTGTAAACTGGAGTATTAGGAATAGGATGAAATTGAATAATGTGAAGTGCAAGGTCATGCATTCAGGGACAAATAATTTTTTTTCCTATAAGTTGGGGACACATCAGTTAGAAGGGGCGGAGGAGGAGAAGGACCTGGGAGTACTGGTTAATCCCAGGGTGACTATGAACCGCCAATGTAATGTGGCTGTGAAAAAAGCTAATGTGGTCCTAGGATGCATCAGAAGAGGTTTATTGAGTAGAGATAGGGAGGGTTAGTGCTGTTATATAAGGTGCTGGTGAGACCTCATTTGGAAAACTGCATGCAGTTCTGGTCCCCCAAGTTTAAGAAAGATGAATTCAAACTGGAACAGGTGCAGAGAAGGGCTACAAGGATGATTCATGTTATGGAAAGCCTGCCTTATGAGAGGAGACTTAAGGAGTTTGGCTTGTTTAGCCTAACCAAAAGAAGGTTAAGGAGAGATATGATTGCTGTCTATAAATACAGCAGAGGGAGAAATATCAGGGAGGGAGAGGAATTATATGAGTACAACACAAATGTGGACACAAGAACAAATGGTTACAAACTGTCCACCAGGAAATTTAGACCTGAGAGGCAGGTTTCTAAGCATTAGAGAAGTAAAGATTTGGAATAGCCTTCCAAGGAGAGCTGTGTGGAAAAAAAAATAACTGCCTTCAAAACTGAGCTTGATAATTTTATGAAGGGGCTGGTATGATGGGATGATCTAATTTGGTAATTGACTGATCTTTGGCTACTGGTGCTGGATATACCAATGGACTAAGAAGGGGGGATAGATAGAGTGGGTTATGAGTTATTACAGAGAATTCTTTCTTGGGTGACTTGCTGGTGAGACTTTCCAACATGTTCAGGGTTTAACTGATCGCTCTATTTGGGGTCGGGAAGGAATTTTCTCCCAGGGCAGATTGGCTAGGGCTCTGGAGGGTTCTTGCCTTCCTCTGTAGCATTGGGAATGGCTCACTTGCTGGTGGATTCTCTGTATTTTAAGTCTTTAAATTGTGATTTGAGGACTTTAATAACTCAGTCATTATAACACTGTGAACTGTTCTCCCAACATGCTTTGCATTCATGCTAAGCTTGTAATGTACACTGTTTACCTATTAGTATGTATAGGAACTGCTAGAGACAATTATTCCTGGAACATACTTATTGATGAGGATGGTCAGTGTATTTGAAAACTAGATAAGAAAAGGGATGAAGAAAGACTTCTGGTAATATAATGGAATTTGAGGAATTTTCCATCTGCTGGAAATAAGTAGGGCATAAAAACAGATCATTTTTTAAATCATTTTAGAACACCCTGAGCTGCTACAAGACTGTTCCCCAGAGATTGGTAATGTATGTCTGTGCTGATTACTCAGTGTTTAAAATACTGAATGAGCCAAGTAATCTGACATGTCTTCAATAAAAGAAATGAGTCTTCAATGTGCTGGCGTGCTGCCCTAATGATAATCAGTCACTGATAAACTCCTTCATTATTGGTACTTTCTCTCACTACTGGATTTTATCAGCAAGGGGAGTTACAGATCAATTCTGCAGGTTGTAACACAAGGCTCCATACATCTTTGATACATCTAAACCTTAGCAATGATACTCCAGAACAAGCTTTGTATCCACAGAAACTGAAAATTCAGTCAAAATCTCTGAAATCTTCACAAAGGACATTTCCCTGGTATCTGAAGTGGGGCTGTGGTTTCAAAATACAAAAAAAAAAAAAAAGCTCTTGAACAGTTCAGCAAAATAAGTGAAGGCTCCTTTTGAATCTGTAGGGAGAATGCAATAGTTGGAATTATAACACTCCTGAACGTATGAGGAATATACACAAGAGAGTTCCACATCAGACATTACCAGTAAGCAGAGAATGATCACCCAGGCAGCTGCCTCATGAGACCATTTTATCTAACTTTCTTTTACCTTGACGTTATTATTCTTGGTAAGTGTTTTGTGTTATGAATTATTTAACAAGCTGACTTATTAGATAATTTACAAAATGTCCCATGTGCAGGAATATAAAGTCATGCCTAAATTTCATCAATTAAAATGTGTATCTTTAAGTGTCACTAAGTGATCTTTGAAGTTTGTATGACAATAAATAAATGTGCCCAGTGGACTAATGACCTTTATCATCAATGAAAGTATAAATATAAGGAGACAGATTCTCAGATGGTGCTAAGTAGAGATACATCAATTCACTTCGGCTGAAGATCTGGCTTGAAAAGTATTAAAGTATCATCTTGATGATGGAATAGACTGCGTGCTTAGTAAGTTTGCAGATGACACCAAGTTGGGAGGAATGGTAGATACTCTGGAGGGCAGGGACAGGATCCAGGGAGACTTGGACAAATTGGAACACTGGGCTGAAAGAAACCTCATGAGGTTCAACAAAGACAAGTGCAAAGTCCTGCACTTAGGACGGAAAAATCCCATGCACTGCTACAGGCTGGGGACCGATCAGCTAAGTAGCAGCGCTGTAGAAAAGGACCTGGGGGTTATGGTGGACGGGAAGATGAATATGAGCCAACAGTGTGCCCTTGTTGCGAAAAAGGCCAATGGCATATTAGGCTGCATCAGTAGGAGTATTGCCAGCAGATCGAGGGATGTGATAATTCCCCTCTATTCGACACAGGTCAGGCTGCATCTGGAATACTGTGTCCAGTTTTGGGCTCCCCACTTCAGAAAGGATGTGGACAAATTAGAAAGAGTCCAGCGGAGGGCAACAAAAATGATTAGGGGGCTGGGGCACATGACTTATGAGGAGAGACTGAAGGAACTAGGCTTATTTAGTCTACAGAAGAGAAGACTGGGGGGAGATTTGATAGCAACCTTCAACTACTTGAAGGGTTGCTCCAAAGAGGAGGGAGCGAGGCTGTTCTCGAGGGTAACAGAGGACAGAACAAGGAGCAATGGTTTCAAATTACAGCTGGGGAGGTCAAGGTTGGATATTAGGAAAAACTTTCTCACTAGGAGGGTGGTGAAGCATTGGAATGGGCTATCTAGGGAGGTGGTAGAATCTCCATCTTTGGAGATTTTTAAGGCTCGGTTAGACAAAACCCTGGCTGGGGTAATTTAAGGGGAGTGGTCCTGCTTTTTAGCAGGGGGTTGGACTAGATGACCTCGTGAGGTCCCTTCCAACCCTATTATTCTATGATTCTATGAAAAGTCCTCTGTAGTTAAAGACAATGACTGAATATATAAATTAAGTTTTAAGGCCAAATTGTGACTTGTACTACAAGTTGTACTACACAGTTGTGCAGGGAAGTAAGGCTGACTGAGAACACCACTTCTGACCCCATGCCTTCATATGGAATATATGGGAGTAAATGACATGCAGAAGTAAGTAAACACAGCATGCTCACTGCTCCCAACTTTGTAGAGGTGAATGGGAAATAGGTGGACACTTAGCTCTAACTATACAACCAACATACCCAACAATACAGCTGAATCAGCATGGGGCAGGGAGAGCCGCGGCTGGGAGAGATGGGGCTGGAGAGAAGGGAGGGAGATGGGTTGCCTGCTCCCTTGAACCCCAGCTGTGAGGAAACCCCCGCAATCCCGGGGCTCCAGCCACACAGGGTTGCTGGCTCCACGTGCAGCAGAGGAGCCCCAGCTATGGGGGAACCCCCACGGCGCCGGGGCTCCAGCTGTGCGGCTGGAGCCCCAGTGCGGCAGGTCTTCCCCCACGGCTGGAGCTCCTCTGCCCCACAGCTCCAGGGCCATGGAGGCTCCCCCGTGGCTGGGGCTCCTCTGCCGTATGGGGAGCTGGCAATACCTCACAGTTGGAGCCCAAGTGTGACAGGGTTTCCCCACAGCTGGAGCTTCAGGGTCATGGGGGTTCCCCCATGGCTGGGGCTCCTCTGCCAGGCAGGGAGCTGGCAAGGTCAACTTAGAGCTATTCCCCATCCACAGTGGCTTTAAGTTAACTTAAGAAGTCGACTTAAGGCTTACGTCAACCTTCAGAGGTAGTGTTATTATGTCGACTTAAGGAAGCACTTAAGTCGACTTAATAAAAGCCCAGTGTGGACGCGGCTTTGTGTAGGTCGACTTAAGCATCCTTCAGTTGACCTAAGTTGCCAGTTTAGATGCACCCTGTGTGTGTGTCAACTGTCTGGATAGAAACATACTTTATATATCTCCATTTACATTTATCTCTGACAACTTCTTCCCAGTTCTCTATGTTATTTGTTTTCTTCAAGTTTCTTTTCAAAATCTCCTTATAGCACAGCTTTTTCTCTCCTCTATCATGTTCCCTTCTTTGAGTCCACCATAGAGAAGAATCTTTGGGAATCAATGGTCCAGAATATGTACAACATGACCTAGCCATCTCAATTGCATAGTTGCTATAAGTACCACAAATGGGGCATGCCAGCTGTTCTCAATACTTCAGTGTTTGGAATGCAATCTCGCCACTTAATTTCTAGAAGCTGCTGCAGATGTCTCAGCTGCAGGCTTGTATGCATTTTGATGTGTCACCTATATAGGGTAGAAAATGTATTACAAAACTTCACCCTGTATAGAACTTCTCTTTGCAGATGATTCAACACTAGTTGCTTATTCGCTCAGAGACATCCAAGAGATAATCACTCACTTTGCATCCACAGCAAAACAAGTTGAATTAAAGATAAATACCAGTAAAAGTAAACTTCTTTACCAGCCATCCAATAGACAAAATGCAGGCAGTGATGCCATAAATAAAGTTCTTGTCATTGGGAAACTCTTAAATGTGCCAAAACCTTTATGTATCTAGGAAGTTTAGTTGCTAGTGACAACACCCCTGATGCAGAAGTTCCATATCACATTCAGGCAACATCCTAAAGGTTTGGAAGACTATTGGAAGTCTCTGTTAGCAGCACAGCATCACTAAAGGAAGTAAGATGAAGGTCGATCATGTTGTGGTGCTGACTGCACTTCTCTAGTGCATAGCATCATTATTTACAGCTGAGACGACTAAACATTGTTCAAGATAATATCTTTAAGTGGGTCCTTTTGCCCTCATAATCATTCTTCCCTGTTAATTCCCAATAGGAAACATCTGATGTAGCAATCATCCCTTACCACTTTCCCAGGTTTACATAGGCTTATGTAAGCAGCATGCATATTGAGGGGATGGTTTCCAAGACTACCTAGCATTCTATAGACAGGGTAATACAAGAGATTATTGGGTACAGTCTAACACAGAATTCCTGAATATGGATACTTACCATAAAGGTATTCAGTTAGGACCAGCCTTCTGGACTTTACAATTCAACATAATCATTGTTAATATCATAAAGATTTTAAAGAATAGTTGATATACAAATGAATAAAACATACAAAAAGAGAAGGATTAAAAGGGTTACTATTACTAACAGATATTATCAATGGGGTTATATAGAGCCAGTTATGCTTCCATCCCTGGAAAGAAGGAAGAGAATTGGGTCTCAGGAGAAATGTCTGAATGACCATGCATCCTGGGGATATTCCTGATTAATGCAGTTTACAAATCACCTCTTGCTAAGAACTGTCACTAAAAGCACAATTCAGCCTGCAATCCTCATTTTTCCAGTGCTGGTAACTAATTAAAAGAAGAAAGATTATTGAAATGCCAAACCATATAGACAGTAGATCTAGTAAGTCTCTTGCAGAATGGGGAAATATAAGTGCTAAGCTATTCAGGTTTGTGAGAATTTAATCTTGAATGGAACTCTGTGGAAAGAAGAATGTTGTTTGTGCTTATGAGATTAGCTGGAGCAGGTTCCTGTTCTGACTATCTATGACTTTCACAGCTTTATAAAAAAGATTTGTCTTATATGAATATGCCTTGTTTACACACTTAAACTCAGTTCATCCTATTCCCACTGAAAAATCTCACATTTTTTGGCTATGTTAACTGAGATAATGTGATTTATAGCAGGAGAAAAAGGGGAATTATAGGACACTATTCTTCAAAAAGGAAGGCATCTACCTTTTTTTCCACAAGAAAGTGTGGAATTAATTTAGAAAGTGCCCTTGTACATAAGAGTAGAACATACTTTCAAAATAACATCTTGCTGACCCATGAAAAGACATCAGTAGAGCGAATCAAACCTGGGACTTCTTGAGCTTAATGCATGAGCCTCTACACTCTGAGCTAAAATTCACCTGTTTTAGCCAATGCAGTAGCAGGTTCATCAATTTTTAGCTGGCCTAGCCATCACTAGAGAGGAAGAGATTGCTACTCTGAGCAAGAAGAGGCTACTGTAGCATCAACTTAGTCCCTAAGGGGCTGATCTTGAGGAATCCCAAGTACCTGCAACTCATTGACTACAGTGGGAGAAGACATGTTCAGCACTTCTCAGGATAAACTCCAAAATTTGTGTGCCTATATTTGCAGTTTGTATACACAAAAATTGTGTATGCCGATTTTTTCCATGTGCTGTTGGCTCAATGCATTTGGAGTAATAAAGGAGTACTGAAATTCTATGGATTGTGCTATACAGGAGATAAAACTTGATAACCTAATGGTCCCATGTGACCTTTAAAATCTATGAATAAATTACGGTGATAGGACACCTGCCCAAAATCTTCATGTAAATGCTGGTTAATGTGATCAGAAAGAAATGTGCTTAGAACATTGTAGGTGAAATTTTAATGGCCATTTTTTAAAGTTAGAGAGAGTGGAAAAAATCATAGACACAGGCAATTTCAAAAAACTATTTGTAAACATGATTTTACAATTTGTCAGGACAAAATTTAGAGAAGACAACTCTCAACACCTTAAACCACTGCTTCTTGAGTCAGATTGTCTCTGCTCTCATTTGTTGTGGAACCATTTTGAAACTAGTCCTAAACTCAGAGTAAATTAGATTCAAACTGTTAACTATAATCAAGCCACTAAATAATTATAACAGCAATCTAATGAACTTCAACATCCTTGGGAGATTTGAACTTATGTATATTGAAGTAAACAACCTGTGCATTCTTCTCAAGATTCAGCACACAGGGTGTTAATAAATATCAATAGATATTCAATAGATGCTAAGAAATATCAGACTGGTGAAATGTTTAGATGAAAAACATTTTTGCAGCTGTGAATTACTGGCCACAGAACAGGGGCCTAGAAGAGTATGGAATGCCCTCCTTGGTCCACTCTTGTCACCTCTTGGTCAAGCCAAATAAAGTGACTGATAAAACAGACTGACTTAAATGACTTCCACTTTATAGTGGGATAAGAATTACCTGAATTTTTCATCAATCAAAACTAGGCATTCATTTTAGCTCAACTTCCCCTTAAGTAATTTCTTACCACCTCTGAACAGACTATGTATTTTTACCACGTTCTTCCAAAGCATCCTTTTTAATCAAGTCCTGTTCAGTCAGCACATCAAATTTCTATATGGAACTTTCAGCTACAAATAATCCCATTTTGCTCCATGAGAAATCACAAAATTCTATACTTATCAAAGGTTCAATTTAAATTTATAAGAATATTAACCAAACAACTGAATAATTTTGTTCTGAAGGGCATCCGAGGGTTGTAAAATAAGTTAAATGGGCCATTCTTCTAGTACAAGCAAGATAAAACAACTATGAAAGACAAATATTCTATTCTTTATATCTGCAGCTAACTATTCTTTGTTTTCTTACAGTAGGTCTGGTATGTTATAGTTCTGGTGAGATATGAAAGTCAGGGAAAACAACCCATGTTCTCAGGTTGGGATACCAACATCCTAACTATGCCTGAAAGGAGAAGCACACCATTGGAAAAAAGAAGTTCATGATCAGGCTGTGGGTGCACATATTAAGAGTACAGACCTTCCCATTATTAATAATAGTTTGACAATATTAACTTTTATTGGAGACCAATTCTATAAATTAGACTAAGTTTTTTCCACTTCTCAGGATTTGGTCCTTTCTTATTTGTGAAATATATTAATTCCAGAGAGAAAGTATAGAGCAATAACAAGAGGTTAAATCTCAGTTTTGACTACTTTATCCAGGTTGAGTAATTTTGCTTCTAGATTGTGTACACTGATTAACAGAGCTGGTTGAAAGCTGGGATTTTCTTGAACAAACATTTATCATTTTGTTCAAAATTTATATAAAAAAAAAGTATTTCAGCTGATGAAAAAACAATTTTCAGAATACTTTTCCATTGGACAAAGCAGGGAGAACTGAATGGAGGTTGGGGAGTAGTGGCAGAACATATTTTCTTTCCTTATAAAACCAACTTAAAAAAATGAAATAATTTAGAAATTGTGGATTTTTCATAAAAAAGAAACATTCTGACTAAATTGAAAATTTAAGAAAAAGGATCCAAAAATCATTTAGTATCAAATAGTTTTTTTGAGCAGAATATTTTCTGCAAGCACTAGTGATTATATTATTATGGTCCTCGTGCCTTCTTGTTTTCTAATGAACAAAAGCCTCAGACCAAAGGCTAAATTGTTTCCCATCAGATAACTTTGAATTCTAATCTCTTTCTGCTGAAATATTGGTTTAATTTGTATGTGGCTGATTGCTCCTTCAAAGAAAGAGGAAAAGAAAGAGTTGCACATTATATCAGTTTGCAAAATAGCTGCATTGATTGTTTTGAACTGTGGCTGCTGCTTGAAGAGCTATACAAGTCCTGTAGCTATTCTCTTTCAACATAAAACACACAGAAAAATATTTATTGCTAGTACCATTGACCCATTACATTATGTGGCTAACAGTCACATAAAATAGATATATAGGGCCTGCATTTAACCTACTCTGGTATCTAATAAATGGAGATGTGAGAATTTGGGGGAGGATAATGTGAAGATCTTTTTTTTTTTTTTAAAGGCTGTCTATCCGCAGACATGGGTACTAGGTTCAGATAATTTCCGGTGATGCCCATAACAGATCCTGATCACAGAGCTGGGCCCATGTCACATGGGAGAGGGGTGGGGGAGAGTGGTTGGCATGAGTGAGGATAATAGTGACCACCATACCACTTGGGGCTGTGGCAGGCACTGGAGTGGCTCTGGACAGGTGAGTGTGTTAGGGGGAAAGAAGGGAAGCAGAACAACTGGACTTCCCTGGTCACCGGAGCTCACTACGCTCTGCAACTCCATGGCCAAGTGTCACTGGAGGCTCTGCAGTCAGCCTCCCCAGCAGCACAGAAATATTTGTAGAGCTAGCCCACCATTCTCAGTGTTGGTAGACCATGAGTACTACAGGCCCATATAATTCATCACCTATGTCTACAAAGGCATAAAAATATTATAGACTGTCCTAGAACCCCAAACAGTGGTCTTCCCAGATCTCCAAACTAAGTGCCATAAGGTCTGTATAGTTATTATTTGTGAATGTCCCAAAACATGCTGGGCGTCTCCTAAAACAAATAAAGTCATGTATCCTGCCCTGAAGAGCAGATAACTAAAGTTCAACTTGTTACAAGTGAAGGTCATGATCAAAGAAAAAGAAAACTTCACTGTCTCTTACTCATGGTTTGTACAATTGCCAGCACAATGAGAAGGAATCATTAGATGAGGATATAATTAGAGTTAAATCTCCCTGAAAAAAAACTATTGATACCCACCAAAATTTAAACAATATTAGGTTTCAGTCAAAATAGTCCCTACTCCCCTTCTTTTTGCTCCCCTCTCCCCCCGCTCTCACTTGTGTGTGAAGAGGGTAGAGGGGATATTTGGGATTTTCATTCTAGTAGGGATCTCCCACTTCCATTGTGGGTTCTGTTGTCCTACCCAGCTGTTATATCTTGACCCTCCAAAGCTTACTTTTTCCATGGTAAGAGATGCTGTGTAAAAGTTCATGAACAGCTGACAATGTTTGAAATTAATTATTCTGGGGAAAGGCTGTCTCCTCATTTTCTCTCAGAGAGGGAAGTAGATGATTGAAAAGCAAATAGAAACATCAACAAGAGCAACTGACCAAACTATTAGCTCTTTTTACCTCTAGGATAAAATATTTCCCAGTGAAGACAGGCAGCATGAAACATAAAAACTGCTTAAGTCCTATCATGGGACCTGCCTAGGGAAACAGAACACTTAATGCAATGCAGTGTAACTCATCTAATTTTATTGCAAATCTTGCAATATTTGATGTTCTGAAAGCCCCAGCTCCTTGTTTCATGAGATTGAGAGAATCTCTGCTTTCATTTGAAACATAAAGTGTTTAGCCATCATTGCTGGGGAGAAGTGCTTGAAAACATGACCTAAAGCATAAGCAAGAAGGCAAAGGAAAAGATGCCATAAATTTATGTACAAGAAAATAAGAAGTACTAAATCATTTTAAAATCCTGCCTTGATGAATATTTGTAATTTGTGTATACTTAAATTAACCATTTTCCATTATTTCCCTTGACCAATTTCCTAGTTTATGCCTAATGCTGGAAAATTAGAAAATAAAATTGAGGTCGAGTTATTGTTATTAAAGATCCACTGATACTTTTCACAAGAGAAAGATGAATAGCCACAGAACCTAATAAAAATGCTAAGCTCACTGTTTACATTATCCCTCTACTATATTCTCTATATATTCCAGAGGTTAGTTCATCTTGTGAATAAACTTGTTCATATTATAAAGTATATTTAGTATTCTGTACATTTTGAACAGCATTCCAGGCTATTCAGGAATGAGATGTGCTATGTGTAAATATTATGTCTTTTACATGGCCCAGATGCCTAACTCCCATTAATACAATACAGTGTAAACTCTTGAAAATTTTAATTTGTAACTCTTGTATTAATTATTAATTATTATTATTATTAGTCCTCCTAATGCTTGAAAAAGTTTGAAAATACAAACCCTAAGTGATCAAATACAGAAAGAAAAAAAAAAGAACTCCAAATTATTATTTCATAAGATCTCTATTTTTGCATTAATCACATTTTTTAATAGTTGGCAATACTATCAATGGGTGGGCTAAGAAAAAGCTGAGACCAAGACAGTGTCTTGCAGCCCAAGAGCTGGATCTCCATAATCCTAATGGGATGGTGGTCAGCTGCCTCCATGCTACTATCTTTCCCTTACAAGGATTCCATTTTGGCTCTACAGAAGGAGATCTCCAAAGAGGGAAATTCCTAACCACTTAATCCCCACATTTTTAAATTTGGAGATAACTCTGCCAAAATGTAAAAAACCAAAAATACAAAATAAATAAATAAATAAATAAATATTTTTGGGTATGTCTACACCAGAAAAAGTTAAGTTGACTTAATAAGGTCGGCTTTAAGTTGACTTAGAACCAACCTTATTAAGTCACCTTAAAGTCTACTAAGTGGACTTAAAGTTAAGTCAACTTAGTCCACTTTGTTAAGTCAACCTAACTGCCCTTTAGTCAACTTAATAAAGTCGGCTTAAGGGTTACTCCCTATCCATACCACCCTTAAATCAACTTAAGGAGTCTACTTAAGGCTTAAGTCGACCTAATAGGTGATTGTTATTAGGTCGACTTAAGCTTTCATTAAATTGATTTAAGGAATTTCTTAATTGGACTTAATGAAAGTCAGGTATAGACATGAAATAATTTAGGTTGACTTAAGGGTCCTTAAGTCAACCTAAATTGCTAGTATAGACATACCCTTTCAGAAAAATCTCCATAAACAAGCATAACTTACAAATATATTGTAGTGAAGGTTTCAAAGGCTACTGTTTTCAGAAACAAAATATGACATTTAGAATAGTATTATCTATAATTTGAAACTTATTCATAACTTTCTAGAACACTTATCTTTAATGACACAATCTTCCCAAGACAGCAAAGCATGGCAATTCTTTGATCCCGAGACCTTTGGGAATTGATACGCAATACTGTTTAAAAATGAAACTATGAAAACATCTTAAGGTGCCAGATCAAGTGGAATTATATGAAAAGCCAATTCCACTTAGACCTATGCAAACTACACAAGAAAAAGACTCAGATATCAAAGTATTCTCTTTATTTCACACAAGTAAAAGCTAGGAAGCATAAGGTGTAGGGGTAGGACCTAGAGATACCAGTCAGGCCTGGAAAGTAATTATTGTATATAAAAATACTTTCAATATAGATAGCATACATTATTAACTGATACATTTTAAAAAATGTAAATAGTCAAAATGTAAATGTAAATGATCAAAGTCTCAGCTAGTTTAAATCTATGTAGGTACATTGATTGCAATGGGCAATTACTTTGGAGCTAGCCAAATGATTTTTTGTATGCTGCACGGGAAGTGATTTTATAGTTTCATTTCTCCACCCTTCCCCAAGTAGTACTCAAATAGCTACTCCTAAATGATTATAGTAAAATTACACCAATTTATACCAGTTGAAGAACTGGCCTAATGTTTTTTTAAAGTTTCACATTCACTGGTGCTTTTTCATTTTAAACACCTAGATACTTCATAAATACACTTTTCATAACATTTTAATACATTTGTATGGTTTGGGAGAACTGACTAGCTGTCTTTCTGAATTATTTTAAAACTGTAAACAAATGTTCAATATCACAATACTGAAATATTATCCCATTACATATGTGAAAAACTGAGTTTTCAGAAAAATTGCAGTATTATATTTCAGAATGCCTAAAAAAAACCCAAATTTGTTTTAATTTAATTTTAAATATAAAATCTGTATTATACAGAAGTACAGCAGTATTTGTACAGTAAAGGCCCAATTCAAGACCCCCTGAAGTCAATGGAAGCTTTTCCATTGATATTAGTGGATAGTGTATTAGACTACACTGTGTGTGGGCTTTATGTAAGATTGTATGCAATGAACTGCTGTTTTTTATTATATTTTGAATTGTGTAAACATATACAAAGATAAAAAGAAATACCACATTTTAAGGCCTTTTTACAAAGAACAGAGTTAAAGATACAGTATTAAGTGTCCATGTTTGAAATATTCTAAAGGAGTCATTGATTTATCATCCTTAACATTGCATTAATGCTACATTATTGCATGGAATTTCCTTGGTTGAAAAGAAAAGAAAAAAAATCTGAGCTATTTCTCTGGTAAACTTGTTGGGCCCTAATTTTGCAATCTGATCAGTTCAGGTGGATCCTTACACAAATAGAGTCTGACTGAAGCCAACTGAGATATGCACAGATACTGGGGTTCACTTGCATGGGTATAATTGCAAAATCAGGGCCTTCATTTGGATCTATTTAGATTTATACTTCCTGAACAAAGCTATCCTTAAGGTTTCTTGAGCTCAGTAGTGTCCGTCACCTATGGTATAGACCAATGCACATATAAAACACAGCAGACTCCCGTTGCTCTACACCATGCTAGCTGGGTGTAAAACAATGGATAAAGATAAAGAAATTATCTTTAAAAAGCAGCAAACAACAATAAAACAAACAGTTAATGATTTCATGTTGATTTAATTCTCCCACTCTAATGCGTATTCACATAGCCCTTCTGGTTGTCTAAGAAAAGGTACACTTTCACTCTGTCCTCTCTTCTTCCTTTATGGGAAAAGTAACATCACACACACACCATAAAAAAAGTATTGTGAGCTTTAACTTCCCAGATATTTTCTTTGAGAATTTTCTCAACATATTAATTATGATACATATCTGGCTTAGGGGCATTTTAGATTAAATTATTTTATTTTTGTTTAGTCTATATCTCAAATGCAGTGTGTATATTTGGAGGAGGCAGAGGGTATTCAGGTTTACACAAGCTAGTTGTTACCTTTATATTTAAATATACTCAGAACTGAGGGTGGATATTCTGTGTACTACTGATTTATGGAGCAGAATTTGGTTACATTGAGCTATTATTCATTAGAGGAAATATTTAAAAATGCTATATTCCAGGTGTTTTAGTTTCTTGTGGCACCTGATTTAAATATTAGCAATGAAGGAGAAATAACTCTTTTTAGGAGACTTCAACTACATTTTTTTGACTATGAAACTTAGTTTTGCTTCTCTGGTATTATTTTAGTGGCAAGGTAAGACTATACAAGAGAAAATAATATATCTTTATTTCTTCATATTAAGAGAATGACTTCTTTAAAAGGAAAAACAAAGATAATTGTTGTTCATTAAGCATTTGATATTGGAAAATTTTCCTGACATGACTCATCAGTGTAAACAAGGACATTCTAAGTTTGGGCACTTAACTGTGATGCTTCTAGCTCAAAACCCATCACAAATCTAAAGTCAGGTCCCCGTCCCCCCATTCCCTCCCCACACACACACACACACACAACTGGAGCATTCAGTGGCAATCAAGCATTAGAATCATGTTGGTTTAACCTGTAAAAATAATTCTCTAAACTCACATAGTTTGGAGATTTGGGAAACACTGTTCCTACCTTTTTTTTTCTTGTATATTAATGATTAGATCTGTGCTCTCCAGCAGTATAAAATGGTTAAAAAATAAACGAGGAGATTAAAGCATTCATCTATGAATGAAAAAGTGAGAGGGATGGCCTATAAGGGCAAGCTGATGCATGAGATGCATTATCAAAAGCTCAGCTGGCAAATAAGCAGGAAAACATGTTTTACCCACAGGTCAGAAAAAGATGTTGCTCATCAAATTGCCAGAGATAAACACAGATTTGAATAAGGAAAAAGAATCCCCATATGCACAACAAGAAATGCATCAGGCAAAATAAATTACTCTGTTTTTTTTGCCCTGGAAGACCTAGAATGATGGAAGGAAAATCTCAGAAAAAAACAGTATAGCTACAAACTAATGAGTACCTTTCAAGTGAGGAAAAATACACTCTAGGGAATAAAGACCCCAACAATGAATCAGCTACAAAAAAATGGAATGAGACCCCTCTAGAAAGGGGGGCAAGAAATTAACTCAAGCTATATTAGCACTAAAAATAGCACCATATAAATTGAAGAAATCATTTGTTCTGATTAGAATATAAGAAGAAAAGGCAAGAATCTTAGTATCATCGTTCCTTTCCTAAACAATATACAACTTTATCCGGGAATTAATTTTAATTCAAAATGTCTTGCTGACTTGAAAAGAAAAAATAGGAGAAGCCCTCTGTTCCCAAGAGTACCTTTTACAGTTAAATAATGTTTTGATGGCAGGTTAAAATTTTCCCTAACAAGTCAAGCATTGATATAACCAAAGTCATTGCTAGGATAAAAGAAATACACGTTTTCCAGAAGTGAACATTATTTGTAGATTATAGATATATATTCCCAGCAAAATTACATGTATAAAGTGGAAGAAGCTTTTATCATCAGCAATTTTTTGCAGTGATAAATACAACACTATACCTCTATTCAAACTACAGGGCAATCAAATATCTAGATACCTTAGTATCCATTGCCTGAAAATATATCTTTGTGAGCTATTGCAATGATGTGGCCTCTCTCTAACCCAGAGGGACAGGAGTCACCTCCCTACCCAAATGGGCAGAGCTAGACCAACCTTGCTCCTCCCACTGGAAATGGGTGGGTAGGACAAGAAATATAATAAGCAGATCCTCCAGTTCAGTTGAGGCTGAGATAGCAAGTGAGATGGGTGCATCTGGCTCATTCCAGCATGCTGCCTTTGCTGCCAGAGCCAGAGGTGCCCTGCCCACTAATGAGTCTGTGCCTGCAGGGGAATTGACAGGGCTGCCACAGGCCATCTAGGGTAACCAAGAGTGCTCTGTGGACCCAGGCTGCTGTCTTCACTGGTTCACTCAGAGACGCCCTGCCTGCTGGACAGTCTGTGTATGCAGGGGAACAGCTGAGACTGCCTCTGGCTACCTACCCCAAGGTAATTGAGGATGTCCTGTGGACCCATATATCCCTTGTGGGAGGCGATTGGAAGTAACCCACCCGTGGTTGACTGCAAGTCAGCCTACTGGGACTTGTTGGGACCTGCATGTTACAATGGGATTCCCTGTGGACCCAATGGTGGAGCACTCCCCCACGGTTAGGGCTCTGAGCTGAGACTTGGTGAAGTCAGGTGAATCTGTGTCCCCTTACCTCCGACTACCCCACAAAAAGCAAAGAGACCTGCATTTGACCACTGTCTACTTGAGCCAATGGAACCTCCACTATAGACTGCTTGCCTTCCCTGCCTCACCTAAAGGCCAAGGGCTATAAGTCATTGATTGATTCTGTCCCTGCTGAAGGGCCCAGAGACAACAGACTGTGCGTTTGCCCTGCCCTGCCTGAGGGCCAAAGCTCCCCATCAGCCTATTAGCTAATTCCACCACATCAAGAGACAGCCTCTCAGAGAGGGAGGGATGATTGACACCCAACAACAGCTATGTATTAACATTTTGTAACAGCAAAGCTCTTCTCCAGAGAAAATTAACACTACATCCAGCAGAAAGTTCTATGTCCTGCTTGGAAAAGAGTAAAAATACAGAGGATTTCTGTAATCCAAGAAAATAACAGAAAATGACTAAATATAGTAACTGAAATTCTAGAACACAATCTCTAGCAATACAAAACAATAAATAGGTATGTCCCATGTTCCTCTTGGCTTGAATGCATATTTGGATTGTGAAAAACAAAACATTTATTTCTGCAATTAAGCCTGTTTTTATGCATATAAACTATGTACAAGTTTATGTTCTCTCGTGATTCTGTAATTGTGAAATAGATTTGTTATTCTCAAGTCTGAGTGGAAGACTTGACCATGCATTTTACAAGGACACCATCCGTAAAATTTTAAACCAAATCAGGGGTGAGTTATCACCTGTCATTTTACTTTGATTGTACAAGTCCTTGAGCAGTGTGCGTCACAAACACAAGAGTGTTACACTCCAGTGTGATTACAGGCTATGTTTGGACTCAAAGTTAAGTAGTAAGGGTTAAATCCTGAATCCACTGAAATCAAGGCAAGACTTCTATTGATATAATGGGGTCAGTATTTCATCCTATGTAAGCCACTCCACTTAATGGAAATAGCTATTCTCCTACTTTCAAGAAATGCTAAAAAAAAAAAAAAGCTGATTGTGAGCAGATACTAGATCTCCTAGTAGACTAGGAAATAAGTGCTATGCTCAACAGGCAAACAAAGGTCTCAGTTCCTCCGTGTTTATTCTTACTCTTGCTAAAAGGCTGCAATAATTCGATAGAATCAGAATTCTTTTCCTGTGCAGGATTAGACTAAGTTGCTTAGCTATTATACTATATTATATGGCTATTGCATTTAGCATAACATATTTCTTTACATAGTTGGATTTTCCCTGAATTCCCTGTCATGCTTACCACTTTTACCTTATTTTCACCAACATAATTTTCTAAGCCTGTGGTAGGGATTAGCAAGCTTTAGATATGTAATTAAACCCTGCTGAAACTGAATTTGTAAACAAACATCTGCCAATACAAAAACAGCTATGCATAACCTCTTCAGTCTGAATATGCCTATGGCTTTTACAGTGCTCGTGGTTCAAAGACACTCAGTTTAAGAAGAGAAAAGGTCGAGATGACAGCTGTAGGAAAGATAGTAATGCATGCACACAGCCTAAATTTGAAGTTAAAATCTAGTACTTAAAATAGGAGGGAGCATGAGAATGCAGAGCTTCCCCCTCTTCTGTTGAAAGAAATCTTCACCCATTCATCTCCTCCTTTTCATTTCCTATGGGAAGTGAAAAGTGGTTCTAAGTCTGGGATGTAACGATGAGTAGTCTGGTCCATTGTATCACTCAGTAGGTTACTGTGAGCAGGTAAATTTGGGGCCTTCATTTATGATGGGAGTCTGTAGATGTGGAAGGACTTCCTGAGTGTTGATTTGGCACTGATTAGTAATGGTTCGTGTTGTTTTTGTAATAAGCTCAAGTGGAGGCGCTATTCCAGGAAGACATATGATTGACTTGCTTTGATCTTATGGAAATTGGCTGTGAATTCAATCTTTGGAGGTTCCTGATTGACTTCTAGCATCTCAAACAAAGGCTGGATCCAAGGACCAGCTTCATGCTCCTCCTTTGTACTGTCCTTATGATCATATTCAATATCAGCTACCATAATTGTGTTGCTCTCAGGGCACTGTTCTGATGTCATAAACCCTGGTTAAGATCCCAACATCATATCCAGTATGGTGTCACTTCCAATGACCTCAGAAATGATGTTCTTTTATCTCATGCATATATGTCATTTTGATGCAAGTTGGAGACAAACTACTGGGGTTTCTTTGAGACAAAACTTGGACTGTGAAGAGCATTATTGATTTTTAGATGTTTGCAGTGACTTGGGTTTGTGCCAGATGCCTCACCTGTAGTAATTGTGTTGACACACCTGAGCATTAAGTTAGGGGGGAAAACTTGCTTCAGTGCAGTGGTAAATGGGAGAGTAATGTTGGGTGTGAGGGTGAGCTGAGTTAAAACTTTTCTACCCCTCTCAAACAACCAATGACCTCCTATTGTGCTGGCATCTGGTGGGAGTTGGAGCCCACTCTGGTTCCCACTGAGAAGAAAGGGAGCACTGCCTGAGCTGGAGGAAGATTGGAAAAAAAATAGGAATTGTAGAAGTTGTTAGTCATTTGTTTGTGAAGGTCTGTCATGGAAGAAGGAGAGAAATGAGGCTGGTTAGAACAACTTCAGAAGTCTATTCAGGTTCTAGCTGGTTCTGTATCTTGGCACAGCTGTTTCACTGTCTTTCTGTTACTATAGAGAAAGAAGAATATTTTTCTTTCCCCCTAACTGCAGGCTTTGAAAAATGATGAATCAAGCCCACAGAAAATTCATCAAATTTCAAACCTCATTTTATTTTAGTCTTGTTTTGTAACTATTACAGTGCATTTGGGTCACATTTTCAAGTTCTTCTCTGCAACCATGAAGATTAGAAATGTATTTTTTTTAAAACAAAAAAAATAAAAGTTGAGATTTTCATGTAAGATTCCAGGTAGGTATTTTAAGAAAAACACCAAATATTAGTGAGACTTTCAATTAAATTGTTATTGTTGGCAACATTGGAAATGGGAAGGAAGTGAAATTGTTAAATAGTGACAAAGCTCATTCTCACATAGATCAGTTCTGCTCAGGAGTTTCCCCTATCTTGAGAGAACTGAAAACTTGAGAAACATCTTTTTCATACAACTCTTCCAAGATTACTGTGTGCTGTACAAAAGTTGGAGGATTTTTGTTTGTTTGTTTTTTAATGTAAGGCACACTATAGTATTCTGAAATTATCTGAAGATCACTTTAAGAGCAGGATAATAGTACTAAGAAAAGGAGTTCATAGACTGTCACTGTTCTTCGGCTGCTGTGGGAAAAGAATAAAACAGTTGGTGAGGATGTGAATGGGTTATTTACCACTTGACTTCAAAGCCTCTCCTTATGTGTTAATATCTATGATTTGATTTATGAATTGTGTACTTTTTATTGTTATTGGATCTCTCTACTGATTTCAGTGAATTACTCCTGATTTCCAAGATTAGAACTGCAAGATTAGAACTGGACTCCTTATATTTTTATTTAATTATAGATTAAACATAGATATAGCAAAAATAAATCAAGTAAAAATATGACAAGCTAATTTTATTTCTATATTTTCTCCAGCCACTCAGAATGGGCATACAGGTCCTACTGAAGTGTGTGTGTGGTGGTGGGGAACCTGCTTGATAAAATAAGATGTGGCACTATGCTTGGTGAAATAGCTAGTCCTGTATCAAATAGAAGCTTTGTATGAAAAAGGTGGAGATGGCACTAAAGCTTCCAATGACTGATCCTTGTGAATAAGATTAGAATTTTCCTATGGATTTAAGTATTTGAGTCTTACTTGCTGTTCTTAGTTGATAATAACATCATACTTAGAACTGTTCCCAGTTGTCACAATTCTCTCCCAAACCTCTCACTCCCACGTTCATCCATTGCTCATGCTTATGGCACAGTGTTTATCTTTGACTAGATGTCCAAGGTCCCACCAGAATAGTTCAAGTACCCAGATGCAGATGATCCTGTAGGTTCTCAGAACCGCTTTATACAACTTGGAGATAAGCTTAAGAGACCTTCCAAAATAAACATTGTTATAACCCATTGCATGGCTTCTAGTAATATGAGCTGAGTACCTCATCAATAGCATGTGTGAGAGCCTGACAGAGAAATAATATGCTCTTGCTTTATTAATCTCATTCAATTCAGGCCCATTTATCTTATCGCTTAATGGAAAATAGAAGTTAAAGTGACCTGACCACCATGCTTTTCCTCCCCAATTCATAGGCTATGTCTACACCGGCAAGTTAGTTCAAATTAAGGAAGCTTAATTTGAACTAATTTAAGCCTTGGCCACACTAGGCTTTCATTAGTTCAAATTAAGGGCTTCTTTAATTTGAACTAATAAATTCGATTATACTTTTCGAACTAATCCTTAATTCAAACTAGTTAGTTCAAATTAAGTCAATGTGGCCATGTTAGTTCGAACTAATTGCTTAATTCGAACTAACCGGCACATTGAGCTTAATGCAACTGACTAATTCAAACTAAGCAAGTGCCATGCATGGCACTTGCTTAGTTCAAACTAAAATTCCAGTGGGGCCACTATAGTTCGAATTAAGTTAATTCGAACTAACTAAAATTAGTTCGAATTAGTTAGTTTGAATTAACTAATTCGAACTAACTTTGGTAAGTGTAGACATAGCCATAGACTTTAAGGTCAGAAGGGACCAGTATGATCATGTAGTCTGACCTCCTGCACAATGCAGGCCACAAAACTTCACCCACCCACTCCTGCAATAAGCCTCTAACCAATGACTGAGTTTTTAAAGTCCTCAAATCACAATTTAAAGACTTTAAAATCCACCAGCAAGTGAGCCATTCATTCCCAGTGCTACAGAGGAAGGCGACTCCCTCCCCCCAACCCCTCAAAGCCCTAGCCAATGTATATATTTATAGTTATAACCTCATGTTGTAGCCACACTTTACGATCATCATGCTGAGAGTATGTTGTCACTTAACTAACCTAAAGATCTTTTTTTTTTAAATTTCTTGGAGAAATTAATGATCTTTCTTTCATTTGCAGATAAGAGGACTAGGAATTAAATTGTGCCAATTCTTCAATAGTATTCTAGACTGGTTTTGTCCATGCCTGGTGTATGAAGTTGGACAGAAAGGTCAGGTGTATAACTTTTTTTAAAAAGACACTTCAAATATATGGTGCATAATCCAGAAATGTTCAAGAAAATGCCCTGAAAACTATGGTGATACATAATTTTGTTGTAATTTCAGTGTTATCCTTTTTCTCCTGCTGAACCCAAAGCACTGAAGAGCCATAGCTATTAACTGGTTTCTTTCCATCATGGGAAAGATTCATAAGAGTCCCTAACTTTTATTCAGTCATCTAATTAGATATCAGTGGCTTTAAGTAGGATAGTTCCAGTTGCATTGATAATGGCTCTTATCTTTTGCTTTGTCTCCTCACTCTACTAGTTTTAGCAGCCTTCTTAGGAATGTACTCATGAGGTTCTCCATTTATATCTCATACAAAAGAGAGAGAATATTTTCCCCCTGGTGCTCTCTTTGTGTCCTTACAGATACTGAAGTGAAAAAAATTCTCCAAAGCTTTAACCAGCTTTGTTATATTGACTGTTTCTGATCTGACTATATATATGCATACTGGTGGGGGGGGGGGTGGAAGGAGGAGAAAGAGGGGGGAAGAAAGCAAGCTTCCAGATGTTAAATTCAATCTTGCAGTGGTTTTACATTAAATGATTCTAATTTCTAAATAGCTACTGTACCTTATCCTTGCTCCTAGTCATTCATCTACATGGCAGCTGATACTATAATATAAATACAAAACTAAGACTAATTTGCTAACCGAAGCACACTTTGCTTCTGTGAAACTTACTAAGCATTCGGTCTACAAGATTTGGGGAATGGATGCAAGAAAACATGGCCCAATAATACAGCTACACAGTCCATGATCTATCTATACAACATGACCTCACAGAGGTCTAGAGGAAAATGGGTGAATTATATTGCAGGTATAAATATCTTAAGGAACAGTGTAGCACAAATAAACAAGAAACAGCTGGCTTGTTAAACTTATCCTCATTGAGAAGATTAAAATATAGATCCTATAACTATGTATTACATATTTGAATTTATGTACAGTAAATACATCTATAGACCCACATCATTTGCAAAGAATTTTATTCCCCAATCACTCTTCATGAAAAAAATTAACCATAATAAAGTTTGACAACAAAATTGTACACAAAGAGAATGAATTCAACATTAATCTTGTGCTGGTGCTACCAAATACATGAGCATATCTTCTAGTACCAATTAAATATAAATCATTAAGACAAACTAATGGTTAAGGTGTTTCCTCTGACGTGTCCTCTTCTGTATGCTCTATTAAAGAAAGATATGGAATTGACAAAAGATGTAAGCTGGTGTGAAAGAGCACAAGGCACAAGGCAGAAAAAGAAATTTATTGGGAAAAATAAACAAATATAATGGAAATTGTGTGGGAGACTGTGGTTTTGCCAAAGGGCATTTCAGCACCCAACTCTAATGAACTTTTAAAATTTCCCACTATTTTGTTACCTTAACCATAGCAATCACTATTGGAAACTGATATAAAACAACATTAGAATGGAGGTATAAGTTTTAAAACCTCCACAAATGCACTTCGGAAAATAAAAATCACATTGAAATTAAAAAAAAAAAATCATACAATACCTCTAGAGGTAAAAATAAGGATTTTGACAAATGTAGTTTTAATGGTTATCAAGAGTCTCTCTCACTGAGTCATGCTATGAGGTTGATGTGAAGACATATTATATATATATATTTTAAAGGAAGAGGGGAAGAAGGAAAGAAAAGGTTGTTAGTAATAGCAGTTAAAATGTCTGGAATGCTACACTTTATCCTAAGGGATACTGATGTCTCAGGAAATATATTCAGTATTTGACAATGCCCTACTCTGAATGTACCCTTTATGTAATCAGGCAGAAGGAGGAAAAAATAATTTTGTTTTTGCTCTTGTTTACAAAACTTAGTGCTAGCTACTTGCAGTCCAAGAACTTTAGCCTAAGGAGAATGATTTGAGTCTTCAAAGAGTCAAGTCACTTTGTTTCCTTATTATGCCACAAGTTCTTAAGAACAGAAAATGGGAAACTGGAAAGGCGAAGATTCAGAAATGGCTATTTAATTACATTCAAACTTCTGATCTTTGCTGTCTTTACCATCTGCCAGCAGCTCATGCTTGTAAATGTATTGATATCTCAGAGCAACCATTTGGCTTGCAGGCAGATGAAGAAAAAAAACAAACACACATGACCCAGCATGCACTGATGTGCTACTAATGTGAACATCAGCTTCATTACAAAGTTAGTTGTGTGTTTTCCATTGCCTGGAAACAAAGTAAGATGTTGCTTGATGATTTGAATATTTGAGAGATTTCTGTGATTCAGATGGGCAGATTTTTTACATCAGATGCCAATACCGGAAATGGTGGATGTCTGGAAAGGGTAGATGTCATTTTGACTGTGGTTAACTATTGGTTAATATTTCAACTTCTACCTGTTTTCTCTACTAAAGGTGAAATTCACTCATGATGAAATACAAAGCCCTCTCTTTAGGATCTTCATGGGAGGATCAAAGGTGAAGCATCTGTATAGCCTTTACACCCCATGTCATGAAAAATGTCTCTGTAATGGCTGGCTTAGCCCACAGTAGAGAACTACAGAGGGGTCATGGGATCTGCTTGTTTGCAAACCCAGCAGCACCAACACTCCGTGCACTACCACCAATGGATTGCATCTCCTGTTCCAGCCCATAGGCCGTGCAGCAGCCATGTTCACAGACTTTTAGTTGTGGGCTCGTTCAGACAAGCTTCCTTGGCATTCCACCTCCTAGAGTGGATGTCTCTGGTTGTATGCAGCTGGAATGGGTTTCGCCCTACATGGGTAGCTTAGCTTGCTGAAAAATATTTGATAGTTGAATTTCAAATGTATACTGTGTTGATTTATTCCAAGTGACATCATATTATTCATATTTATTTTTATTCCTGAAGGGTCTAGGCTCCCTAAGTCATGGATCAAGACCCCATTACTCTAGAGACTGTACACACAGAACAAGAAGATCCCTGCCCTAAGGAACTTAAAATCCAAGTATAAAAGACAAGAGATATATGGATAGAGATAGATAGGAGACTACAAGTAAACAGTGAGACTATACTGATCAGTGTGATGAACAGTGGCTTCTGCTCACCAGAAGCTTAACTATTATCAAGTTTCCTGCAGGTATATCATAACAAAAATAGTTTTGTGTTTTCTGAAGATTAATAATGAGTTAACTTTGCAGATGTTTACAAGGAGCACCTCAAATGTATGGGGAGCATTGGAGAAAAGGTATTTGTTTGAAAATTCAATATGTGAGCAATGAAGTATGGCATCATGGGCTGATCCAAGGAAAGCATCAACAGCTTGATAGCTAATAAGAAATGGTAATTATCTACCTGTAAAGGGCCTTGAAAATTAATATTGTCAGCTTATGTTTGCTGCAATAGAAAATGGGGAGTCAATGGTGTGATGCAAAGAGACATCTTGGTCCATGTGACAAGCTGGGAAATGACCTTTGCTGCAGCATTGTAAATAGACATGAACAGGGTAAGACTGCCTCTGCCATGACCAGAGAGAAGGATGTTGCAGTAGTTGAAACACAAGATGAGAACTTGGAGAAGAGATAGGAAAGGCATTACATTAGAGATAATATGCAGAAGGAATCAAGATTTGATATAGTCTAGATGTGAGGACCTTCAGAAAGATATGAGCCAAAGATGACACCCAGGTTATGGGGATGAGTGACAGACAGAATGGTGATGCTCACACAGTGATCAAGAAAAGAGCTAGTGGGGAGGGTTGGGAGGGAGAAAAAGTTGGGAGCATAGTTTAGTTTGAGCTGATGACTAGGTATCCATTAAGAGATGTCAGAAAGACAGGCTGAAATTTTATTTTAGACAGAAGGAGACAGGTCTGGAGCAGAGAAAGATTTGAAAGTCATGAAGGTTGTCACTGAATTTGTGTTTGTGGATGAGATTACTCAGAGATAAGGTTCAGATGGAGAAAACGAAACCAAGGACATAACCCTGTGGAGCTCCCATAGAAAGTTGGATTAGATGAATTATGTAACTGAACCAACTTTTGGCAAGAATTTCAAACATCACAGTTTGAATACGCAACTTAGAATGTGCTGTAAGTGAATCTTCAATCTTAAAATTTAATTGCTGCAAGTATCCATGCTAATAAAGCTCAATTTGCATTTGAATGGAAATGGAACACTAAAGAGATGGAATGAACATTCAGCAATTTTTTCCTCACTTTACTATATAGATAAGTATCCATTAATTGAAATCATTTTTTGGAAGAGTCCATAAGAGAGGATTTGATGAACTCATATGATTGGAGCCCATATGACCATCTCTTGAAATATAGCTGAGATCTGTGACATCTGAAAGTCATTACTGTGGGATGATTCTTAGTGTGCTAGGGGAATGAATGGTCTCACAGCAGTTCTGAGTAAAAAGGAGCCATGTTACTAAAACTACCACAATTGCCACCCTTGTTGGTAGACTAAGGCTATGTCTACACTTGCACTTTTAAGTCGACTTTAAGTCTACTGAGTTAAGTCGACTTAGTGAGTCTACACTTAAAATTAAAGTCGACTTAAAGGGGAACTTACAAAGTCGACCTAGAGCATCCACACTGGATGCCCTAGGTTGACTTTGTGGGGCTAGGGGGACCTTGGGCAGGTCCACAGTGGTGGTGGCAGGGGTGGCACCCCTTGTGTACAATGGGGCAAAGGGGAACAGGGACCCTGACAGGGCAGAGCCCTGTGTGTGATGCTGTCTGAATTTAGGGAAGCATTTATGATATTATTTTCAATGGATATCTCATAAATGCTCTATAATCCATAGGAACTATGTCATGTTTGGTATCAATAGAAAGGTAGTAATTTGCTGGGAATGATTATATAGTTTATGTCTAGGAATTCTATTTGGATTAGAAGTTAGAAATTGGGTATTCTATCTGTACTTTAACTTATGTTATTTTGTTGAAATACATAAGAACATAAGAACATAAGAAAGGCCGTACTGGGTCAGACCAGAGGTCCATCTAGCCCAGTATCTGTCTACTGACAGTGGCCAGTGCCCAGGTGCCCCAGAGGGAGTGAACCTAACAGGCAATGATCAAGTGATCACTCTCCTGCCATCCGTCTCCATCCTCTGATAAACAGAGGCTAGGGACACCATTCTTAACCCCTTTCTGGCTAATAGCCATTTATGGACTTAGCCACCATGAACTTATCCAGTTCCCTTTTAAATATTGTTATAGTCCCAGCCTTCACAACCTCCTCAGGTAAGGAGTTCCACAAGTTGACTGTGCGTTGTGTGAAGAAGAACTTCCTTTTATTTGTTTTGAACCTGCTACCTATCAGTTTCATTTGGTGACCCCTGGTTCTTGTATTATGGGAGTATTTAAACAACTTTTCCTTGTCCACTTTTTCCACATCAGTCATAATTTTATATACTTCTATCATGTCCCCCCTCAGTCTCCTCTTTTCCAAGCTGAAAAGGCCCAGCCTTTTCAATCGTTCCTCATACGAGGCACTCTCCAAACCCCTAATCATTTTAGTTGCCCTTTTCTGAACCTTTTCTAGTGCTAGAATATCTTTTTTGAGATGAGGAGACCACATCTGTACACAGTATTCGAGATGTGGGCGTACCATGGATTTATATAAGGGCAATAATACATTTGCAGTCTTATTTTCTATCCCCTTTTTAATGATCCCTAACATCCTGTTTGCTTTTTTGACCGCCCTCCGCACACTGTATGGACATCTTCAGAGAACTATCCACAATGACTCCAAGATCTTTTTCTTGACTCGTTGTAGCCAAATTAGCCCCCATCATATTATAGGTATAGTTGGGGTTATTTTTTCCAATGTGCATTACTTTACACTTATCCACATTAAATTTCATTTGCCATTTGGATGCCCAATCACTTAGTTTTGTGAGATCTTTTTGAAGTTCTTCACAATCTGCTTTGGTCTTGACTATCTTGAGTAGTTTAGTATCGTCTGCAAACTTAGCTACCTCACTATTTACCCCTTTCTCCAGATCATTTATGAATAAATTGAATAGGACTGGTCCTAGGACCGACCCTTGGGGAACACCACTAGCTACCCTTTTCCAATCTGAGAATTTACCATTTACTCCTACCCTTTGTTCCCTGTCTTTTAACCAGTTCTCAATCCATGAAAGGACCTTCCCTTTTATCCCATGACAACTTAACTTACATAACAGCCTTTGGTGAGGGACCTTGTCAAATGCTTTCTGGAAATCTAAGTACACTATGTCCACTGGATCCCCCCTGTCCACATGTTTGTTAACCCCTTCAAAGAACTCTAATAGATTAGTAAGACACGATTTCCCCTTACAGAAACCATGTTGGCTATTGCTCAACAGTTTATGTTTTTCTATGTGACTGACAATTTTATTCTTAACTATTGTTTCAACTAATTTGCCCGGTACCAACGTTAGACTTACCGGTCTGTAATTGCTGGGATCCCCTCTAGGGCCCTTTTTAAATATTGGCGTTACATTAGCCGACTTCCAGTCTTTGGGTACCGAAGCCATTTTAAGGGACAGGTTACAAATCTTAGTTAACAGTTCCGCGACTTCACATTTGAGTTCTTTCAGAACTCTTGGGTGAATGCCATCTGGTCCCGGTGACTTGTTAATGTTGAGTTTATCAATTAATTCCAAAACTTCCTCTAGTGACACTTCAATCTGTGACAGTTCCTCAGATCTGTCACCTACAAAAGCCGGCTCAGGTTTGGGAATCTCACTAACATCTTCAGCCGTAAAAACCGAAGCAAAGAATCCATTTAGTTTCTCCGCAATGACTCTATCATCTTTAAGCGCTCCTTTTGTATTATCATCATCAAGGGGCCCGACTGGTTGTTTGGCAGGCTTCCTGCTTCTGATATACTTAAAAAACAATCTGTTATTACCTTTGGAGTTTTTGGCTAGCCGTTCTTCAAACTCCTCTTTGGCTCTTCTTATTACACTCTTGCACTTAAGCTGGAACTGTTTGTGCACCTTTCTGTTTGCCTCACTAGGATTTGACTTCCACTTTTTAAAGGAAGTCTTTTTACCTCTCAGTGCTTCTTTTACATGGTTGGTGAGCCATGGTGGCTCTTTTTTGGTTTTTTTACAGTGTTTCTTAATTTGGGGTATACAGTGAAGTTGGGCCTCTATTATGGTGTCTTTAAAAAGCGCCCATGCAGTTTTCAGAGATTTCACTTTAGTCACTCTACCTTTTAGCTTTTGTTTAACTATCCCCCTCATTTTTGTATAGTTCCCCCTTTTGAAATTAAATGCCACAGTGTTGGGCTGTTGAGGTGTTCTTTCCCCCACAGGGATGGTGAATGCTATTGTATTATGGTCACTAGTTCCAAGCGGTCCTGCTACAGTTACCTCTCGGACCAGCTCCTGCGCTCCACTCAGGATTAAATCTAGAGTTGCCTCTCCCCTTGTGGGTTCCCATACCAGCTGCTCCATGAAGCAGTCATTCAAAGTATCGAGAAATTTTATCTCTGCAATATGTCCTGAAGTGAAATGTTCCCAGTCAATATGGGGATAGTTGAAATCCCCCACCATTATTGGGTTTTTAAATTTGATAACCTCCCTAATTTCCCTTAGCATTTCATCATCGCTCTTACTATCCTGGTCAGGTGGCCGATAGTAGATCCCTAATGTTATATTGTCATGGAAGCATGAGATTTCTATCCATAGCGATTCTATGGAACAAGTGGATTCGCTTATGATTTTTACTTCATTTGAATCTACATTTTCTTTCACGTATAGTGCCACTCCTCCTCCCGTACGACCTGTTCTGTCCTTCCGATATATTTTGTACCCCGGAATGATTGTGTCCCACTGATTGCTCTCTGTCCACCAGGTTTCTGTGATGCCTATTATATCAATATTCTCCTTTACCACTAGGCACTCTAGTTCACCCATTTTATTATGTAGACTTCTAGCATTTGTGTATAAGCACTTTAAAAACTTGTCCCTGTTTATTTGTCTGCCCTTTTTTAATGTGCCAGATTCTTGGTCATGTGGCTGTTTATCATCGGATCCGGCCCCCTCACCATCCTTTTCTGTCCTCTGTTCCTGACTATAACTATAACTATAACCTGGAGATTCCCTCTCATCAGACTCTCCCTTAAGAGAAGTCTGTGTCCGATCCAGCTGCTCCTCTGCAGCAGTCGGCTTTCCCCCATCCTCTAGTTTAAAAACTGCTCTACAACCTTTTTAATGTTTAGCGCCAGCAGTCTGGTTCCCTTTTGGTTTAGGTGGAGCCCATCCCTCCTGTATAGGCTCCCCCCATCCCAAAAGTTTCCCCAATTCCTAATGAACGTAAACCCCTCCTCTCTACACCATCGTCTCATCCACGCATTGAGACTCTGAATCTCTGCCTGCCTACCTGGCCCTGCGCGTGGAACTGGGAGCATTTCTGAGAATGCCACCATAGAGGTCCTGGATCTCAATCTCTTTCCTAGTAGCCTAAATTTTGCTTCCAGGACATCTCTCCTACCCTTCCCTAAGTCATTGGTACCTACATGTACCACGACCACCGGCTCCTCCCCAGCACTACACATAAGTCTGTCTAGATGCCTCGAGAGGTCCGCAACCTTCGCACCAGGCAGGCAAGTCACCATACGGTTCTCCCGGTCATCACAAACCCAGCTATCTATGTTTCTAATGATCGAATCTCCCATTACTAACACCTGCCTTTTCCTAGCAACTGGAGTTCCCTCCCCCGGAGAGGCAACCTCCGTGCGAGAGGCAGCCTCAGCATCATCTGGAAGGAGGGTCCCAACTATGGGAAGGTTCCCCTCTGCTCCCGCTGACTGCTCTGCTTCCCTTGGGCATTCTTCCTCCTCAACAGCACAGAGGCTGTCTGAGCGGAGGTGGGACAATTCTACAGTGTCCCTGAAAGCCTCGTCGACAAACCTCTCTGCCTCTCTCAGCTCCTCCAGTTCCGCCACCCTGGCCTCCAAAGCCCGCACGCGGTCTCTGAGGGCCAGGAGCTCCTTGCACCGAATGCAGACATACGACACCCGCCCACAAGGCAGGTACTCATACATTCCACACCCGGCGCAATAAACTGGATAGCCCCCACTCTGCTGCTGGGCTTCTGCCTGCATTGTCTCCTAGTTAATGAAAGGGTGGTTGAAAGAAAGAAAGGGGTTTTAGAGTATGGTTTTGAAGTATAGGTTATATGGGGACAGGGGACCAAGGAGGACCTATGGGGCCCCGCCCTCCCTTGAAACTCCCTTCTAAACTCCCTGTTAGCAGCCCCTGGTCGCTTATGTGTGGCTTTATAAAGCCCTGGCCTGGGTTAATGCCCCACCCACTGATTAAGGCTGATTAAGCTCAGCCAATCACCAGAGGCTTCAAGCTCTCAAACTTACCTTTGAGGCTCACAGCCTCCAACTGCCAGCTCTAGCACACAGTCCTTCAAACAGACACACAGACAGACACCAACTCAAGCTCAGCACACAGCTCACAGCAGAGAGAGCTGAGAGAGCTGGGTGGATGTGTCAAACCATTGTGTCCTTAATGTTTAGGAATGTACCAGGGATAATGGTCCCAGGGACTAAACTGATGAGCCATTAAGGACACAATGGTTGTATTCTTTATGTCCTTAATGGCTCATCAGGATACTCCCTGGGACCATTCTACCTGGAAAATTCCTTAACATTAAGGAGACAATGGTTGTTCACACCCTCCCGTCTAAGGCATTTGTCCAGAATGACACAAGTTAAAATATGGATATAACATCAAATTCTTAACTTCTAATCGAAATAGAATTCCTAGACATAAACTATATAATCATTCCCAGAAAATTACTACCTTTCTATTGATACCAAACATGACATAGTTCCTATGGATTATAGCATTTATGAGATATCCATAGAAAATAATATCGTAAATGCTTCCCTAAATCCAGACAGTGTCACACCGTGCCCACATGCCCTGCCCTTTGGGGGGCATGCCAGGCTCCCCCTGTGCCCCCCCTCCAGCAGGGAGGGCATTGGTGTAGTCCTGGGGTAGCCCTAAGTCGACTTAGGGCTACCCCAGGGCTACACTGGCTTAATTCAACTTTAAAAAGTCGAATTAAGCCTTAGGTCGAGTAGAAAGGTGGTTTAATAAAGTCGACTTAATTTTATTTTCCTTAAGTCGACTTAAGTAAGCTGCTTAAGTCGACTTAAGCAAAGTGTAGTGTAGACGCATGGCACATTAAGTCGACTTAAGCCAAGCTTAAGTCGACTTAATTTACCAGTGTAGACGCAGCCTAAGAGAGGCAAAGGACTCCCACTTGAATAGTAGCATGGTGTATTTTGCACACCTTGCTATCTGTGCTGAGGACTTCAGTCTGCAAGACTAACATCTTTCATAAGCATTCAATTCACGGTATAGTATACAGTGGTGTAACTATGGGTGGGCCTGGATGAGCCATGCAAATGGCCACTTTGAAAGCAGGCCCACCCAGTCAGATTTTAAGCAATTCATCCCATGTTTTTAACAGCCTTTGTTTCAATTGTGACACAAGGCTTGAGTCCACCCTTGTCAACTATAGGCCCTGCCAAAAAAATCAGTTCTGGCTATACCTCTGATAGCATATCATAACTATGTTAAGAAAAGTACATAATTTAAAAGAAGGGAAAAAAAATCAACTACAAAAAATAGATAGTTTTAAAAGTAAATGATTCTAAGAAACTCCATAGCATTTTGATCGCTTGCATTTGTCTGCAACTCAATAACTTTTTGCTGGCATTATTAAGTCTCAATTAGCACAACCAGCACATTTCCATATGTTCTTTATTTTTAAAATAAAATCTAAATGGTGAAACATGGAAAACTAACATTTACTCTCTACATTATGTCAAGCAGTTCAAATAAGAATCAATTTACAATTTTTGAAATGATTGTTTTCTAACATTTATATTGCAGGAAATATGTCAGTGATTTTGATGTAGGCAAAAGTGGAACTTTGTGGGGAAAAGTTGTTATAGAAAAGTGCTTGGAATGTTATTGGACCAATCAGGAAAGGTGAAGGAGGTAAGGATTATCAAAATAAATTTTGAAAAAGATTCAAGAGAAGCAGATCTGGAGTGTTGGGTCAAGGCAACTGAGAATGATGATGATAATATTAAGATAATCTTTGAAATGTACTACTAGTGTGCCACATGTCAAAGCTAGAGATACAATCTATTGCTGTGAAACTTATGTAAAAAACAAAGATAACTGCGAAAGATAGAATTTGCTGCTTATCGGAACAATGAGAAGATTTTGAATAGACTAGCTCAAGATTTTCCATGTCTAACACACACACACACACACACACACACACACACACACACACACACACAGAGTAACAGAAAATAGTAGAGCTGCTTCATAATTACTGGTATAAAAAATAAGTGATCATGATCTATACTTCTTCATTATGTGCTGAATAACAGAACAAGAATAATTGTCTGTCTGCTTAAGTCCATGCCTGTGAATTAGAGCTCCTCTCATTACTGTACATCACTTTTATATTTCCAGCCTTGAGAGAAAACCATGGTCAACAAACTATAAAGGAAAATAAACAAGGAGTCCAGTGGCACTTTTAAAGACTAACAGTGCCACGGGACTCCTTGTTTGTTTTGCTAAAATAGACTAATACAGCTATGCCTCTGAAACTATGCAAGAACAGAGTAAAAGGAAAAGAACCTAGGGGGGAAAAACCAGCATTTTTCAGTTTATATATCATCATCTCATGGTGGCTACTACAAAGCACAATATAGACATATAGCAAGTATGTGTGTGTGTTTGTTTAGGACAGAGTGAAAAAACACTGACTAAATATTAGTCTAAATATTGAGTTTAGCAAGTAGTCTTACACATGTCAGTTGATTTAGTGGCTGTATCTGTTAATACTATAGATGAGAAGGATTGATAATCCAGGGAAGTTTCTTTTAGAGATGAAAGCTTAAACCATACCATTACTATAGAACTATTACAGTTATTCTATTTTGCAGCTGGGTATATGACTGCTTTAAAAAAACAACAACAAAAACCCTGTTCTTAATTCTGGTCAGCTAGCTGGGTTTAAAATAGCAGTGATTATATTGCAATTTAGCTTTCATCTCAGATTAACAGTTTGGTTTCAACTGTAGTCTCCTCTAAAGGCTTTAATTTAACATGCAGCTAACCCTAGTTTAAAGCCCAGTTGCTTTGTTTTCATGGTTATTTTAACCCAAATTAAGAACACCATTTTTTAAGTGAAGCATACTGAGTCTACAAACAGAGCATGACTTCAACTAGACAAAATCTACAAGAACTCAAAACAATATTTAAGAAGGAATTTTTAGAAGTGAGGCCAGATTTAAGGGTACATAGACACTTAAAACTGATTATTCATATATAAATTAATCCTTTAATTTAAAATTAAAGATACTGGACTGCACATTTTATGAAGAAAGATACCATAAATGGATGCAGTATGACAGTCTGCCTCTGATGTCCCCTGCAGACTTCCAGAAGACTTTGGTGAGTTTTAAGTGGTTTGGTCCTCCAGCCAAGTTACAAAGTCCAAATGAAACCCATCCAGGCAGCAAATAAAACAGGCTACTCTTTTACTCAGGTCTTCAGCCCAGCTCTGAGCCTTTTAAATCCAGCCCTTTATTTGGATTCCCAAGTAAGTCCAGAACCCATCTGTGACTTATGCCACTTTACCTTCGGCAGTAGCATAACTCAGCTCCACCCATTATACTAGGTCCCAACCCAGGAACCCTGTAAACAGCAGTCATTGGATTATTTCAATCAATCAGTACTTCAATTGAGCATGTTCTTCTTACCAATCCTCTACTGTTATTTTCCATGGCACCTCCCTTTCTCCAGCCTTATCTCAAGGCCAGACCCTCAGATCCTTCTCCCTTTACAATCTCAGTGTAAACCCAGCCAACCATAATCTGTAGCTAGTTGTTGGGTTCTTTTGGCTACAGAAGAATTTCCTTCTTCACTCCTTTAGTCCCAACCAGGACCCAAACCACTAAAGCTCTGCAGCACCTTTTACCTGAATTTGCTGGGCTCTGATTGGCTATTCCATAAGCTCTTTCAAGACAGGCCCGAAGGACTCCCTCCTTTGCTCCTTTCTTATCACTTTGCTGCTTCCTGGGGTGGAGTGTCATAGAACGGTGTGACCTCCTGTAGACAGCTGCAAAGGCCAAGTACACCCTATCATAAGCTAAGTTGGGTAACTTAGCAAAATCATTGGTTTGCAAAAAGTTCCAACAAGCCTGTGGGAACAATCAGTAACATTGCATTTCTAAGGAAAGGGAACATAAAAGTCTGTTACATCTGTACACAAATCAAGGGAGATGTATAAGAAGCTGCAACAACATCATATATGTTTTTGATAAATTGCCACAGAAATGCTCTCACTCTCTCAGTTTACATTGTATGTGGAGGCAATACATTATGTTCCAAACATTTGTCAACTTTTTGTCCTTTCACACTGGGTGTCAAGTAAAGGACATTAGGCGTCCTGTTTAATGGTCTGTGTTAAAGTAACTACAGTATAAGACAAGAATGTATTTCCACCCCCATGCATTCCAAACTCAGCTCTCAATAAATGGATTAATCGAGCTCTCCTATTTGTTATGAAGTTCAGGATCATCATTATTTATAACTTAACAGTGGAGTTGGCTGGAAAATTACATTTCCATTCTGCAGGAAATGATCATATTTCTAAGTTTAATTTTGTTCAGAATTTAGAAGTTTCTCACAGAAATGTCACCAATCTGCATCAACACGGGGGGGGGGGGGGAACTTGATGTGGTCAGCTCTACAGAGGGATAGTTCTACCATCAAGGGAAGGAAACACTCACTGAGGGACAGTGGGTAGCTCCTCCTCCTCCCCACCTTCAGACTCTCTGGCACTCATTGGGACAGCTGGAGGAGAGGGGTACTGATTGGCCAATGTTTACCAGCCCCTAGGATTTAATCTGGAGGAGTGATCATGTGGATTGTCTTTGGCTTTTTTCCCAGCAGTCCAACACTATCCACCCAAAGTAGGAATGAGAATCTGTCCAGACAGATGCTGAAGGTCAAGCCAATTGCCAGTTTGGGGGCCAAAAAGCAAGTGTTTCTCCCATGGGTATACTGGCAGAGGACCAGGGAGTATTTTGCCTTCCTTGCAGTACCTTCTAACCACAGTGGATTGTCAGAATGCACCTAGTACCTAACTAAATTACGGGGGTAAGGCGTTAATGGGTCACAATTTGCAGCTTGTTTCCAGAGCAATCAAGAGAATAAAATGAATGGTTCTAGAGCTAAAAGACCTAGGATTTTAGAGATGGGTTTTGAGGTCATAAGATAGGGTGAGACCTTATGCCCCTCATGGAGTTGTTACTTCTTAGCTCTGCGTTCTTGGGGAATCAGAGCATATGATAAGGAGTCAGCTGAGAGTGCTGATAGGCCCAGTCCACTCATGCACCTTGTTAATCGGTGAATGGGTATATGTGGGTGGTTATTTGAATCTGGGGCTGGAAAAACCCAGTCCTGGGAAACTGAGGTCCTGCAAGGGTGGCTCCATTGGGAGGGAACTTGCAGAAGGGACAAGTGAGCTCCACATAGCAACACAAATGACAGAAGCAGTACACTAATAGAATTGCGACCTCCCCCACCGCCCCCCGCAAGGAAATAACCCTAATAAATGAGCATACCTTGAATTGATGGACAAAGTTGGTAATAGGGTCCCCACTTTTCTTCATATTCTCTCCCCCTTGTGGAAAGGAGAGTGCTAGGATTCAGGGAGAGCCAAGTCCTGGTAAGTAGACTGAGGAAAACCTACCCCAAATTACAGGGTATATGAGAGGGAACCCTGTAACCACTGCACGAGAATGTCCCGTGTAGGAAAGTATTGATTATGGGTTGTTAGTGCCTTCCCCTGTGTTAAAGTTTGATAAAAGTTGTGGCCTGCCACTTATTTCCATATATGTATCCATCCTTATTTTGCAACTGTGTAAACTCAGTTTGGAACCATTCAAAGGGTTTAATATACCATATATATGAACTTTATGTGCCACACTTCAGTTTGTCAATGATCTTTCTGAAAAGAAAAAGAAGGTTGGAATCCTACAGCATGGTTTAAACATGAGAACAAGTTATAAGTTTTGAATGAATAAGTAATTTGGGATTTTTGTAGGGCTTTTGGGTTTGTTTGTTTTTTTTTACATCAGTGAATGAAAATCAATCCAGATTACATTGCTAAAGCTGCTATAATCAAGCCTGCAAGAGAGCTACAAATACTATAGTCAATAAAAGTAAAAGAACCAATGGCATTCTTTGAATATGAAATCAAACACTTAGATTTGCGGTTTAGCCCCAAAGTTATTGAGTCATTCTTTGAGGTTTGCAGGAGATATTCTCTCCCTCACACACACAATTGTCACAGATTTCTAGGGATCAACCAAGAGATCTGGGTTCAGGATTAAGGTAAAAGTAGAGTTATTAGTCTAATAGAGGCATATGTTAATCTAACAGAAGCATCTCATTTCTCAACTACCTTTAAAATGGATGCATTTAAATCACACTGGATGAGTTTGTTTTTTCATACAGTGGTGGTCTGGCTGTTCAAGCTGGATGTGTTTATTACACATGAATCACTGTGTTATAATTTAATATAATTTAAAATGAGGAGCTACCAAAGACATTGGACTTTTAATAGTGAAGTCTAGATGAAAGCTAGTCAATAAGTTTCCAATGGAACAATTTTCTGTTAGAGTATGCTAATTCAATAGAATAAATGTGTTCCATGGAAATGTGTTGACTCCTCTAAAACTTTGGATGCAAACCAGGGAGGCAGCCTGACCAGCTACCAACCCCCAGGCTCCTCCATAGCCTACAGGGTTGGCCAAGCTAGTCTTCCTGCTCTCCGTCCACCTTTTCAGATTGCTTTCCTGGTTTCCAGACTCCTGACATGTCCAACTTCTCAGTTGGCCTAGTTCCTAGGCTTCTTAAGCAATTGGCTCCTAAGGCTGCCCACCTGGCAGGAAAGTGCATGCACTTCCTGACTCCCAGGCTGGCCAATTCCATGCACTACTTAGAGATCTAGCTGGCTCTATCCCTAGTCTCAACATCTTGTGGGAGGGCTGTCCGGTTCCCTGACTCTCAGAAGTCTGTCTGAACAACTTGCTTTCTAAATTCCCTAACTAGTTCTTCCTGCCTGCAACATAATTAACAAAGTACATTCAATGTAAAGAGACATTCATTTCCTTGGAGTCATGAAATTAATCTAGTTATGCTTTCAACAGACATATACTGGAACATATTAAAATTATTAATCGTTTAACTTTTAGTGGTCTGTGTATCCCCAGTTACTGTCCCATGATACAATTAAGTTAGCCTGTTTCAAATATTTGCCTGTTCCCTTTAATTCATTTTCTGCTTGAGTTACCTGAGATACCTGGACTTTCTGATTCTCTTCATAACTACACTTCTACTACAGGTAAATGTATTCATTACAAAACAAATTCTCTCCATGGAGAGCCTTGGCCCCAAAAAACTGGTTTGTTCTTCTACATAAAGAGAGGTGTACTCCCTGTGCACTACACATCTATATTCTGGGACCCCTAGGTGCCACAGAGGAGATCAGAGGACAGAGTAAAAGCAAGTCTGGTAGATTTGTGACTCCATGAATCCACCAGTCTCTGTCATCATGCAACGGGAAGGACACTAGCTATTCATGCTACTGAAATTCTGAGATTGCAATAATGTCCGCAGAATACTTCCAATGCTAATCTGCACCTAGTCAGGTGGAAAGATCATTTCACTCAAGAGCCCTTATAGAGATCCCCAGGATGTAAATGGAAGTCTAATAATGGAATAGTGACCAACTGATTGCTTTCTGAGGTGAGATAACTGACTCTGTGGGTGAGGGGAAAGTGGTGGATGTGCTATACCTTGACTTTAGCAAAGCTTTTGATATGATCTCCCACAGTATTTTTATCAGCAAGTTAAAAAAACAAGTTAAAGAAATACAGGTTTAATGAATAGACTATAAGATGTTTAGGAAGCTGGCAAGATCATTGGGCTCAACAGGTAGTGTTCAATGGCTTGATGTCTAGTTGGCTGCTAGTAACAAGCGGAGTGCCTCAGCGGTTGGAGTTGGGGATGTTTTTATTCAACATTTTCATTAATGACCTGGAGGATGGGGTGGATTCCACTCTCAGCAAATTTGCAGATGACACTAAGCTGGAAGAAAAACAAGAGAGTCCTGTGGCACTTTTAGGCTATGTCTACACTTGCAAATTTGTTCGAATTAAGGAAGTTTAATTGAAACTAACTTAAGCTTTGGCCAGACTAGGCTTTTATTTGTTCGAATTAAAGGCTTCCTTAATTCGAACTAATAAATTTGATTGCTTAGTTCAAATTAATGGTTAATTTGATCTGTTAATCCAATGTGGCCATGTTAGTTTGAACTAACCGCTTAATTCGAACTAATCAGCACATTGACCTTCCTGCAACTGTCTCCCAAGGCTTGAGAGAGTGAGGGATCATCTTGTAGAGATCTTTGATGATGTGTTGAAGAGGTCTGACTTGGGAGTTGTAAGTGGCGACCAATGGCATTCTTTTTTTTTTTTTCTTGGGCCTCTCCTGTAGTAGTTGACTTCTGGGTACCCATCTGGCTCTCTCAATCTGTTTCTTCACTTCTGTGGGTGGGTACTGTAGGTTTAAGAATGCTTGATTTGACCTCACCTTTCTCTATGTGCTGTTCCCCAGTGTTTGAATCCTAACACCTATTTTGATTTGCTGTTACAGCCTGACCTGATCCTATGTCATACAATCCCCTGCATTTAATTTCCTCCCATTCTGTAAGTTTCCCCTCTTCAAAGCGTCTGACGAAGTGGGATTTTCTCCCATGAAAGCTCATGCAATAAATAAATCTGTTAGTCTTTAAAAGTGCCACAGGACTCTGTTGTTTTTCTGCAATAGACTAACACGGCTACTCCTTTGGAACTTAAGCTGGAAGAGTGGTAGATACATTGGAGGATAGGGATAGGATACAGTGTGACCAAGACAAATTGATCCAAAAGAAATCTGATGATCAATAAGGACAAGTGCAGAGTCCTACACTTAATATGGAAGAATCCCATGCACTGGTTCAGACTGGGGACTGAGTGGCTAGGCAGTAGTTTGGCAGAGAAGGACCTGGGAGTTACAGTGGATATGAGTCAGCAGTCTGCCATTATTGACAAGAAGCTTAATGGCATATTGGGCTGCTTTAGTAGAAGCACTGCCAGCAGACTGAAGGCAGTGATTATTCTCCTCCATTTGGCACTGGCAAGGCCTTATTTGGAGTACTTTATCCAGTTTTTGGGGGCCTCCACTACAGAAAGGATGTGAACAAATTAGAAAGAGTTCAGTGGAGGGCAATAATAAATAAAATAATAATAATAAGAGGAGGCCTGGAACACATGAATTATGAGAAGAGGCTGAGGGAACTAGGCTTGTTTAATCTGCAGCAGAGAAGAATGAGAGGGGATTTGATAGCAGCCTTCAACTACCTGAAAGAGAGCGCCAGGGAGGATGAAGCTAGGCTGTTCTTCATGGTAGACTAGAAGCAATGGTTTCAAGTTGCAGTGGGGGAAGTGTAGGTGGGATATTAGTAAAAACATTTTCACTAGAAGGGTGGTGAAGCAGTGGAATGACTTACCTCAGGAGGTAGCAGAATCTCAAACCTTAAAGGTTTTTAAGGCCCAGTTTGACAAAGCCCTGACTGGGATGATTTAAGTGGAGGTGATTTTGTTTTGAGTAGGGGGAACCTCCTCAGGTCTCTTCCAACCTTAAATTTCTATGATTCAAGGAACTCTTTGTTTAAACTTTTTCTTATCTTTCTGCCCTTAGAGAGTATACTAGACAGAAGTGTCCAAAATTCTGGGTATACAAGGCTACAAAACAATTGACTAGCTATATGGGGTTTAAATTGACAAAAAACATTTATTACCTTTCTTTGAGCTAAGGAAAATGCAGTTCTTAAACTACACAAACTGGAGACAATTGTCCATGTGCTATCTGAAAAGTATTGCTTGTTGTTATTCTTTTTCCATACATATAAAGTGTACATTTAAGTCATGACTAAGACTCTAAGGGTGCATCTACACTAGTAAATTAAATCGATTTAAGCATGCTTAAGTCAACTTAATTTCCTCTGCGTCCACACTGGCATTTCCTTAAGTTGACTTAAGCTGCGGCTTAAGTCAACTTTATAAAACCTCATATAAAGTCGACTTTGAAGCTTAAGTCGACTTTTTAAGTCGACTTAAGCGGTGTGGATACCCTTAGTCGACTTAGGGCACGGGGGAAGGGAGATTCCTTCTCGCTGGGTCCACTCAGGGATCCCCACGCTCCCTCCTAGCCAGGACCCTGTGGTCCCGACCAGGAGGGAGAGCGGGAGACCCGCGCTTGGTCCGGCTAGGAGGGACCGCAGGGCTCCCTTCGGCCAGGACCGCTCGGTCCCGGCTAGGAGGGAGCCCCACGCTCTCTCCTAGCTGGGAATGAACTCCAGCTCCTGGGAAGCCTCCAGAGGCTTCCCAGGATATGGAGCACCACACGAGCAAGTCCCCTGTGGCAGGGGAAGAGCTATGTTGCTATGGTGAAGCAGTCTAAGAAAACTGGAAAAGCAAGATTAGAGCTACTCTCTGCCTACATGGATCTAAATCTGAATTGTAGATTTCAACTTCAGTGTTATGCTACTTGTATGTGTGGTCTTATCGTGGAATTACACTACCATAAAATTCTAACAATGTTCTGACAGTGGAGAGACAGGTGCTGAAAGTCAAGGTAAGCAGCATTATGTCTAACTTCTCTGTCATTGTAGACCACAGCTCTGTCACAGCAGTCATCATAAACTAACCTATAAGGAGTATTTCTACTAATTGGCTTGGGTGGGATGAAAGCGACTTTACCTTTAAGGGGCAGTATATAGAGAACAGCATTGCTATTTTGATGCTACATATAATCTCCATGCCCCACAAAGTTCAAGAGTTTCAGAACCCATGGTTTGGGGGCTTGTCAATACACGTTAGGGTTCTGTAACACAATGCCTTCCTACCTATTTAATTCATATGTCTCTAGCTTGTTTGATTAATTGACTATTTTTCCCCATTTTCTTTGTTTGTTTGTTTTTTAAAAAAACCCTAGTGTGGATGACTGTGTAAGTTAAAAAGCATAAAGAAGAGTAGATGTATTAAATGAAATGTGCAGATAATGATAAAAATGTTTCCACATTCGGCTGGGGGGGAGGGGAGAGGAAGGAATCACTGTAAACACATACATGCAAAGAGAGAGAAATCCTGTCAATGCATGTAGCTATCTCAAGCCTTGCTAGCTGTTAAAATAAATCTGGAATATGTATTTTATAGGCATCACCACACATAAGCACACCCAGGGTCCCTTCACTTTTTCAGTGATCATAAAATTTGAGAGAGGCATGGATAATTGGTTCAGAGATCTACTAGACCACAAACTGTTGCAAATCTATAACAACCAAAACAAAGTTGCTCAAGCAGTGCCAAGGAATGCATTAGTGTTTATAACCCTGAATGGACAGATTGATTCACAATGGGGAAATTAACTTCACAGAATCAAGACCTTGACATAACTATAAAACCACTTGCAATGGGATAACCTAAAACAGGTTTACTTTGTTGAGAATTTTTGTTTAAAAACTGAAGCCTCAGAATGTCCACTGAGGTTGATTTTACTCTTGCTAGTAAAGAAGTAGACTTTTCTGCTTATTTTGCTATTTAAATGACAAAGCATATAATCTTGAAATTTATATAGATTGTATAAAGGCTGAGTTCTTTATTCCTACTCCTAGAAGTAGTTTAAAAGCACTCCGGCAGATTAATCAAGATGTTAGAGCAGCCATGAGGTTTTCCTGTGGCTCATTCAAATTTCAGTATTAAAATAAAAGTTTAGGAATAGCTGTGAGTATATTTGGTAAGTTTCTATCTCCCACGGTTGTAGAAAAAAGCTGGAATTTGTGACCCCAGTATAAATGGAAAGTTCAAAGGTCATAAAGTAAAAAAAAAAAGTGTATTTTTAATACATGACTTCTGGGGTCCTGACTCATGATTTGTGAATGCTTTGGAAAGGAAGCATAGCATAAATATAGCCCAAGGATCATACACTAACCAGGAGAGCAGAGTACTTCAGATAGGATGACAAAAACCAAAATAAAATAAATAAAACTATTGCACATTTCTAAGTAATCAAAGCCCCATGTTCTACCTCAGTCTCTTCCTCAGGAAACTGTAGAGGCATTCAAAGGAATTTTACCACTTAGTGTCAATAATTAAGCTGTAGTTCTCCTGAGCAGAACTACCATGTACAGGGAAATTATATTAGTTAGAACATAGCTCAGCTTCCTTCAATGCAATCACATCCCGTACAGACTTTTATCCAACATGACATAATTTGCTTACTATAGGGAGCACTCTCCCAACTGCAAGTCGCTAATCTTTTAATAAAGTGGTAAGTTTAACTCATTGTGTAGCTCTGCTTAATCATCTTGGCAGCTCTTTCAAATTAGGGACAAATTATAAGGTGAACTCAGCAGGCTGCTTCAGTGCATGGATGAAAAATTAAACAGAGAAAGCCAAGAGCATAAACTTTACCTACCAACAATGGAATCTTTTCAAAATCAGCAGGAACTAAAGAAAGATGTTAGCCTCTCAGGATAAAATACATTATTTAAAAGCATGATTCTAATTTTTCTTGGCTTTTCCTGCATGCTTTGGGCACAAATCTAGGTGTCAACAAACTCTAACCAACAGTTGCATATTATCAGTGGGTCTCCAGGCAGTCTTGGCAAGATCAAAGATAGTCTATTGACCTATTTATTAAAATATACTGTAGATTTGTCTTTAGACATCTCTATTTAAGCAGCAAAGTCTCAGTGTTGCTGCCTTTAGAAATGTTCTGTATTTGACTTTGTCACAGAAAGTAACACAGAAAGATAGACAAACATATCATGTGTCAAATTGTTCCCGTGACAGACTAAACAGACTTAAATATTGGATACAATACCTCACCATTAGTTAGCACCAGCCAGTCATTAAGCTTCTTCACTTCTGTCATGCATATTCTGTTGGAAATCAGCTTCATAAGTTACCTTCCAACTTCCACTCCATTGTCCAATAGAAATACTCATGTATAGTCTTGTGATGAGACATGGGCTTAGAAGCTGGAAAATGTGGACTCTGTGCCTAACTTGGTGACTCAAATTATGAATAAAACACTACCAGATCAAAACAGTGACTTTTATGCCCACTTTGCTTAGATGTAAATGATGTCATAAGGTGAAGAATAATTCAAAAAAAATTTTTGTGTTGCAAGGTTGGGCTGTTTAAACAATTATCTGTTCTGTTAATTTCCTCTAAAGCAGCTGACGTTGGCCACTGCCAGAATATAGGATATTGAGCTAGACGGACCATAGGTCTCACCTGATATGACCAATCCTGTGCTCTGGTTATAGATCAGGAGAGAGTTTGGTCCTTAGTAATTTGTTTCAATGTAGCTTTTATTCCTCTGAATTGTAATTTGGTAATTTTTATATAAAATTATTTGGTTTGCCACACCATAAACTCATATCTCTAGCATACCCTTTCCTACTTATAGCCCCTATCTAGTTGATCTCACATGTCTATCATGTGGGAATTATTAGCAAAAGAGAAGTAAACAAATAGAAATTAAAATAAGTCAAGGTAATGTGAAAGCTGTGGTTCAGTTTGACAAGAGGTTGCAAGACAGAGCAGAAAAATGTTCTTTATTCACACCAGGAAATGATTTTGAACACATTCTCCTCCAAAGGCTAAAAGCCTTCTCAACTGTAACTTTGCTGATCAGATGGGACTGGGACATGTGAAAATGTTGGTTTTTCACTTGTGTTCTCTAACTTTTAGTATCTGAACCAAATTTCCATGACCTTTCATTGCTGTAGTGCAAGCATGCCTCCGTAATTGTATGTGTTTTGTGTCAGTATGACTGTCACAGTACAGCTACACTGCCTTTTAAGATAACCACAACAGTAAAGGTAATAAAGACAATTTACTGGGTTCCATTTTAATGACTATCAGCTATTATTAAATTGTAATCTAAAATATTTATCCCATGCAGGAACCCAATAAACATGGGGCTCAAATTGTTATAGCATTAACAAATGTTTGTGATCCTGTCACTAAAAGTATGCAGTAGCAATGCATATGTCAGAATCCAAATGGTATTTCTTCCGGCTAAAACTAACAGCATCATAAAACTCCAATAAGAATATTGAGAAATACCATCTCCATCATTTTAAAATATCTACTGCATTTCTTGCTCCATGGGACAGGATCTCTTTTGAATATAAATGAGCTGCTTTTAGAGTTCAAAGAAAACAATTCCACAATACTTTTAAAACTGTTACTAAGTTTATATTTTTGTGTCCTTTATGTGCTTCCTTAAGAAAACAAAAAATAAATGTATTGGAAGTGGTAATTTAAAGATCAACATTGTTTTCAGAAAACATCATCATAAAGGCCTCTCAATTTCCTCTGCAGAAACAGGGATTTCATTATATGACTGTTTTCTTCATTTCTTTGAGTATATTCCGCACAGATATTTCCCAATCTTTCAACTGTAGTTAATTTGCAAACATTTTCACATTCTGAGTAGTGCATGGCAATAAAATCTGTGTAAACAGCATGTCAGAAGAAGAAAAGAAATGGTTAAAGGAGCTCCATGCACTGGGTTCTCTGTATTGTTTATTTTGTTTACACTCCTTTTGTCTTAAAAAATACATTTCTCTCCAATATCTGCAGGGAAATACAAAGGCTTTTGGAAACACCGTCTTTTAAAATGAAACCACATGCTTTCAGAGTTTAACCTCCACTGGTGAGTAATGAGGTTTGGAGACTTCTATTCATTTTTTTTAGAAAGGCAGTACAATTGTGTGATCAAGAACAAAATTAATCCTTGACTACACTATAAAGGATGTAGGCAGATCAGTCTCGGTACCAGACACATTTTCTGGGAACCTATGTAAAGCCCAGAAATCACTATCTGGGGAGTCTGGGCTATGCTTACGCTGCCAGAATTTTCTATTAATATATTTTGAATAATCATTAAAAAAATCAATTCATTTAAAGATATACAGAGAACTTTGGCTGGAGAATAGACATTGGTTTAGAATGGCAAATTAGCCACACCCTAAAAAGCAATGGTAATATAATATATGCATTACCTATGGAAAGGGAAAGGGTCGTATAATAAAAAAAGTAATAATAACATTAAGGCATTTCCTGCTCAAAGCAGAATTCAGACATTATACAGTTAGTCGTAAAACAACTCTGTAAACATATTGTTAGCCCCCAAACCAATTTTAAAAGTTGAGGCAGAGATTACTTCAAGGAGAAAGAAAATGGTCTTCTGGTCAGGCATTGAACAGAGCCTCAAGAAACCAGCATTCAACTCTATGTTCTTCCACAAATTTTCTGTGTTGCCTTGGGGTAAGTCACTTGAGCCCTGATTCAGCGAGGTGCTTGTAAACTCATACAATAAATACATTTGTTAGTCTTTAAAAGAGTCACCAGACTCCTTATCTGTGTGTTTAAATGTTAGCGATGCAATTAATTTTAAGCATAACATTAATAAGATTTATGTCAGACTTCAGCCAATACTCAAATGCTTTACTGAACAGGGATGGAGGTAAGCATATGCTGAAAGGTAAGCATGCTTTGTTGGACTGGTGCCTTAATTTCTCTGTTATATCTGTAAAACAGAGATAAGAATCCTGCTTTTGTCTGCCTCATCTATTTAAATTGCAAACTCTTAGGGCCGGGAACTGCATTTTACTATGCAGATGTACACAGTCTTAAAGAATGGTTTGTGATCTCAGCTGAGACTTCTAGGCATTACTGTATAAGAAACAGCAATAGTAATAACTGTCCAAGGTCTGTGAGATTTCATGTCAGAGCTCATGAGCATCTAGTTTCCTGCTTTGTATGTAAATCATTACATAATTCCTCTCCCTTCATATTAGTGGCAGCACTTACATAGTTCTTTCCACAAAGAGGAATCCCAAAACATTTTTAAAATTACATGAAATGCATGATGGAGATGAATTGATGTAGTGACATTTGGACTGGAAACCAGAGAGGAATTAAGCAAAGATCTAGGACTCAAATTAGAACCAGGATGTTTTACCATTGCAATTTCACAAACTGTTAATTAATATAATCCTGATCGTTATAGCTAGGATTTGTGTAGTACCATAGGTGAGTTTAGCTCTCTTCAAAACAAATAAGAAAAAACTATTCTCCAAAAAGCTTATGATTAAAGATAAAACAGTAACAATAGGAGATGATGACAAGGGTTGTAAGATGGACTTCAAGGGATCAGATGGTGAGGAAAGGATAAGCCATATATGGTGCTTTTTTTGCTTAAAAAAAAAAAGTGCCGGTACTCGACCAAGGACGTGAGGCTGCCCACAGTGGCGGTGGTAGGAGCTAGGGCCACATTGCTGTGAAAAAAAGGTGCCAGTACTCAGTACCCCTGAGTACTATCACAAAAAAGCCTTGGGCATATATCTTGAGAAATATATAGTAGTGGTGAATAGAGGATTGCATATATGCAGGATTATTGTTCATAAATAAGTTTATGAAATAACAGTCTATCACAAAAATTTGCATCAAACCAACCAGGTTTTAAATAGATTTAATTAAACCAATGCAACCAATTTTAGACTGTTCACATAAGAAGCACAGATATAATTACTTCTATTTAGAAAATGTATTTAGTTAAATTAGTTCAAATTCTGTACGTAGACCAAGCCTTAAAGGAAGGGATGGTGAGCAATGGAGTCCCAGACACAGGGAACAGAATGAAGGAAGATATGAAACAGATACAAAGGGCTCATGCAAGTAGCTTGAAGTTGTGGGGGGGGGGGGGGGGTGGGGGCAGGAGAAGTAACAGGAGGCCAGAGACAAGAGTTAGTATGGAGACCAAAGTCAAATGTTGAGAAGGGGTGAATGAGAATTATAAGACTGAGGGAGAAAAGGGAAAAGTTCTTTGTTAAGGATGAAGAGAGTATGAATTTGTAGTGGAGGAAGTTTACATTTTTCTGGATTGTCTACAGAATTGTTAAGAGAATAAGATGACAAAAGAGTCTCCTAGGCTATGTTTACATTGGCAATTTAAGTTGACTTAAGGAGGCTTAAGTCGACTTAAATCAAGCCACATCCACACTAGGCTTTCATTAAGTCGACTTAATAACTGGCAATCATTAGGTTGACTTAAGGCTCCTTAGATTGACCTAAGCCCAGTGTGGACACACAAGTACAATTTGTTAACTCAACCTAAGGGCAGTTAGGTTGACTTAAAGTGGACTAAGTCGACTTAAAGTGTTGCCACTTGTTAAGTCGACTTTAATAAGATTGATTTTAAGTCAACTTAAAATAAACCTTATTAAAGTCAACTTAACAAACATCAACTTAACTTTTCTAGTGTAGACATAGCCCTAGATTCTATGATAATGGGAACTATATATTATAGTAGACAAAGGAGAAGTGGGGACTAAATCAGGGGGAAAATCTGGCAGTCAGACTGAGGAATAGAATATGAATGCAAGTATGAAAACCATGGACTCAATGGAGGTGTGTGAGGAAAGAGATCAAAGGAGAGGTAGAAAGTATCAGAGACGTTAACAGATTAACTGGAACCTCAGGTGGAGAAGGAGTGAATGAGAAAATAGTGAAGAAGAACTATTTCATATAAGATTTGACACATCTGAGCTGATACTTAAAAAAAATAAAAACAAAAAACAACCACACGCAACATTTTACTTTGAATCCAATCTAAAGTAGCATAGTACAATTTCATTCAAGAGCCATTATTTAAATACCACCTACCCACCACAAAAATATTTAAAAGATTTGGAATCAGAATTCTAGATTTGGACGATAACCCTATGCATTACAGAAATACAGGCACTCAGACCTCTAAAGCAAGTGAGAAACAGTTGGAGAATAAATAGTTTAAAAGTTACTATAGATCAGGGGTTGGCAACTTTTGCCAGTCCTGCCCACTGCACCCTCAGCAGGTGCCCGTGGCGGGGACAAAAGGAGATGGGGCCAGGCTTCAGGTGCCCTGGCAGGCAGCCTCTGGTTCCCAGCCCCGGGGCTGGCTCCCATCCGCAGGGGCAGTGCGGGGCTGGTAGCCCTTGTTGGCCCCGCCCCCTGCTGGATGGCAGAAAGGGAGAGAAAGGGAGGGGAGCAGGTCGGGGGCCAGGAAGTGGAAGCCACCTGCCGGCAGTGGTGGCTCTGGCCGGGCTGACTCGACTCACCCTCTTGCCGGCCATGGCCGGGGCCGGCTCTGCCCGGCCGGCAGTGGCGCGGCTCTGGCCGGGCCGGGGCGACGCGACACGTCCCGCTCCCTTCCCTTCCCCTACCCTCCCCTCCTGCTGTCCAGCAGGGGGCGGGGCAGCAGGGACCCTCAGCCATGCACCGCAGCTGCTGGCTGCGCAGTTTGTGGGGTCAGCGGGGGAGTCTGAGCGGCGCCGCGTGCTGCTCAGGCTCAGCCTGCATGTCAGCTCTGGCACGTGTGCTGAGAGTTGCCGATCCCTGCTATATATAAAATATTTGAAAATCTATTCCTATAGATATATCTGAAGCTATCTGAAAGCATTAAAGTATTTAATATCTTATAAGGTATTACAGAGAAGTAGAGAGAGCTAAAGCTTCCTTACATATTCATTAAAATGTAACTTTATTTTTACACACGTGTCCTGAATGTTTTAAAAAAAGCAGCCAGCAACTCACCCACTCTACATCTCATTTCAAGTATCCACTAAAAACATATCTTTCCACCTTGCCTATTCTTTTTAACTTCTACTTCCCTTTCATTACACCTATAATTTAGCTCTGAATTTTTATTATGTTACTCTAAAGCATTCTACATGACAGTCTATAAGAAAAATCATGTACAAACAACATTGTAGCTTTAGTACATTTGTTGGGGGAAAAACAATAGGCTGCCTGCTCTGACTGAAGCCAAATGACAAAAATCCCATTGAATTCAGTAGGGCTGGATTATGCACTACTGAACACTGCATTTTTCAAAATTCAATACAGATAGCAAGAGTTTGAAATAAAAAACTAGTGAATAAAAATCATTGTAAAATATTACTTTCAATATTCTAATATATTTAGGACTATAAATGGAATGTTTGTTGCTGTCAGACCCGCCATTAGAGGATATTAAGTTATTAAGTTGAGTTATTAAGTTAACTTACATTACTGAAGGGTATGAAAATGTGTTCAAAACATGAAGAAAACCAATATTTGAAAAAAAAAGGTTTTATGAGGTTTTCTTAAATGGAGGCTGAATCTTGTCAAATGTGAGATGACACTAACAGAGTGTGACAAGATGTAATTCCATGCAACATGTCATCATGTGGTGATAAGATACAACTTGTAAATTCCCCGGTTACCTGTGGCAAACTTAGCCCTGTCAAACCAAATGAAAATTAAAACATTTTACTGACACAGATGAGTGGGATTTATTTTTTTCCTTTCTCTTATGTGAACACAAAGTAATGTGGATAATCCATGTTTAAAAAAAAACCTTGGTCAAAATGCGTTGACCATATAGATGAGTCAAGCAAACTTGAAAAAAGTTGGAAACTTGAAAGTGGTCTTTGGAATGTGAAAGTTGAATGTGTATTTGGATTGTTGAGGATAGGTTATTGTAACAATAAATAACTTACATACCTACCATTGGATGCTGTTGTGTTTTTCATGTCATTCCTTGAAATACTGTCAAAAGCTGTTCTTTTGAAATTCCCTCAAAAGTAGTCTTGTCAACAGCTGAAATAGAAGTTTTGATTAATTAACACTTGTGGTAGTAAGGCAACCTGCTGATACTTTGGGAGATAACTTGGGTATTTTTCGAGTCCATCTCTAGTTGATGATTACTGATGTGCTAACTATAAAGGCGTGCAGGAAGTTAGGCCTCAGTGTTCTGCAGAGCACATATCTTAGCCTATTGTTAATATGACCAGCCTCCCAAATAAAGGGCAGATGTAGGAAAAGAGTTCTGAACTTTTGTTTTTGTTTTTGTTTTAAGAAAGGGTACATCCGCATGCCCACCAACTGAGTTTGGTGGTAGGAGAGACTCCTACACATTCAGAAGTTGAATTCTGCACAGTTCTCCTGCTTTAGATCATATTTTCTCTTATCCTTTTCCACCTTAATTTCAGCATACATTGTTATTAATTATAATTACAACATCTCTTTGTCAAGCACTATATCTTTGGCTTAACATCTGCCGTACTCATGATATTCCTTATTCTTAGTGAAAATTTAAAGATGCTAATGGTGACCATAGTAAATTTTCACTTTGTGGTTTCATAGTCCCGTCCCTCTAAGAATTGCAAGTACTTCCAAAAGTGGTTGAATAACATTAGCTAACCAATCTTAACAATTCTTCTCTATTGGAGGGAAACTGAGGTACAGAGGGGTTCAGTAACCTGCCCAAATATCACACAGTAGGTATGTAGTAGAGCCAAGAATACAGCCCAGATTCCCAGACTCTGCAAAGCTATTTCCAGATATTCTTAACACTAGCATTAGCCTTATCATACAGGTTAGTGGCAACTAACTTGAGGAGATGTTAACGTTACTCTTTTTACTGAGAACAGGTATATTCCTTCTGATTCTCCTCATAATCTGTACTCACCCACATTCTTTAATGGTAAATTGAGAGCAGAGTTAGCCTTTTAGTACTGTATTAGTATAGTATTTAGGCTTATACTTGATCAAAGTCCTTGGCTTTAGGAAGGTCAAGGAGTATACCACACTAATGGTGAGGCCACGTTAATATTGGCCTCCCAAAAAGCTTTGGGGAAAAGGATAAACATGAGCATAGAAGAGCTAGTCTTTCAAGGATGAGATGTAGCACATTATTTATTCCAGTGGTTTCTCTGACAATCACTCCCTAAGTAGACAGTAGTGATTTTTATATGAATAAGAATTTTTAAAGATTCCATATTTTCCCTCCCTTTGGGCCAAATGCTAGCCTCACTGAACCCAGTGGGAAAACTCCCATTTATTTCAGCAAAACCTGGGTTTGGCTTGTCCACCTCGAAGGCTTTAGAACTGGCTTATCAAATTAACAACACAAAAGGCCTTATTGAAAGAAATTATAGTGCTATGCTGGAACCCATTCTTGGCACAACTGGAAGTTGCTGGTGGATGGTTTAGTGGCAAAGACTTTGGCAGATCTTTTTAAACCCATCCTCGGTGCTCAAATAATTCTTTTTAAAGCAGGGATACAAGACATTTATTAAATTATTTTTCATCAGTGGGGCGATAGCCTGTGGCCCTGTTCATTATCTGAAAATGGGATTCTGAGAGAGACTAATTTTAATCTCATTTTCACTGGTGGAAAGCAGGAGAAAAGCCAGTGAAGATAATGGAATTATGTCACTGTAAAACAAGAATAAGTCAGCAGTGAATCAGTTCCTCAGTCTGTAGGGTTCTATCCTTCACTATGGAAGTCAATGAGGTTTTTGCCGTTGAATTTTATGAGGGCAGGATAAGACCTTCGGGAAGCATCTCTAGTGAAGAGAATAGTATATTCTGTAAAAATGAATATGAAAAAGCTTTCCTATATATTTTCACCTGACTATAGGTTCAAATTAATCTTTGAATTGTCTTTGCATATGGTACAGGAAGAGCACAGTCATAATAAACTTTGCCTCCTCCTTGCATAAGCCAGATTGTTTATTGTCTATTCTTGGTGAAAATCTAAGAACGGTGAACAGTACTGAGTTCTTACACAAGATAATCTCAGAGGCTTTCTAAAGCTGTTCCTCACCTGATGAAATGTTTCAGATTCCTCCTCCTGAAAGTGGAATATGAACTATTTCATTGTGTCTAGCCAGCATCACTATCCAAAAATACAAACAATATTGTGTGTGTTTCAAATGCCTTGGTCATTCAACCATCCAAGGTTCACAGAAGATTAATTTGGATAGATGAATGTGGGAATGTCTTCAGAGTTGCAAAAGTTCAATGAGGCAAAACTCAGTAGCTAGTAGAATTCTAACTAAAAGACTGTCAACTAGTAGCTAATGAGATCAAATAGCTTAGGCAGTTGAAAAACTTTTATTGTACTTAAACATCTGAGGTAGGATTATTTAAAAAAAACAACACACACACAAACAACCCACTATGTAGCCTCTGTGAAAAAAGCCCACTTGAAAAATCTAATCATACTTATTTCTACAGAGCTTTCAATCTGCAAAGCTCTGCAAACACATATATTCATAAATCTAATACAAATATGAATTCAGTCATTGAAAAAGAGCTTTCAAAGGACTAAAATGTCTTTGTTTTGAGCCAGATCCTCAGCTGATATTATTGTGTTGTTCCATGAAAGTCATGAGCTGAGGACCTCATCCTTGGTTTCTTATTCAAGGGGCAGTTGTGATTGCATTGACAGAGCAAGCAACCAGGATTCACGTCACAATTTCTAAATCCGGATCTGCAATGGGCTTATTTTATTACTCTTGGTCAGTAGCTCCCTGCACCTTAAAGTTTTAAAAACTGAGCAAAATAATAATAATTACATGGCTGACAAAAAGTCATGATTTTTAGCTGTTAATACTATAACTGGATGGGAAACCATTTGGAAAAAAATTCCAGCCCCAAACCAGGATGAACCATTTAAATTGCAACAATAGGTATAACCCAAATATCTGAAAAGAGTTTGTTTCAGGTCAATTGAAAATTTCATTTAAATTTCAACTTTTAGAATAATTTTGAATAAAATAAATTGAAATTTTCTTTTTAAAAGTTGAAATAGCATGTTTGCACAATTTCAGAACTTTTTCTCAAAAATCATTTTTTGAAACAGAACATTCATAAAAACTGTTTCTTTCCTTGAAAAATTTCAATTGTGAAAATGTTTAACTGAAATATTTCCAATCACCTCTAGTCAGCACACAGTATAATTTGAAAGATCTGACCTAAACTGCAGTTGAACTGTGCTCTTTCCAGTACCACTCTTGGTACATTTTGTGTCTTTAACGGTGAACACTTTGTATAATCTGGCAATGTTGTGAGACTATATTATTTAAAGTTCATACGCTGCTCAACCGAAAGCTATTATGGAAGTGTAAAAAAAAAATTATGAATTAAACACAATGTTTGTATATTCTATTATATTTTTAAAAAGCAAGGAAGTGTTTAAACATGGGGAGGATGAGAGGAGACTCGCTGTACAACTCGTTTTCCTGAAAGAGGATTAAAACTATGAAAAAATATCTGTATTTCAGCTGAAGTGATGTTGCTCCAAAGATGCCAACAGCATTGGAATAACAATAGGGTTTCCATTTCTTGTGTTTGATAGAGTGGAATTTTATTAATAAAATCTCATGTGATCAATACATTTGGTAGTCTTTAAATGTGCCACAGGACTCCTTGTTTGTTTTACTAAGGTTTGATGCATCAGAACACACCTTCATATTGTTTACCATACTGCTGCTGTGCTTATCACATAATAAATCAGATCAATCCAAAAGAGATGCTTTCATAAGTAGGCCTTGGACGGACACACACACATGGATATTTTATGGCCATTACAATATATTGGGTCTAATTCTGTTACGACTGACATGGAAGACAGATATCTGCCAACATTACTGACAGCAGGATTGGGTCAGTCATAGATATTTGCAGTACTTAAATACTACATAACAAAGTGCCTATCTAGGGCTCTACAGACCTGACCCAAAGTCCACTGAAATGAATGAACATCTTTTCATTGACTTCAGTGGAGTTTGGATCAGACCCTAAGAGGGTTTGTCATATATTAATAATTACAAGTTAGTAGCACAACAAAAATAAATGCATCATATTTTCCCCTCTAGTTATGCAGTTAACAAAATCCATTCCAGCTACAGCTCCCACTCTCCGATGCACAAAATTCCATCCTTCAGCACACCCCAAGGGAAAAGAAATGGACCTAACAGCATGCCCTGAAGAGTAACAGCTTTGGGCTCTGTCTATCTTTTCTAACATTTGAATGGATCCTCCTGGGATAAGGAAATTTATCACAGCAAGATGTGCCTTGGAAGTGTTATTGATGCTGTACATAGATTTTTTAAAAAGGAAAAAAAATATGGCACATTACATGCTAGTAACTTTAGTGTTAATCTTTTAGGCATTACATGCTGCACTGAGCGAGTGAGTTTGTGATTTCCTGCCCCACCTCCATGGAAGCAGCAGATGGTTTAAATCTTGACAGGTAGTAAGGAGCTTCTCTAGTGACATTTTTGTAGATAGGAGTTCCTGAAATGACAGGATCTTTTTTTCTGATTCAGCCTGTCTACCACTTTCTAGTAATAATAAGTTAATCACACAGCCTTTCTAGTAGCTTAAGGTCCTATGAGGTAGAGGAGTAGTATTATTCCCATTTTACAGATTGGTCAACTGAGTCATGGTGGCTTTTCCAAAATTACACAACAAGCAGTAACAAGGCTGAAAACACAAACCAGGAGCTCTGACCCTCAAGCCTGTGTATTTACTTCAAGACTAGCCTTCCTCCACTGACCTTTCCTCACAATGGTCCAATCTCCCCCTCCATCTTTACTTTTCCTGAATTTATTTGTATGCCTCTTCTCCTGTCTTCTTCATACCATGGCTGCATCTGAGAGATCAAATTCATGACTATTCAAGGTCAGGAAGTGGCAATGCTGACCACCTCTTCCTCCTTCTCCTCCCTCCTTCATAAAAATCTGATGAGGTTCAGCAAGGAGAGTTCAGTGTCCTGCACTTAGAACAGAAGAATCCCATTCATAGCTACAGACTGGGGACTGACTGCCTAAGCAGAAGTTCTGCAGAAGAGGACCTGGGGTAACCATGGAAAAGAAGCTGGATATGAGTTAACAGTGTGCCCTTATTGCCAAGAAAGCTAATGACATATTGGGCTGCATTAGCAGGAGCATTGCCAGCAGTTCAAAAGGAAGTGATTATTTCTCTCTCTTTGGCACTGGCAAGGCTTTATTTGAAGTACTGTGTTCAGTTTTGGGCCCCTTGCCACAGAAAGGGTGCAGAAGAAATTGAAGAGTCCAGAGGAGCACATGACTTATGAGAAGAGGCTGAGGGAACTAGGCTTGTTTAATCTTCAAAAGAGGAGAATGAGAGAGAATCCTTGAAAAGCAATTCCAGGGAGGATGGAGTGAGGCCGTTCTCACTGGTGTAGCTGACAAAACTAGGAGTAATGGCCTCAAATTGCAGTGGGGAAGGTCTAGGTTGGATATCAGGGAAAACTTTTTTTCAGAAGGAGGGTGGTAAAGCACTGGAATGGGTTAGCTAGGGAGGTGGTGGAATCTCTATCTTTAAAGGTTTCTAAGGTGTGGCTTGACAAAGCCCTGACTTGAATGATTTAGTTGTAGCTGGTCTTGCTTTAAGCCGGGGGTAGGACTAGATGATTTTCTGGCGTCCCTTCAGACCCTAATCTTCTATGACTGCAGCCTCACTGTTCTGGGGATCAGGGACTCAGAGAGAGCAGGAAGAAGGGAAGGGGTGGGGGTAGGGTGAAGTAATTCTTCACCACAGGTTCAGAAGTGCTGACAGTAGCCTCCAGTAGCCAACAGCAGAAGTTGAAAGGAAAATGTTGCTTGTTGCCTACAGCTCTGATTACAAGCAGCATGAAAAAAAAAACATGAGTGAGAGAGAGTTCACAGAAGAAAATGTGTGACTGTCATGTCACATGAATGACATTTGTCAAGCATGGGTTTAGGACCTCAAATCCAGTTCTCTTCCTTAACACAGATCCTGAGCCACAGGGTGTCAGGGAAGCATGTAGTGGTGGATGTAATTCTTTCCAGTGAACCCCAATCCTCGGATCTGCTGTATCTTTTTTTATCCCTGCTCACATGAGTAGATGAAACTACATAATCCTTGCACTAAACACTTAACTGGTGTAAAGTGCTATAGCTCCACTGAAGTAACTGGTAATGTATTGATTTTATATCAGTGGAAGATGTGGCTCTAAGTTGTGGTTTTTTTTAAAAAAATATGATCAACAACATTAAGTTCTCAATAAATAAAATGCTAATTATTGAAAGAAGAACATTTAAAAATGCACAGTCCACCTTATTAAAATCTGATCCAGTTCCCAGAGACTTGGGAGTCTTTGCTTTGATTTCAATGGGATTTGATTTGACACTTCAATTCTTTTTTTAAAAAAAATAAAAAAATAAAATCATTGACAGAGTATGACCTTGTATTTTAAGTTTCAAACCAGAACAAAAAATGTTTTAGCCAAGTAATAGACAGACCCCTATACATCAGCCACCACAGCTTAAACACTAATAGAAAATGTAGTGTAGTAGCATCAATGGCATGTCTGTTCAAAGATTTCTTGTTTTTCTAGTGAAATGTGTCAGGGATCACTGAATAATAAAAAGAATACTTACAAGGATTTCAGTCAATTAGATCAAAATTTGACATAATGTATCAGTGAATTGAGATATTTTTTTGTTGTCATTATTCTGAAGAGACTGTGCTATAGTGGACTTTTCCATTATCTGCATGTTTCTAGTTGAGAAGGGAATAGTTTCAAAATTCATGCCCACTATTAGCTTTTGAAATAGTTGTGATTTTATGAAATTTTAATCCTAAATCTTTTGAACAGTAATTATTTTTATTATATGGGATTTACTTCCTTTCCAAGAAAATTAAGAGATACTTCCTTTTACTGTCATGTTCAAGTTGAAATAGTTATGTATCTTGATCATTTACTGTAGTATTGACATACCAAATGCTTCTAATTTTCATATATTATCCAGTTAGGAGGTTATACTTTGCTTTGTAATTACTTTTTAAAAAAAAAATCTGGTACAAAGGAAAACTGAGAGATTTATAAAAATAAACAGGAGTATGTATGTAGGATAATTAGAGAGCAAAAACTATTAAAGAACTGCAGTATTTCTATCACCAATAAAGATTTCTTCTAACATGTTTCTGGCAGCAAAAAGTAAAGGAGAAAATTGAGTCACAAAATACAATAATATAGAACTGGAGAGGAGAGGGGGAAAATGAGACTGATTAATAGTTATTTCCATTGTTCCTTAAGAAAAAGAAAGCAAAGTAGCAGAGCGAACACAATAGCATCAAAGTGTATTTTGGTAGTCAGAAAATATTCTAATGAAAACATGACAATGTCATCCCCAGTTCTGGAATCTCCCTCCTGCCCAAATTGTCATTCCTCTATCTCCATGTGTATGAAAGCTGCCCTCCCCCCGCTGCATATGCTTAGAAAGGAAGAACAATCTGATGGTTAGATTGATAATCTGGGGCTCTATTGTCTGGGGTTCAATTCTGTACCCTTCCACAGATTTTTCTATGCAACAATGGACAAGCCTTTTGGGGTGGGATCCATGAAGGTATACAAGTATTACAACACTGAGCACTAGAGCACCTGGGGGGGGGGGGAATCACATGACCAACAATGGAATCCACAAAGCCAATTTGGTCCCTGCATTCCTTATGTGATGAATGGGAAGAGATAGGTACTGAAGAATATGATCCACAAAAGCCAGGATGCTAAGTAAGTTGCTGCCTGAGCTAACCAATAGGCAGTTGAGGAGAGGGGTGTGTGCTAAGCTCCATCACACTCTTGGAGATAGAAGCCCATATCTCTGCTTAGTTTAGGAACCTACGTTGCCTAGCTTCGGGTTCCCTTTTGTGGATTTCTGTTTTTTGAGTTGGGGCTGTCTTGCTGCACTCAAAAACTGAAGAGGTGGCAGCAGATTCCATCTAATTCAATTGTTAGAGCACTTGCCTGCATGAGGGAGAAAGTTTCAAATCATCCCTCCCTCTTGTGGTGGGAGGGGAAGGTTTTGAACAGAGGTATCGCACAACACAGAGCCATGATCTAACCACTGAGCTACAGGGTATTCTGATGTAGAGCACTTTGAATCACTCCTTCTGTAGCTATTCCACTGTGGATAACTATGAAAGAGTGATAGGGCGTGGGTATTTGACCTTGTGCCTCGCGCTTGCCTGCCCTTACCTCTTCTCTAGATAGCATTCTCTCTCTAGTTCAAAGTGAAGGAGACATCAGGCCAGCAAAAGAGGAAAAACGGGTCTGTAGTCTAGTGGTTCGGGCACATATTGGACTTACTGACAATCCAAGGTCCAGTCCTCCTTCCTATCATCCTTTCATTATTTATCCATGGTAAAACAAGTTCAGTGGGAGAAACTGAGAGAACTCTCCCCATCATAATATTCCATAATTCAATGATTAAAACACTGTCCTGAGAGGTGGGAGACACCTGTTCAAATCATTTACTTGTATCTGGCAGAGAGAGGCAAATTAAACCTGTCTCTCTCATCTCTCAGGCAAGTGTTCTAACCACTGACCTAAAAGTCATAAGGTGGGTACTGTCTGCACCTCTGGCTAAATCTTCAATGAGACCCCCCAATACAGTAGGTTGCATCTGAACATGCCTACTGGATAAGGCCCCAGATATGACAAATGTGGCCAAAAACAATCTTCCTCGAGTTTGGGAATCACTATAGGGCTTAGGCAGCAGGCAAATATTGGGATCCTTGAGGGAGGCAACAGTGTATGTGTTCAAAGGCTATAACGGAGGTGCCTAGGTAACATTTACTGCAAAATCTTAGAGACCTACAAAGTTCAATGGGAGTTTTCTGGATCACACTGGAGCCAAAACTGGGATTTAGGTTCCTAAACCTGAGACCTGAGTACCCAAATACCTTTGTAGCTTGAGCCTTTGTGCCTCAGGTCCCCGTTTGTAAAATGTTGATAGTAGCACTATTTTAGATGGGTTTTGTAAGGAAAAATACATTTAATATTGTAAAATGAGGTGCTATGACACTATGTAATAGAAGTCCATAAGTACTTGAGAAGGATGGCACACTTCTTCTAAAACACCTAACATCCACAATTCTTATACATAAATCCTTTGGTAGAAGCCCAGTAACAATAACTGAATACATATAATAGTTAAATTATATTTTATTGCATAATGAATTCTTTGCTATAACTTTTTTTTTCTAAAAAATGTCATTTAAATAACAGAGTAACAAAGGCAATGTGTCATCAGCCTTGATTTTATATATAATTCCCCCTCCCACCCACAAAAATAAAGTAGTTGTGAAAATGCAGATAACTAGGTTAAGAACAGAAATCTGTTTCATTATGGAAATTGTCATTTTTGTTATAAGCAGTCTTCTTAAAAAATATAAATGCATATTACTAACCAGAGTCAATAACATTTAACTCATAATTATTTCACCCTGAATTACATCAGATGTCAAATACAATAAGAAATGCCATCTGAAAAATGCTTTCATAACTGTCTTCAGACAGTTGACTGATCTCTTAATAGTTGTTGATGGATAGAGATTTCAAGGGGTGATGAGAAAACACTATTATTTTATTATTATTATTATTATAGTAGTCTGAATTTATCAAATTTATCATTTGCTTACACAGTCTTGCAAAATCATCATGCTTATGGACATAAGATTTTAAGAGGCCAATAGACGTCAACACATCTCAGTTTAAGAAAACTTTGAAATAAAGACAAACTGCCACATTTATATGGGGTTAAGACATACTGACAAAAAAATGAATATGGAAACCTGCACAAGTCACATTTCCAAAGTATGCCATAGCAAAGAAACTACATCAAGATACAATGCCCATCTATCATTGTATCTCATCCATTAAATAATTGGGAACATAGGAAGGATGGGGATAAACATGGTAAAAACCTTTGATAAGATGTAAGAGCGCTGTGGTTATCTTTGAATCTAGCTATAGGCAAATAACTAGTAAAATGTTTAAGCAGACTGATATGGGATACATACACTTTTCCAAAGCACTGCTCCCCAAACCCTGCTTTTCTAAGCCTGGTATAAAGTAAGTGACAAAGTGCAATTAAAATAAAAGATTGCAGAGATCTTTTTAATGTTACTTGGCTGCTCCACATACAAGTGTATTGGAGCAAGAAAGCTGGGTATTCTACTGGATCTGAAGTTGAACAGTAGAAAGAAGAAAAAGAAACGAATAGGACACCATGGGGAATAGTCTGCAGAAGATAGAAATAGAGAGTCTGGCTGAAAAGTAAAACTGAGCATCCTAGTTAAATAGCTATCAAAATCAGTAATAAGAGCAAGGTAAGAGCCCCCTCCCACTCTCTTTGCTCCAAGCTGCATAAAAGGCTTGGGGCTGGGTAAATCGGGTTCTAAAAGCCCTAAGACTGGCTGGGACAGGATCTCCTTGGCATAGGCACTGAGGAAGATGGTTATAAAGTTGCCTTTCTAGTCTTCTCTGCCAAGGAGTGACAGGGATACTGCATGCAGCAGTACAGAAATTCTAGGCAATGCTGACATCCACAGAGGCTGCCATAATTTAAACAGTTTCTCAGGTTTGTCTAAATTATGTGTGGGACAGCCCCATGAGTAGCCCAGAATAGGGGCCATGCAAAGTTGGCTACAGCTATTAGAGATACTGCACAGAATTTCACCCCCAATGCTTAAAGATTAGACTTTGTCATCTAACTCTTTTTTCTTGTCATAGATTTAGTAACTGATTTTCAGAAATGCATACACACATTGCCATGTCTTCCAAATGTGCCGAATCAGTCACAGTTTGTTCTAAGAGATGAGGCTTCTAAATTGTTGCACTGGTTAATCAGTTAGTTATTTGATCTTCTTCTCAAGTGTTTTAAAGTATAGGAATTCCCCCCCCCCGCCACCCCTCCCCCCATGTTCTCCAGAACCAGGGAGGAAAATTTTCACCATTTTTGCTATAAAACTTTCATTTTGGCTACCAGGAAACATTGAATTTGGTGGTGGATTATAAAATCCATAAATATTTGTGAATAAAAAATGGGTAGTTCTGCAAAGCCCATAGTGAACCAGCCAGTCTAATGGATCCCACTTCCAATTTTATTGTGAAATGCAATATTTCAGATTTAATAATTTTTGTAACTTCATTGCTAAAAACAAACAACTGTCACAGGAGAGTTCTCTAGTATACTAACAAAAGGACAAGGAAAGACTTGGAGCTAACTTTGATTTACTGTAATCTAAATCCTTTAAACAGCTGCTGCAACAACACATGAAGGTGGCTTTGTACAGTTGCAAGACCTTTCTTTTATTAAGCCCTGATTAAGGAGCAAATAAGAGAAGTGGTTGCAAATAGTCAAGGGAGGCATTTACATCTGGTAAACAAGCTGATTTTTATTTCATTTTAAGATAGCTTGTGCAATGTAAAGCCTCCTTTGTAATTTGGAAGGTAAAATGCTAGCCATTCTCTTTGCTTGTGACTGATATTTTTAGCTTTTTCCAGGTTTTTACTATAACAGGGACACTCAGAGTTTTTCATTGATGGAGATGGAGAAGTACAGAACTATGTTCAGTAGCAGGCTGTAGCAATGCTGTTTGAAATGTGCAGACTTAATTTTTAAAGGATTAGACCAATAAATCTCTATTTACAGGGCTCAAATGTATATTCTCATAAGGGTTATGAAAAGGAATGTTCCAAGAGGTTCAGGGGGGCTGCAAAGCAGCTTCCCCACAGCTCCGCTGAAACAATTATGTATCAATGTAGGATGAACAGCTGTCCCAATTTTATAAGGACAGTACTGATATCTGGGGCTGTGTCTTATATAGGTGTCTATCACCCACCCACACTGTGTCCCAGTTTTTCATACTTGCTATCTGGTCACCCTACTTAAACACAAATTTTCTAAATTTCCTTCTATCTTAAATGATTAAGTTAAAAATAGTATACAAGTTAGAGACCAATTCTGCCTTAGTAACTTGGGTGGAGTTTGTTGATTTTAAAATCTTATTGCATTTGCACTTTTTAAAAAAATGAATTATGTAGGAGATACAGACTCAGACAAGTAAGTAAAATGGGGCAGAAATGCTGCAAAATGGTAGAATTCGATGAACTAAATCAACAGTGGGAGCATCTGGACATTTAATTTCCTCCCTCACTCAACACACACACATATGTATATCTGTCAGAGTCCAGTCATCTCCACAAGGAAGCAAAAAGGTGTATAGCACTTTGCATGAAAAGATCTAATATGGAAACAGCAGTGCTGTCATGATATTCCTGTGTGCAATGCAGCATAGGCTCCACTGAGAATATAGGTGCTTCAAAGAAACCAGTATGAGCAGAGAAACAAGCATTGCAGAATGTTCTCCCCTATAAATTAATATCCAGAGGAAGGGCTAAGTCAGTTTAACTCAGAGTTGTCCAACATGCCACCCTCAGGCCAGACTGTGGTCGGTCAAAGGCCACAGTCCAGCCTGCCAGCCCTGACTCTGCTCCAGCTCCAAGCTGGCCCAGTCCCTCTCCTCCATCCCCAAGCCAGCAGGCAGAGGGTGGGGGGGGGGAGCGGAGTGGCAGCAGCCTCTCCTCTCCCCTACAACCTGGCTGGCCCCAGAGCCAGCTGGAGAGGGTCAGGAAGGAATCACAACAGCAATCCCCTAGTCAGCCTGTGGGGCGCAGCAGCAGTCCCAGCTTGGTTCCAGCCCCAAGTCAGCCCATTCCATCTTCTCTCGCCCCAGAGCCTGCTGGCTGGCGGAGCTGAGCAGCAGGGTTAGAGACAGCCAGCAAGCCAGACCCCTTCCTTTACCCTGCAGCTCTGAGTCGCTCAGCTCTGGGACTGGAGCTGACCAACGGGGTGGGGTGGAGCAGAGTGGCAGGCCTGGGGCTGGCTGGCCAATGGGGGGGGAGGGGGCAGAGCAGAGTGGCAGGCTTGGGGCTGGCTGGTCAAGCAGAACAGCTGACAGGCAAGACAAAGCAGCAGGTCCCCACTTCTCCTCCTTTTCTTTCTAGCCTTGAGGAGGCCCAGACCATGTGATGGGGCTGGAGGGGCAGACGGAGCAGAGCTGGGGCCTGCTGGCAGGGCAGAGCAGCAGGCATCGCCTCCCCCAGCTAGGCCACTCTTACCTGCCCCTTTCTTCACCTACAGCAGAGCCAGCTGGGGGAAGCAGATTGGCAGCACCCCTTCATCTCCACTCTCCTCCCCTCTATATATATTGCCACTCCTATCCCTCCCCTGGGATGACATCCCTCGCTGGTCCTTCCTTCCCACACAACCCCCTCCTGAAGCCACTCCCCCCCACAAGTATGGACCCCCCACCCAGGGTATCTGGGGACAGTGCTAGGACCCCTCTTGCTGTGTTCAGTGAGGTGAGGTCAAGGTGGGGAGCAAATAGAGGTTTGGCTCCCAAATGCCAGAGACCCTTGTTATGGCAGGTAGCTTAAAATTTCAGCTGGGGGACAGGCCATGGGCTCAGGCTAAGTTAAAATAAAGGGTTTTGTCTGTATTTGAGAGACTTCCCAAAATAGCTTGTAGTAAACAACTCTATCCTACAACAGCCTGAGCTCAGCAAGTGTGTCTTGTGACATCTCCCTTAACTGGTAACATTGTGGTTAAATGCTTGTGCAAGAAGAACCCTTGGCTATGTCTACACTAAAAAAAGTTAGGTCAACTTTGTTAAGTCAACTTAATAAGGTTGACTTTAAGTTGACTTAAAGCCAACCTTAAGTCGACAAAGTTAAGTTGATTTAGTCCACTTTGTTAAGTCAACCTAACGGCCCTCAAGTTGACTTAATAAAGTCAACTTAAGTGTTACTCTACATCCACACTGTACTTAAGTCGATTTAAGGAGTCAACTCAAGGCTTAAGTCAATCTAATGGGCGGTTCTTATTTGGTCAACTTAAGCTTTCATTAAGTCGACTTAAGGAATTTCTTAAGTCGATTTGTGTGGCTGGGGAGTAATTTAGGTCAACTTAAGTCAACTTAGATTGCTAGTGTATACATACCCCTTGAGAAGATGTAGGGTGGGCCTCTCAAGAGTAAGGAAATCACCCTCAAGATAAAATTGCTGGATGCAGCAGCTTTTATTGTATAAAAAGTGCAAATTTTGATTATATAGAAATTTTATGGCCTAAATTACTCAACCTGCTAAGGGCAGCAAGAATGATTGAGAAAGAGGTACATGTGTGGGGTAAATGAAAGTTCCTGACCAAGGGCAAAACTCGTTGACTGGCCAGAACCCAGGAGTGCCAATCAAGAAAGGAGACAGGACCAGTCGAAAACAACTCCAGATGGGATGGAGGAGCATAAAGAGGGGTGGCTTCACCCAGCCCCCTTGATCGATTCATCCATAAAACAACTCAGCTCAGGAGTATTGGGAAAGAAGACCGACATCAACGCAATGGGGTCAGTGCGCACTGCAAATTCCTCACCCCCTGAAACCTTGGCACCTGGGCTAATTTTGACCTGGCCAGTCTTAAAGTAAGCACCGTGTATTGTAAATATGAATGGTGTAAGCGAGTGGTTGTGTGGTAGGAAAAGTGGTGTTGGCTGCGTTTTATGCTGTTTTACGTAAAGTTTATTATTAAGGTTAAATGATATATGCTGTAAGATATACTATTTGTGATATTCACCTGGAGTCAGCAGCCCATGAGAAGGAGTATGAGCGCTTAATCTTCGGTTTATAATCTCATGGCATGCTGTATCCTGTGGGTTGCCCTGTTTGATTGCTTATTGTATATTGTCTCTAAACTGCTGCTAAACTTCTCCTAAATTTGTACTCACATTCTGTCAATAAAAGTCATATAAAAGGTGATCAATATTAAAGGAGCATCCAGTGTCTCTCTCCCCGTTCAGACCCCGCATAGGCCCTCAACCCCCAGAGTGAGGAAAAAATTCCAAAGTGGCCCCTGACTTGAAAAGGTTGGACATCCTTCATTTAACTCAGCAGCTTTAACAGATTCTGCTCTCCACATGCATCTGCCTGGCCATTGCAGAAGGATGATATGGGCAAGACAAAGAAAGGAAGAGTCAGTGAGAAATAGAGAGTAAATGTCTTCTCCAAGGCTGTCCGCAGCACAGAGTGACTTTAACCTTTAATTGGGACAATGACTATCCTTTCTGCACTAGCTCAGCTGCACTAGTGGTGCCTTGAGGAAGATGAAGGATGAAGCCAAAATTCCATCTCCTCTCCACCCACCTGTGCAGACACTGGTGATGGAGGTAGCCTGATCCAGAGGCTAAGGGATATCTTTAGCCACACACACACACACACACACACACACACACACACACACACACACAC
>ML685784.1:5143963-5176483 GCA_007922175.1 Pelusios castaneus | reverse complement strand
TAGATAGATAGATAGATAGATAGATAGATAGATAGATAGATAGATAGGGATACTTAAAGCAGCGGAAGCCTGGGTGCTGCTCCCCCTTCCCACCCCAAGGCAGGGCCAGATTAACCATCCTGGGAGCCCCGGGCTGCTCCCCACCATGGGGGCCACTCCTGGCTGGGCCTTTCTTGACCACGCCCCCCATCACTGGGCGGAGCAAACAGGGGCTCCCACCCCACTCCACCCCCGGGTGCAGGCCAGATGGTTTAGGGGCAGAGCTAGGTAGAGCACAGAGCCGGGGCTTGGACTCCCTGGCTCCAGGGCACTATTTGCTGCCCCACCACCCCACCGGCACTGAGCAGAACAGGTGCTGGATTTTCAGAGGGGTTTTAGGAGCTGGAGCCCAGGGCCCCCTTTTGGGCCATGGTCTGGGCTTTAAGCCCCTAAAGCCCCTTTGATAATCTAGCCCTGCCCCCGGGCCCTGGGCAGCTGCCTGTGCTTTCCTTACCTTAACATGTTGGGATTTTTATTTTTAAGTGTACCTCTAGCTCTGAATTTTCTGGGTTTGTAATGCTTGGTTTAGAGATGATTACTTCATCCATATAACATTTTTTCCCCCTTCAATTAGTGATCCATACTCTGAACTTTAACTCCATTTTAACACAGATTTTTTTTTGTTTTATTTTTGTTTGTTTCTTTGTTTTATGTGTGTAGGGGAAGTATATTATAAATACAGATTTTATATATATATATATATATATATATATATATATATATATATATATATTAATGTGTGGCATTTAGATACCATGGCACTTACTGTTGAAGAAGAACCTACCAACCATATCATTCTTCAAAATTCCCCTTCCTGAAAGTATTGTTACAAAAAAAGTGAAAAATTAAAACTGAATGTGAATATTAACAGTTAGTTGAATTATTGCTTTAATATTTGGAGAATGGGTTTGGCTCAAAATTTAACATTTGTTCAGTTTCTTTTCCATCCCAAGCCACTTTTCAGTTATGAGTAATTCATTAAACATTTTTCCCCATTTAGAGCTGAATCAACTCCATTGGAAAACTTTAAATGGTAAGTTAAAAAGTTTTCTAAAGTTTGAATAAAGTATTTGTCCCCATTTCCTATGGAACTATTTAAAATCTATGAAATTTAAATAAAAATATGACTTTAAAATATTTAATAGTTAAAACAAATTAAACATGACCACTCAGATGGATTTTGATGTTTTAAATCCCTTAGAAAATACTGATTCAGTTCTTACATGCAAGTTCATTTTTGTTGCATATAAAAACAACTGCAAATTGGTTATAGACATTGTTCCTGAATTTGTTGAAAAATATAAAGAACCATCCAACTCCAGTTATGGGTAAAGGAATAAGATGCCTGTGCACTTTCATGGAAGTTGGTTTCTCCCTGATTTTTTCATCCATCTCTCACAAAGTTTAATGGAAAGGCTCCAATAATCTATAAAATAAGTTAGTCTGAGCCCATAGAGAATTTTGGGAACCCTTACATGTTCTTTCAGTTAGAAAGATTCTATTAGTGCCAGCGGAGTCTCCCATGTCAAAGATAGAGACGGGCAGAATATTTCAAACCAGGGAATTTTTCAGTGGCATCCAATGGATATTTGAGGTGTATTTATTCTACAGGTGATCTCTGAAGCTTCATGAAAATGCTGTTTGTGAAGTTAAAAAGTTCTTCAATGCAGCTCTGGGTCATTCAGATAAGAAAAGTTTCACAGTTCAGGGCAACTGCATTTGTATTCTCTCTCAAGAATTCAGCAAGGACACCCACTCTAGGCTTCTGACTACCCAGCCATTGCCTCTCTTGGGTGGAGAGATACATCTCTTTCCCTTCTGATCAGGGTATTTCCAGGCTAAAGAGTTCCCTGAGTATTCTGCGACCTTCCCAGTAAAAGACAGACTGTTTAAGAAGGTCTGTTTTGCTTCTTTCCTCAGAGATGGCAGAAAGTGAAATAGACACAATATACAAGCTCTTTATAAACACGTGTATGTAGTTCTAGGGTAAAAGCATGACAGCAAAAATGTATTAAAAACAATGAACACATTCACGTTAATAATCTCACCATAGATCACCAACTCACTCAAATGTGGACCAGTTTGGTCACTAGTCCTTAAAATCCCATATATGATATTTTCCTCTGGTCACAAGTGAATCACAGCTTCAGCTCAGAACCATTACCCAAGTCTTATGGGGACTCAAAATACTAAATACTTTCATATTCTTCTCTCAAGATTGGGTTCCCTGTTGGACCAAAATTCATGTTCATTTGCTGGCTCAGAAGGAAAGACCTGAGTCAGTTTAAATTTGTGTTATTTATCCAAAACTCCTTTCTTTGTTGGTCCCTGAAGAATCCAGTTTGGACCAGTACATGCAAGGTGGTAGTAGCTCTCTGGAGATATTACAACCTGAGTGAAATAGCTTTACTATCCTTCACTGTTCTTAGTTTCAGAAGGGCTGAGGTCTTCTCACATGGAAAGACCAGCAAACTCCAATACTATATTAATATTGATTTCTAAAATACTGAAAGGTATTCCAGGAAAGTTACCTTAATTCAGTAAGATTTATCCAGAATATTACAGAATATTGTCATATCTGTCATAGGAGGAAGGATAGTTTGGAGGTAAAGACACTAAACTGGACTCAGAAGATCTGTTCAATAGCCAGCTCTAGACTTGGAAAAGCAATAGGATATTGGAAGATACACTTGACCCTTCCATGCCTAGTTTCATCATCTGTAAAACTGGGATATCAATTTCATAACTTAAAGGGATATTATCAGTGAAAAATAATTTCTGTATATGATACACTCTGATACTATGGTGATGGAGGTCATACAGAAGGCTAATATTTTGAGCAAAGAAGAGTGTTAAGATTTCAGCTCTTAAGGGAAGAGCAAATGAAGTTGCAGAATGACAAAGAAAAATGGTAATTATTATTATTATTATTAAGTACCGGTTATATTTTCTTGACTGAAGAGACATATATCAATTGTAGCTTTGTTCAAGGAAGAAATATAGATCTTTTATGGCAATGTGAACTGGGTCTAGGCTTTGGCCCTGTAATTATACAAAATGAATATAGGCATTTCTTTTGCATTCTGAGAAGAGGTAAAACTTGTATGCCATGGAGGGCATCAGTAGTAGAATACATATATTTTTTTAAAAAAGGAACCCTGTAGCACTTTTAAAGATTAACAAATTTATTTATCACATGAGCTTTCATTGGAGAAAATACCATTTTGTCAGACACTTTGAAGATGGGCAACTTATAGAATGGGAGGAAAATAAATGCAAGGAAGTGTAAGACGGGATCAGATCAGACTGTAACAGCAAATCAAAACAGATGATAAGATTCAAACACTGGGGAACAGTGTATAGAGTAGTAGAGTGTTGGTCACCCCTCAACTGCTGGGTCAGAGGGAGCTCACACCAGCTCTCTATGTCACCATCTATTGCCAAGTCAGAACTGGCCAAGAAGTTATTTAGGGGAGCTCTGGCAAAGGAAAGCAGCTGGGGGGCATGAACAAGTATGCACTTGATGGTTCTTGGGTTTCAGGCAGTGCAAAGCAGGTACACCATCTAGAGCCTCTGGCCTTAGGCAGGGCAAGGCAAGTACATAGTCTGTAAATTCTGGGCACTTAGGAAGGGGCAGAGCCCAACCAATAGGCTACAATGTCCAGGTAGAGGGTTGAACGCTTCAGCAGTCTAGGGCTCAGGTCTCCATGGAGGAGCAGCCACCCTAGGGGTAGAGTGGCAGAGGGTATTGGGACGTGGGCCCACTCGACTCCACCACATCCCAGTCCAGGCTCCTAACAGTGGGGGAGTGATCAGCCACTGGAGCAGGAGATCTAACTGTAATGCAGTGACTGGATCTTAGGACCCCATGCAGCAAAATTGCAGTAGCCATTCATGGGCTACTTCCTACCTTCTCCTCAGTGTGGACCTGGGTTCATTGGGTGTCTTTGGTTACCGTGAGGTAGGTGGCCAGTGGCAGTCCTGGCAGTTCCCTTGCAAGCATGGCTTCCCAGGAGACAAGGCATCTCTGGGCCTGTCTGCAAAGCCAGCAGCCTGCAGCAAGCTAGATGTGTCCATCTCCCTGGCTGTCTCAGCCACAATTGAGCTAGAAACCCTGCCTTTTTTAATTTCATTATATTTTATTTTTACTTCCTTTCCCATTCACTCACTTCTAGTGAGGTTGGTTTTACTCTGCCCACTTGCATAGGGAGGATAGGTCCTCTCCTCCGACTCTGAGGCTATGTACACACGATCAGATTAAAGGGTAACATGGCAATCGCGCTATAAAAAACACGTGACCTTTATTGCGGGATAACGCGTACACACGTCGCTCCTTGCAACGCAACAGAATTCCTTGCATTATCGCGGTTGAGCGCAATGAATTCTGGGCACCTATCCCATCGTTCCATTTTCCCTGAATCGGCGCTTGGAATCATGGGATGAAGGAAAGGAACGCAAAGCGCCATGGGTAAACTCTCAGTTTCCCGTGGTGCCTTGTGTTCCCCTTGCGTCTTCCTCATTTCCAATAGCAACTTGTGCCTATTTTCAACAGTGCAGTGATGCACCGCACCACTTGCAAGCAATCGCAACAGCGACAGCATGGATCCTGCTCTGATCTCCACTGTCGCCTTCAACATTCTGAATACATCTCGGCTTGTTGCTCAGTACGCAATGAGCTCCGAGTCAGACGAGGACACTGAGGAGCAGGGGCTGATCAATGCCATGCAGAGCAACAGCACCGCGTTGCTCAGCTCCTTCACTGATCATCTGCACACGGTGCAACACCGTTTCTGGTCGTGAGAGACGAGCACTGAGTGGTGGGAGCGCATTGTTATGCAGCTGTGGGATGATGAGCAGTGGGTACAGAACTTTTGAATGCGGAAAGCAGCCTTTCTGGAACTGTGTTCCCAGTTGGCCCCTGCCCTGCGATGGAAAGATGCCAACATGAGGTCAGCCCTAACCGTGCAGAAGCATGTAGCAATTGCTGTCTGGAAGATGGCGACTCCTGACTGCTACCGGTCGGTTGCAAACCAGTTTGGAGTCAGGAGGTCCACCGTCAGATTAGCCCTCTCACAAGTGTGCCAAGCCAACAATCGTGTTCTGCTACGGAGGACGGTGACGTTGGGCAATGTTCGTGAGATTGTGGACGGCTTTGCTGCCATGGGATTCCCTAACTGCGGGGGAGCCATAGACGGCACATATATCCCAATTTTGGCTCCAGACCATCTCACGACCGAGTATATCAACAGGAAGGGCTACTTCTCCATGGTGCTGCAAGGACTCGTGGATCACAAGGGGCGTTTTACGGACATCAATGCTGGGTAGTCGGGAAAGGTGCATGATGCCCGCATTTTCAGGAACACTGGTCTGTACCGGAAGCTGCAAGGGGGTACCTTTTTCCTTGATCAAAAAATTACAGTGGGGGATGTGGAGATGCCCATAGTCATCCTCGGAGACCCAGCATACCCACTGATGCCATGGCTCATGAAGCCGTACACCGGGAACCTAGATCGCAGCAAGGAGCGGTTCAATTACAGATTGAGCCACTGCAGAATGACTGTGGAGTGTGCCTTCAGCCATTTAAAAGGGCACTGGCAATGTTTGTATGGGAGGCTGGACTTGGCGGAGGACCACATCCCTGCTGTGATTGCATCGTGTTGTGTCCTCCATAACATTTGTGAAAACAAGGGAGAAAAGTTTTCCCCGGTGTGGGCTATGGAGGCACAGCGCCTTGAGGAAGCATACGAACAGCCAGCCACTACAAGTATTAGGGTGGCCCAAGGAGAAGCTGCTCGCATAAGGGAGGCACTCAGGGAGCATTTCAATTATGCCTTCCCCTAGTTAACTTCCAGGACACATCAGATGCACCTTATGAGATTTTAAATGTGTGTGTACAAATAAAGCCACTCTTCAAATTATTTGTTACTGTTTTTATTCAAACCTAAAAGGTGGGGTGGAGGGGTTACAGGTGGGTGTAGCTCCGGGTCTCTAAAAAGTAGCTGGGGGGGGGGACTGGATGTTGTACTATACCGGGGGGAAGGGTGGCCTTCAAAGAAATGCTTTGAGGGACTACGGGGAGTGGGAGGCAGACACGGCTGAACTGTCTGGAGTGGATCCCGGACATTAATCGCCTGGGACTGCAAAGCAATCATGCTCTTGAACAGTTCTGTTTGCTCCTTTATGACACTTATCAGTTCGTCTCTATGTTTCTGCCTCCTCTGTTGGGATTCCTCTCTCCAGGCTCGATTCTCCCTTGTGGATTCCTGTGTTGCTTTCAGCAGGTCCTGAAACATATCCTCCCTGTTTCTTCGAGCATGCCACCGAATGTTTCTCATTCGGTCAGCTGGGGTAGACACTGGCCTTGTGAAGGTCGAATCTAATAAAAAACATAACAATAAAGAAATTGTTAACACATAGCATAGATAACCAATATAACCTTCCAGTAGCACATTCCACTGGAAGGTACAGGGCAGTCAACATCCTATGCTTTGCTGAAGCGGACAAGGTACGTCCTAATAGACGGCTTACTGGGGGCTAACATTCAGCACTGGGCACACAGATGGAACCCAATATCTCTCTCTTCAGAGTCCCCCTGCCAGCTAGAATACATATCCTACATGCCACCGGTTGCAAGCCAGGACCATATGCTGCTGCACTGTGTGCTGCCATGGTTCCCAGGGCTGTGCTTTGCAGCTGGCGAGGCAGAGTATCCGTCTTTGGGAGCGTAGACACAAACGCTCTCCCGTCTAACCTGAGTATTAGGCTCTGGAGGTACATCGATGAAACCTTTACTGACCTAAATGCAGAAGATTATTTTACAATAACTGCTTGTGTTGATGCACTTCTAATGAATGCAGAGTAAATAGCATGCACAGCGGGGACCAGCAAGCACCCCCACCCTGGACAATGATACTTTAGCAGGAGCCATAGCTGCATGAAGGAGAAACTTACCCGAACCCCCCTCTGCCACCTCAGAGGACACACTGCAGTTCAAGCCGTGGGTGGATGTCTCAGCTGGGGTGCAGAAGAGCTCCTGGTTACACGCTGTTGCACTTTCCTCCGTGTCATCCTCCATCTCCTTCCCCTCCTCCTCAACAACGTCCTCATCCTGCTCGGCTCTGGCATTCACTGGATGAGGGGGGGCTTATGTGTCCACGGGACTCTTGGCAGTGGTTGTGGGGTCCCCACTGAGGATGGCTTCTATCTCCTTATAGTACCTGCATGTAGCAGGCACTGATCCAGAACGGCGGTTTGCCTCCTTCGCTCGGTGATAGGTGATTCTTAGCTCCTTTACCTTTGATCTGCACTGCACAGTGTCTCTATCATGCCCTCTCTCTGAGATGGCCCAAGAAATTATGCCAAATGTATCATAATTCCTCCTGCTGCCGCGTAGCTGCCCCTGCACAGCGGACTCTCCCCAGATGCTGATCAGGTCCAGTACCTCTGCCGTGCTCCAAAGGGGTGCGCGTCTTCCACGACGGGCCGCTATTGCTACTGATGATCGGAGCTGCACTCCACTCCACAAGGAAGAGAACAGGAAGTGAAACAGACGAGAAATTTGAAAATCCCAGGAATCAGTTCGGGGCGGGGACAGTTTTGTCACGGCCACAGAGCGGGTGGGGGGAAGACCAGAGAGGACGACTTTGGAATGCTGGGACACTTCCGTAGGCCCATCATTGCGCGGTAAGCGTACACATGAGCGCAAAGGCGCAACAGCTGTTCCGTGTTAGCTGTTATCACCCTCGTTGAGGTGTGTTTTGTATTGCGCTACAACAAGGCGGTTAACGCGCAACAGCCCTGTTGCACGTGTGAACGCCGTTGTTGCTATCGCGCGGTAATGAGTTTTAATGCGCGATAAACTGATCGTGTGTACAAGGCCTGAGGAAAGCCACACTGCCTCACTACACATCCCACTGGTGAAAATATACTGCCATCTGACTGACATATTTATCACAAGCTGTCTGTTAAGAGAAGTCTATTAGGCGAAGAAATAGTACAAGAATAGCACTACCATATTGAGTCATTGATATTCCACAACTCACTTGACTCCTATATGGCATAATTGGGAAAATATCTATGCTTCATTCAAAAGCTTCCTTTCATATCATACTCTTTAATGTTAGATTTTCCAACCTTTATTTTACTAAGTATAGCTTGGTAACAGGATAAAAATGTAACAACAAATTATGCCTTTACAACATTTTCTTCTTAAATCTTAACATCACTTTTTTTCTGTCAAGTTATGATAATCTCAATATTAAAAAATCAAAGAACAAAACCAAAACAAGAAAGTCAGTTTATAGTGTGTTATTACCATCTATCACTGTACTTTGTTTTCTTCTTTCTTTGATAGACGTAAATATAGAACAGATGACTCGAATAAACAATTTCATAAAGCATGTTATTTACATATGCTTTTTAAACAGGTTTCTCTTTTGATCTTTAATTCTGGATTATAAACTGAAGACCATTTTCTCTTTCTTCTTCCCTCCCTCCTCCATCTTTTTCTTTCTACCTTCAAAAAAAGAAATTTGCTGTTGAAAGTCTGAACAATGTTGCCATGTAATTTTAATGAAGTAATTTCTTTGTCATTTTCAGTGTATTATATATCTTATTGTAATTTCTTGGCGTATCCCTGAGGGTTTTCTTGTTTAAATTGGTTTGCAGCTGTATTACTATATAACAATTTTAAACACAACTTAGATAGTGTTACTGATAAAAGCAAAGCCTTAGTAGAAAAATTCAAAAATCCCAGTAAGATCTGGACCCCATTATGTTAGGTGATGAACACATGAAGAGACAGTCCAAATCCAAACTCTAAGACCATCATCCTGAAAACACATAGCTGCTTACCTCAGTGACACTATATAAATAAGTAGTGTAAACACTTGCATAATTTCTTTTCTCAGGATCTGTGTACACCTGTAAGAAAGGAATTATGTAAGAAAGGAATGGAAATAAAAATAAGTGAACACAGGTACAATGAAAGGTGTATAGTCAGTTTGCTCATATGTACATTTTGTAGATTATCTCTAAAAATACAAGTCTCTTTGTTTGCATATTTAATTCATCTCATAAATTGTTTTATTATTTTTAATTATTATTTTCTGTAATATATATTCAGTTCCCTTCCTCTATATTCCTGCAATTTTTTTGCCCCTAACAATAGGAAATATCACTCTTGCTTCCCTGATGACAACCTCATCCCTGAACAATTAGGTAGGGGAACCATGTGCCCTGAATGGATGGAACCCACAACTAGAACTTCAATATTAAAACACTTCATAATTTAAAGTATTTAAATATTTTGGACATCCTTTTACATTCTCTAATTTCAAAAACACAGACTGAGAACATTTATTTAATTAAGAAAATATTTATTAGAAATAATGGAATCATTGCAATCATATACTTTCCAATGAAGTGACTATTATAAAAGCAACAGAGTCCTGTGGCACTTTTAAAGACTAACAGATTTATTTTTCACATGCACTTTTGTGGGAGAAAATCTCACTTCATCCAATGCTTTGAAGTGGGATTTTCTCCAACGAAAGCTCATGCGACAAATAAATCTATTAGTCTTTAAAAGTGCCACAGGACTCTGTTGTTTTTCTTCAATAGATTAACACGACTACCCCTTTGGAACTTGACTATTATAAAAGTGATACCATACTTATAATAAGGTAACAGTAATGTAGGATATTTTCTGTTGTGCCTTTGACATGAACATATCAATTGCTTTCACAAAATAGAACTTGTCTGAAAAACTGAATTTCCATCCCATGGGAAATTCAGTCATTACAATATTTGGTTTTGTCAAAAATGTTGAGAAAAATTCAAAATATTTAACTAATTTGAAAACATAATATTCTGAAATATTTTAATTTGGAAACATCAAAACAACCTTACCAACATAAAAGAGTACTATAATAGAATGCATTATATAGTTTCATACAATAATAATTAATCAAAATAAATTCCATCTAAATTTTTTCAACCTCTAATTTTCAACCTCTAATTTCTCTTTAAAGAGAGAAAATCCTTCCTTACTATAAAACACATTTTGCTAATTGGGAATATGAACTCCACCAGTTAGGTCCCTAATCCTATAGCATGATAGGCACACCTCCTGGTTTACTCCTTCAGGGTTCTGCACAGACACAAGTATCCACCCTCACTTACAGGGCCCAATTAAGACATGCTGAGGCCCTAAGCCATGTCAAGATTCAGAGGTCCCATACCATAAAAAATAAAGAGGAAAAAAGTGTGTTTAATTGTAACAGAAAGGGTAATGAAAAAACTAAATGATAAACTGTTATATTTACATATATACATAGACAAAGATGCAACGAAAAACAATGAAATAAAATACACATCTTGCAGAAATCCTCATTTGTATTATCAAATACCTTATGATTTCTTAATTAGCATATATGAAATTGAAGGCTTTTACTTTATAGAAACATAAGAACAATTATAGAGATCAAAATTTAGTTAATAGAAGTAGCAATGTAGCTTGCAAGGAAAAATTAATACTGATATTCTAAACAAAATTTATTTCATGTAAAGTTACAATTATCTATCTATCTATCTATCTATCTATCTATCTATCTATCTATCTATCTATCTATCTATCTATCTATCTATCTATCTATCTATCTATCATTGTATACCTTAAATGAAAATACCTTATGATTTCTTACTTAGCATATATGAAATTGAAGTCTTAACATAAAAGAACACAAGACTATTAGTCAGATCAGCCCTTAGTAAATGGAAGCAGCAATGTAACTTACACTGTCACTTGTCTTTGCACATCATTTAAAATTTAAAACATTTTTTTCATAACTTTATTTATTTATTTATTTTTGCTTAGCCAATGATACTATAAAAGTTGTCTTTAAAATGGTCTTCAGATTAGCTAAATAGGCCTCTGCCCCTGCTCCACACCCACCCCCAAGCATTTAGGCTGGCTACAGCGTGGTGTATACGGAGTGGTGGAAGTGGGAAAGTGGCCAGGAGTGGATTCGCAGGGATGATGCCTAATATGGAACAGGACTTTAGAATGTATTGGTAGGCTAGTTCCCATTGTGTCCTCTTGAGGTGTGAGATGAGGTTGGGCAACCTGTGGATGCTGTGAGTAATGAAGCAATCCTGGAAGGGAAGTTGATGGGATTGTGTGTGGGGAGGACAGGATTTTGGTGGTTATTTAAACCAGAGGAATTTCAATTATGATAAATCTTCCTATCTCCGACATATTTAGAGGCCCCTCATAATGTGAGGCCCTAAGTCATGGGGTACTTGGCTTGTGCCTAAATCCGACTCTACTCATATATCAAATTGCAGGATGACATTGGTGTTTAAAGTCATGTTTGTGCAGACTACCAACTCACTTTAACCGGATGACTTATAGCTGAGCCAATTAAGATATTTCAAGACATAACACAAACCATTCACCCTATTACTGAAATAACACGCACATATTTAAAACAAACTATTATAAAAACCACATAAATATGCACCTACTGCTCTTCACTGAGGCCAATAGCAAAAATACTTATTTACAATATGAAAATATTCTTTTGTCATTTCTGATGCAACTGAAACTATTAATGCAATTTCAAGAAAGATCCAAGATTTCTAGTGCATTTTTTTGATCAAAGAGGTTTAGATATATTCCAGTTTTGTTCTATGCACATTATTCCACAGCAGTCAAACAATTATCTTTCTAGACATCATTTTCCTTTTATTTTATTTGCTTTGAAAGCACATCAAGTGTTATGTCTGTCAATAAGGGAATATCTCAATCATAAAACCACACTCACATGGCCCCAACCTTACATGCACATTAGAATTTATTCAGTTCTTTGGATGTTTATCCAAACTGAATGTCCAATTTGGAGATTTTTCTTGTGGCTGTTGGCCTTACAAATGTTCATATGTGATGTATGTAACTTTCATCTGTTCTTGCTTGCTTTCTATGTATCACTCGTTCAAATAAAGGTAAATCTATTATATCTTTACTACAGCTGTCATTTTCTTATCAGATACCATTTTGTCTTCCACTTGCTATTGACGAGGGACACGCATTCGTTGGACTCTGAGGGAAACTTTATTTTTGTTTATACTGATTTTCTCAAATAAAATAAAGCTCAGTCTGAATGAATGTAGCTGTGTTACAGGAAAACATAACACTTACTGAATTACCAAATCAATTCCAGGAATTTTAACTCATTGCATTCAGGAGTCAAATTCTAACACTGGAGGGAAATGCAGGTCATATAGGAAGAGGCTTTAATTTCACACTGAATATTTAATGTGTTCATAGAGAAAGCTGGAATGCCTCTCTCTCTCTCTTTCTCTTATCCTCACCCGTGCTCCTCTGAGACAACTCAGCTCACATTAATTATTAGAAAACAGTGTAACATGGATGCAGAGGCAATATTGTTCTTGCATCACAATTTAGGTCTTTGCTGAAGCACAGGACAAAGTTTTTGCCTTTCAGGTCTTCCAGGAAGTATTACACAGATTGAAATCTCAGGGCTATTAAATGTAAACCCCTCACAAGTAGGAGGGTCAACTTCAAAGATACATTCCAAAGAGTAGCCCTGTTAGTCTAGTTCAGCAAAACAAACAAGGAGTCCTGGGCACCTTTAAAGACCAACAAATCCATTTATTGCATGAGGTTTTGTGGGAGAAAATCCCACTTCGTCGGATGCTTTGAAGATGCAAGCATCTGACGAAGTGGAATTTTCTCCCTTGAAAGCTCATGCTATAAATGGATTTGTTAATCTTTAAAAGTACCACAGGACTCCTTGTTTGTTTCAAAGATACAGTTTCTAAGGCTACGTCTACACTACCACCTTTTCTAAACCTGTCTATACTATAGCCAGCATTGGCAAAACTCATGTGTCTCAGGGGTGTGAGTAAGCCACCACCTGAGCAGCATAAATTTTTCTGATATAGCCTGTAGAGAAGACATAGCTTTACTAAAACAAACTTCTAATGCACTATTCTTATCAGGATAGTTGAACACCTGATTATTTTCTTTGAGCTCTGGGATCATTGAATACACTTTATTGAAACCAATTTCCTTGTGTAACTACTGGAGATTTTAGATCATTGTTTGGAAATATATTTACAGTAAACTTGATTGTCTATGCTTTGAGAGTCTAGTTCTCTAACCATTCCTGAATCTTTATGAAAGGGAAAAAAGAGGGGGGCGGTGAATAAAACTCCCATTGCCTAACAAATGGGCAGGACTGGATCAAATTGCATATACAGGCATTTTGCCCCAAATAGAAGTATAATTCTGTCTCCTCTCCAGGATGATATATGGCAACTGTTTGGCACTGCACATCAACACTACCCAACAATTTGGGACAAACTAATGAAGAAGATTATCACAGACAGTGCAAACTGGAAAAATAACCCAGGCTTAAATTTGTCTAAGGCACAAAATCATTCCTTCTGCACTCAACAAATAATAAGATATTTCATGAACAGAAGTGGTCAAAGAGATATTGGTTTTAGGTGTCATCTGAAAGACATTACCTTCTGCAGCAACAGTCTGCCCTTCCTCTATGCATTGGTTCAGAACTGATAGAGGGAAAAACATAATCTTTTAAACCAACCAACAACTCTTGCATGATCCTCTTGCATGCTGCTGTTCCACTTGTAGTTCTGCTTCTATTTTAATAGAATGAAACATACTTTATCAAGACAATCTGGGCTACCATACATGGTCCTAACTACCTAGCTCCTTTATATGTGTGACAGGGTCAGACTGAAGGGTTTCCGGAGTACTAGAAGGCAAATATATTAGCCCCTTTACTCCTGGTAGCTGAGCAGGGGTTACTCCACAGTATTTAGCACACCTGAGGCTATTATACTGGCTTTTGAGTATTCTCCAGAAACCCTCCAGTCTGATCCTATCACATATGGAAGAATGAACCTGTTTAACTAGAAGTTATGAAAAGTGTATACATTTAGGATGAATGATTTAGGGTGAATGTAAACATTTTTCACTTTGGTTGTATTTTCTCATTTGGTATGGAGTGGTATTTTAAAGGCTCTCTCTCACATATGTCCCAATCCCCTCTGCCCCGACAAAAAAGCTGCAAGTCTGACCCATGTTCTGTGTTGCCCCATGTGAAATTCCACAGGCAGATTCACATTATCTCTGCTTCAACAGTTGGAGGAATGGACATACAGTCATAGTGATCTGTGACACTGGTATCCAATTTTATGCAAGGTCTACTTAACAAAAGACCTTAAGTAGTCTGCCTTGTTTTGGGAACCGGCAGTGGAATTAACAATAGATAACCTGTGTATGTTGTATAGATCGGAGTGAAATTGTTCAGCCATGATTATTTTTGGCAAAAAATTCAGACATCAAAACTTTCCACTAATTCATGTCAATTTCACCAAATTATTTTGATTTAAAAAAAAATCCTAACTTTTCAGTGCTTGAATTTACAAATTGAATCTTCTTTCAGCATAGTTTCTTGAGAAGGAGTCTATATTTAAACACAAAATATGATCATTCCAGGGTGAGTCAGCCAGAATTACTAATTTTAATTGTGATTTAAATCAGCAAAAAGCAAATCTTGATTTAAATAATCAATTTTAAGTATGCATTCCATTTTTTAGTTTTAGTTATTTTCAGGGGGAAAAAAGTTCATTCTCACTGGTTGGTATGATCACTAAAAAGAGTTGATTTCTTTTTGGTGGGTCTTTTCACTAGATTTTGTACTTCATTTTGCTAATTGGGATGACACACCTTACTGATATTATTTTGTGCTCCAAGTACAAACTTCATTTATTTGATCTTTCATTCTCTCACAAATGTGTGTGTGTCTGAGAGACAGCACAAGCAAAAACACTCCATTGACCCTCTTCACCCTGCAAAAAGACTGAGAGACAAATGTTAGTCACACTGCTTAATGCCTGGCAGAACAGTACTCAGGTCCTACACTGATGATCCTGGTATAAAAGTCTATATAAAGTAAGATAGTCTGCTAAACGTTTATTTAAGCAATTCCGTAGCATAATAATATACATACATTTCTTATATTTTATATTTTATTATATTAGAAAATAGTGAATGATGTATTTTTATTTATTAGATAATTAACTTTCTATTAACGAGTTGTGTCAAACTGCATTTGGATGGAAGTCTGAATGCAATTTTTTTAAAAAGGAACATCATAGCATTTAAAATTGCTTTCCTTTTGCTGTATAAGAATTAGCCAGGTTTTTTTCACTCCCTTTCCAGTTGTTGAAATATACACTAGAAGATCCACTCTTAAGAATGCTAGCTGTGACTCTGATGATTAGACAGTGAGAGTGAGACAAAAGGATTTCTGCTAACCTGAAAATAAAAGTAATTGAGGCAAAAGCTTGTGTGCATGGCAGAAATAGAAAACACTGACTTTTGAAGAAAAATAAACAATATTCACTCCATTATAAAACCTGAAAATGATATAAATACTTAATGATTGCATTCCATATGCAAGATCTATAAAGCTCAACCTCAAAAGTTAAAGATTTTTTTTGCCCTTATTCTGTACATAAACTTAAATTAACTTAAATGCTGCATTTTTTATTAAGAAAGTTTATTGATCTCTATAGGTATTTAAAAGAATGTAATAGATTATAGTAATTTTAGACTTTCACATTCAAATTTAATTTTAAACAATTTTATTTGTAAATGAAATAAAACTAAACTTTAAATTTAAAAACAGTTTTACATTTTAAAAAATCCAATGAAAAATCTGTTTTTTTATTTTATGTAGGTATATATGTATGTATTTATTTCTATCTACTGTGCTTTATTCAGAGTTTTGGTGGTCTAGTCACTCATGAAAGCCTAAGCTACTACTCAAGTAGAAATAAATTCTAACTATTTTCAGCTATGGGCAAAATAGCAAGCCTTGCACTATTTGCTTGCTAGTATTTTCTGAGTCTTACAGCAATTAATTTATGCTGAAAGGACCTCTCAAAATTGAAGACTATATCTTCAGTTTATTTTTCAACATTAATTTCAAAAGAATGAATTTTTGCACTACATCTGTGCACTGTTATCTAAAACGGAAATGCCTGAAGATATTTCAAGCAGTTCCTTTACTTAGTGCAATACAAAGGATTATAGTTTGCCCAGTTTATGCAGTTGGATTCAGTGTCTATGTCTACACTTGGCCAAATAAGTCGACTTTGCTAAGTTGACTTAACAAAGTCGACTTTAAGCTGACTTTGTTAAGTCGACTTAGCATGTCCACACTCAAAAATTAAGTTGACTTAAAGGGGACCCTGCCAAATCGACTGAGAGCGTCCACACTGGGTGCCTAAGTCGACTTCTAGGGGGTAAGTGGACCTGGGACTGGTCCACGGTGGCAGGGGGGGCACCCCTTGCCAAGTGCCAGGGAGCTCAGCATTTGCCCAATTGTACCTGGGTACAATGGGGGCTGAGCAGGACAGGGACACTGGTAGGGTATAGGAGCAGGGTGGGCAGGGCTATGCCCTGTGGGGGGGGAGGGCGGCATGCCAGGCCCTGGCTGTGCCAGCCACCCTGACAGGAAGGGCAGTGGGGGAGCCCTGGAGCCCTTTAAGTCGACTTAGGGCTAATCTGCATCCACACTGGCTAAATCAACTTTATTAAATCGACTTAGCCAGTAAAGTCGACTTTAAATGAGGTTTTATAAAGTCGACTTTAAATTTCCTTAAGTCAACTTAAGCAAGCTTAAGTCAACTTAATTTGTAAGTGTAGACGCGCCCAGTGGGACTAGTAGTGTGAATAAGTTCATCATTTTGACTAGGCCAAGGGATTGCATAACCTCCCCTGAAAATACATAGTCTAAACCACTCTAAATGGCCAGTTTCCTATTAAAACATTATTTATAAATATAACATAAAGAAATAAGTTGTAAACATATGGCTCATGCACTTTTAAATAAATGTTTGTTTTTTTTCAGATTTAAAGTCCTCTCTTACAAACTTAGAGAATTTAAATTGGTCATTTACTGCAAATTAATATTTAATTAAAAAAGTCAATCACATGTTAATCCAAATTGAGTGTTTTTGGAATACTTAGTTCTTTTCAGATCATTTAGCACAGCAAGAAGAAGGAGAAAGCATATAAAATGAGGTTACCAACAACTTTTTTAATCATGATGAAGGTATTTGAGCAGGGTTCTCCTCTTACTCTAGTGTAAAACCAGTGTAACTACATTGATTTAAATGGAATTACTCCTGAGTTTTGCAAGTGTAAGTGGGAAGAGAATCAAGACTTATCTGCAATAATATCGCAGAAGGAATTACGAAATTATACTTGGTTCTTGGAGAAATATGGCCCTTATTGAAAGCACTAAAAGTAGTCAATAAAAAAAGAACATGTCTCACCATTTTATTATAATGGAAAGATTCTGACTCGTGATCCAAAAAGCCATTATTTGAGTACCCAAGAATCTATCGGTGTATTAGGTGTGTAAAGAATGGAGGACTTCCATTTCTATGTCATTGAGCTCAAAAAAAGACTTCAAAAAAAGCTCGACAAAACACAAACAATAGACACTGCTAACTTCAAAACATGAAATTTTGCTCTCAGAGCTATATTTCTAACAAATTTACTAGAAACATAATTCTTTCAGTGCTTAATTCAAAACATCAGCATCACTTTAACAAATTATTTTGCCCTTATTCACATATAATCATATAAAACTGCAAAAAGCAATAAATATGTGCATGTTGTAAATGAAAATGTAGGTGGTTTAATCTTCTCCAAGATGTTTGGACATGGCATACTGTGTCATATTGATTGCTGACAAGCAATTGTTATTTATTGTGCATCATGAAGTATTACATTTTATTACATTGGTCTATGATTTTACTATAAATAATAAGTCAAAATGTTACATATATGATGTTGCATACATGACAGTATCATAAGTGCAATAAAATATATCTGTCAAATGGATCAGGAGCAGATATTGATGTTTCCTTGTGTATCAGACAACTATTCAAATTAGATTCAGATAGCAACACATTAATTGTATTTTATGCTTTCAATAAGATGCAACCTATAATATTAAAATATATTTCTTTTGATTGTAGAATGCATTCACCTGACTGAATTGACGATCTGTATCATAATTTTGAACTCCCCTCCTATGAAATCAATTGTGTGGTGTTTTAATTTTCATAATAGTCAACAGGAAACGGAACATACGTGTGTCATGGATCTATGAACATTCTTTGCTAGCATTTTTTTTATAGCACGTATATTTCTCAGTGAAAAGTGAGACTGAAGCTTTCAAGGAGACAGTGCATTAAGTCAGAAAGACATTAGGTCTTATAAATTTGTCACACAATGCAACATTTTCTTTTCTGTCTCACTCATAACCCAAATGCAATTTCTAGCTATGGAACAGAGATGGGTTCTGATCCTACAATGTAGAACAAATTTAATTAAGTGATGTACATTCTAAATAAGGAAAATGGCTTAGTCTCTTGACATTTGAAACCAGAAAATTCAATCAGAGGAACAATGAAGCAGAGTCATATTTCCCCTTTTAAGTTTGAAAGCTATATTTCATTAGCCTGTCTGATATTTTGGCACTATTCTGTCAAGTTAGTAGATGATTTAAACAAGGATCCAGCATATATGTTTGATAAGAATGTTATCATTCACTTTACCTTATCTCATCTACTGAGGGACATTTATTGTGATTAGATTAAATTCTAAATTTGCAAGTCAGTTGCAATTTGTGTTGTAGTCAAATGAATGCCAACTATGATTCTGAAGATGAGTCACACCTAAAATACTTAGTTAGCCAGGTTCATTAAAACACAAACCAAATTGTTTGGTTACAGCCAAAGCCCAACAATGTCATACTCTAAAGATAATCCAACTGAGGAAAAAGCCAGTCTGCTTGAAGTTTAGAAAGCTGCCAAGGATTTTAGGATCAGGGCGTGATTGGGGTCTGGACCATATTGGGCTGACTATGTGTGGTGACCTAGCTTTGAACCCAAAGGTTGCCTTGAACATCAGCCCACAGAACCGGTCTTAGCTGGATCTGAGTGCTCCAATGCAGCCTATGCCAGGATGTGGGTATGGTCACCAAGTGCTGAGCTTACAGCTTCTGCTATGTGAAGTTATTGATGCACACTATATGAACAGGGCAACAGTGGGGAAGAGTTGAGCCACTATGGGATGGAACAGACCACCTGTTAAAGTGACCTTGCCACCCCAGATGCAGGGAAGGGCTCCCGAGAAGGCAGGTAAATCCTGGTTGAGAGGTATTGGGATTGTTTGTTATCCATGCTGCCATGCTCGCACTTCTTCAGCAGTTAAATAAATGTAGGTAGTTCTTTGGTTACAGGGAGTTCTGTGTCTTTACTCCATTCCAGGTCTAATACTATGTTAAGAGCATTTTTTATTTAGAAGATGTTTTCCTGCTCTGTACCAGGATTTTGTGGACTTGTAGAGATCAATCTCCATCCATGAGGTTCAGGGTATATCTACACTGTAATTAGACACCCACATCTGATTAACTGAAGTGTATGTGTTGCAGCCTGAGCTCTGAGGCTATGTCAACACTTGAAAAGTTGAGTCGACTTTATAAAGTCGACTTAATAAGGTCGACTTTAAATCGACTTAAATTGGATTTTATTAAGTCGACTTAACAGAAGTGGATTTAACTTTTCAAGTGTAGATGTGGCCCCTTTTCGACCTTATGAAGTCGACTTAACATTTTAAGTCGACTTAACAAGGTCCACCTGGGCACTACTCCACGTCTCCACTGGCTTAAGTCGACTTAGTAAAGTCAACTTAAGTGTTAGTTTGAATTAAAACCAGGTGTTATTAATTCGAACACATTTTTCCTTAATTCGACTTAAGGAGCAGCTTAAGTCGAATTAAGGAAAGCCCAGTGTAGACGCAGAGTAAATTAAGTCAATTTAAGCATCCTTAAGTCGACTTAATTTGTAAGTGTAGATGCACCCTGAAATCCTTCCATCTTGCAGGGTTTTAGAGCCTGGGCTCCAGCTTGAGCCTGAATATCCACACTGCAATTAAATAGCCCTTTAATCAGAGCCTCTAAGCCTGGTCAGCTGATACGGGCCTGCCATGGATTTTTAATTGCAATATAGACATGGCCTCAGTCAGTCAACAGCTTTGCCATCAAATTCAGTTACTGAATGCGGATGGAGCATTAGGTCATGGTGCTGTGAAATGATGTCCAAACAACCTGGGAGCTGGTCTAGAGGCTGAATGGGCATCTCTAAATAGTCAATATCCAAAATTGGACAATAAGGATCTATAAGAATACTCATGGCTTTGTAACTTTTAACTTTGGAAATGACCCTAGTGATGAGGGGAAATGTGTAATGCGGTCCAGTTTCCCTGCAGAAGGAAGACAGCCGGCAATGATCCCAGAGACATATCTCTTCTGTAGCAATCGTTCTGAGACATAGGATGCATCTACACTGGTAAATTAAGTTGACTTAAGGTGGCTTAAGTCGACTTAATGTGCCCTGCGTCTACACTACACTTTGCTTAAGTCGACTTAAGCAGCTTGCTTAAGTCAACTTAAGCAAAATAAAGTCGACTTAATGAAAATTAAGTCGACTTTAGTAAGCCACCTTTCTACTCTACCTAAGGCTTAATTCGACTTTTTAAAGTCGATTTAAGCCAGTGTAGCCCTGGGGTAGCCCAAAGTTGACTTAGGGCTACCCCAGGACTACACCAGTGCCCTCCCTGCTGGGGGGGGCACAGGGGGAGCCTGGCATGCCCCCCAAAGGGCAGGGAATGTGGGCAGGGTGTGACACTGTCTGGATTTAGGGAAGCATTTATGATATTATTTTCTATGGATATCTCATAAATGCTATAATCCATAGGAACTATGTCATGTTTGGTATCAATAGAAAAGTAGTAATTTGCTGGGAATTATTACATAGTTTATGTCTAGGAATTCTATTTTGATTAGAAGTTAGGAATTAGATGTTATATCCATACTTTAACTTGTGTCATTCTGGACGAATGCCTTAGACGGGAGGGCGTGAACAACCACTGTCTCCTTAATGTTAAGGAATCTGCCAGGTGATATGGTCCCAGGGAGTAAACTGATGAGCCATTAAGGACACAATGGTTGTATTCTTTATGCCCTTAATGGTTCATTAGGATACTCCCTGGGACCATTCTACCTGGAAAATTCCTAAACATTAAGGAGTGGATATAACATCAAATTCCTAACTTCTGTGTGGACGCTCTAGGTCGACTTTGTAAGTTCTCCTTTATGTCAACTTTAATTTTAAGTGTAGACACACTAAGTCAACTTAGTTAAAGTCGACTTAAAAGTGCAAGTGTAGACATAGCCATAGTGTTTTCCTTGGTGGCACTGAGGAAGTTGCACCATCAAGGTAGTACATGAGAAAATTGCTGGAGACCATTTGTGTGGAAGGCCTTTGATACCCTGGATGGGGGAAACATGTAAAATGGCCTGGTCTGAGGGCCAAGTCACAAAGGAACACCCCGTGTTGTAGAGACTGAAAAAGAGCAGTGGGAAGATATGCAGCAAGAAGTAGAAGTGGGCATCAGAGAAGAGTGAAGCTAATCCCCAGATATGGGAACAAGGAGGTGCCCCCCAGCAGTGATTCGCCCTTTCACAGTGACATACAGAGAGTCTAGATTACACATGTTTATTAAATTCATTTTATCTGGAGTGTTAATGACACATAGAACAAACATGAACAATTTCAGTTGTTTTATACTGCAGGTAACATTGCAGAGCCTTCAGTTGAGTGAATGCAATTATAAATGCTCACACTGCAGGTCATAAAACAACCTCTAACTATTGAGAGTTAGAGAATACTTTCTCTGGGTTATCCCATAACTCTTCTGCACAGTTACCTACGCTTTCCTTTGAAATATCTGGCCCTAGACATTTTTGGTAGCCGGATACTGCACTATATGGAATACTGCTCTGTTTCAATATGGCAATTCATGCATTATTATTTCTCCCTCTTGTGATGTTTAAAGCCATATATTATAGTACCAAATCTAATATGTAAGACTTTTGCTCTATTATTTTTTACAATAGTGCACAATAAAACAGAATGTACAATGTCACAATTAAGGACAGAACACCGTTCTGGATAAATAACATTACTGTTTTAAATCTTCCCTCAGACCATGAAATAAATGCAAACCAAATCTCTCAGACACTGAGAAATATTCAGCTTCATGTGCGTGCATGTGTGTGCATGTGCATGCACGTGCGCATATGCGATCACACACACAAATATCTTTAGATTTTAATTTTTACACTCTTCTGCCAAAGTTATTTTCTGGGGCGGGAACTGGAAGTGCTAGAAACCTCACAGAAAAGACTGTTCTCATAAAGCTAAATCCATAAAGGGAATTTAGAGTCAGCACTGCAATACCTAATATTAAACTATACTTCTGAATGAGGCACCCTGGCTCCCAATACAATACATAGGGAGAGTTAGGCATCTAGCAATAAAATCCACAAAAAAATAAGAACACCGAATGGGAAGCTGTCTAGGTTAACTACTAGGAAATGCTGAGAAGAGGGGTGTAGCTTAAATCCTGTCCCAACAAGGATATTGGGCAATTAACTCAAGGCCAGAGGGTGACACCTATCTTCACTCTGTATTTACGGCCATAAACCTTCTTCTGGAGTTAGGCATATAAACTAGCCCGGTTCTTCCTTGCAAAAAACAAGGAGGAGGTTGTGGTGTTGGTTCCCCTCCCTTTACCTGCCAGCCCAATGTTTAGGACGTTCATCTGTGATGTGGGAGACACAAGCTCCAGTCCCTGTTCCAGAAGTTATTACAGATCATTCTTTCTCGGGTGGCTGGCTTGTGAATCTTGCCCACATGCTCAGGGTTTAACTGATCGCCATATTGGGGTCAGGAAGGAATTTTCCCCTGGGCAGATTGGCAAAGGCTCTGCGGGTTTTTCACCTTCCTCTGTAGCATGGGGCACGACTCGCTTGCTGGTGGATTCTTTGTACCTTGAAGTCTTTAAACCGTGATATGAGGACTTTAATAACTCAGTCATAGGTTAGAGGTTTATTGCAGGAGTGGGTGGGTGAGGTTCTGTGACCTGCATTGTGCGGGAGGTCAGACTAGATGATCATTCTGGTCCCATCTGACATTAGAGTTGATGAGTCTAAGTGGAACAGCTGCAACAAGAGAGAGAATACCGTATGTCCAATGCTGAGAGCACTCATGTGGAAAATGTCAGGTCAGATTGAAGTCTCTACTCCACATAAGGCAGAATGGAGATTTGGTCCGGGGTCTTTCACATCCTGGTTGAGTGTGCTCATCAATGGGCGATAGGAGAAAAGCATAGCACTCTCACTGCTGGTTTGTGCAGGCTCCAATCTGGTAAGCAGCCTCCAGGCCTCCATCTCTAATTGGGCCCTGCAATCAAGATAGGTGAAGGAATATCTAGTTTGAGGATCCTGCAAAGGCTCAGGTGTGAGCTGGGCATCAGAACTCAGGTATCACCACTGGCAGAAATTTAAGTGCTATGGAGGTTTTACTAACAGAAACTTAGGTGGCTAGGGAATTTATGCATCAGTGTTAGGTGGAAGCTGAGTAGGGATTTTGAGGATCATTTTAGATTTAAGACATCTGAAGTACCACTTAGGTACCTAAATCTCTTTTGCCCAACTAGCCCCAAGGGTCTGATTCCCCAGTCCTCTTAACCTTAAGTGAAAAACCTGTTCTTTCTGAAGTCTATGGGATTTTTGCCATTGAGCTCAATGTGACCAGGATTTCATCCCTTGCATAGTCATTCACACTTGTGCAGCATAAGGGCAAAGTAGATATAAAATGCTGCTAAATGAGAATTATGTTTATCAACCACTTTACACTCACATTGACCACGTAGGTAGAAGAAAATGACAATCCCTTAATATTTTCAGCCTAATTAGAAACAGGAAAAACAAGAACTCTCATTAATCGAGTTATACTGATTTACACCAGATTATGATACGGTTTATGGGATTTTATATGTTATATGAAGTGTCTGTTACACTTCTGAGTGATCAATTAATAACAATTAACACAAATACTTTTAAAAAATACTTATATGAAACTTACTAGTTCATCACTTGCTTTGTATTGTATCCAATACACTGTTCATTCACCTTGGATATTAGAGTGAGAAAAGACCTCTTCAGTGATATATTCTCATGTACTGCCTATAAAGAATTGATCTCTGCAGTATCTTTATCTTGATATTTACAGTTATACCACACACGACCATGGAAGGATGATCCCATGCTCATGGAACTTCATGTTATATCATTGCTCTCCACCTTTCCACAGCTGCATTAAGTAACATTTTTTTTTCTTTTCATTATCCTCCTTGGCTGCATCTACACTGGTAAATTAAATCGATTTAAGCTTGGCTTAAATCGACTTAATTTGCCCTGTTTCTACACTACACTTTGCTTAAGTCAACTTAAGTAGCTTGCTTAAGTTGACTTAAGGAAAATAAAGTCGACTTAATGAAAATTAAGTCGACTTTATTAAACCACCTTTTCATTAGACTTAAGGCTTAATTCAACTTTTTAAATTTGCCAGGACAATGGTCCCAGGGAGTTACCTGATGATCCATTAAGGACATAAGGAATACAACCATTGTCCTGGCACATTCCTAAACATTAAGGACACAATGGTTTTGCACAGACGCCTCTCTCAGGTATTTCGATAAAATAACATAAGTTAAAGTATAGATACAACACCGAATTCCTAACTTCTAATCGAAATAGAATTCCTAGACATAAGCTATATAATCATTCCCAGCAAATTATTACCTTTCTATTGATACCAAACATGACATAGTTCCTATGGATTATAGCATTTATGAGATATCCATTGAAAATAATATCATAAATGCTTCCCTAAATCCAGACAGCAATCACACACAGGGCTCTGCCCTGCCAGGGACCCTGTCCCCCTTTGTCCCATTGCACACAAGGGGTGCACCCCCCCTGCCACCGTGCACCTGCCCAAGGTCCCCCTAGCCCCACAAAGTCGACCTAGAGCATCCAGTGTGGATGCTCTAGGTCGACTTTGTAAGTTCCCCTTTAAGTCAACTTTAATTTTAAGTGTAGACGCACTAAGTCGACTTAGTTAAAGTCGACTTAAAAGTGCAAGTGTAGACATAGCCCCTGTGTCTTCTCCAAACATTTTCTTTCCTCAGTGTGGCCTTTTCCTCCTCTGTGCTATGGCAATGGTGCTTAATACTGATGACATAAAAAAACTTTTATCCTAAGAAGTTGTTTTTCAAATACATTTCTCAGGCCCACAACACACAGGCTATGTTGATTTGGGGAGCAGTTGAGTCTAGTTGCCCTATTAACAATTGGTATTTCTTAGACTTTCCACTACCTGGGTGAGCTAGGGCTAACATGTGTGTCAGCATTTCAGCAGACAGCAGCTGATAACACTTTGTCCTGTCAACTCTTATTGCTCTCTCTTTGTCTTTCCAATTCCCTGCTGGTACTGTATGCTTTCACTTTCTCAGTGTTAGCTCTGTCATTCATTGCCACACAAAGATATTCCCAGATCCCACTACTTGACGGGTGCCTGATTGTTCTGTCAGCATTTCTGCTTTCATTTCTCACCCTGACCATGCTGTCTAATTTTCCTTTCAGCAGCACCATGCAGACAATATGCCAAACTGAACTTTAGTATCTCCTAATTAACTCTATTTGTCTAGGGCCAGAGGATACAAAACTGGGATATAGTGGGTCAAAAGAACACGCTCCTCCCTTTCCCGGGAGTCTATAGAAGCCATTTTATAGCTATTCCACTTTTAAAGTTCTGGGGGTTGGTGGGCACAAGCCCATACACATCTGAAGGCCATTCACCCAGCCTTCAGGGAGGAGTTATTGACCCCAGAGCCCACTGTGGCTATTCTTTACCAGTAGGGCTTTATTGCTGGAGGTTGGTAAACAGGTGCATATTGTTGCTGGACCTGCACAGGCTAGTGAGCACTTATACCATGCAGCATGATCAGCTTTCAACAGGAAACTGCCTGAAGAAGAAGTAAATTCAGATTGAAAGGTTAGCTGCCACTCTGAAATGACTTCTATGTGGGTGTTGTTATGCGGAGTCTAGGAGGAGGATGGAGACACTAGACACACCTTTAGTGTTAGACACTTTTTATGTAACTTTTATTGGAGTAATATTGATACAGATTTAGCAGAGGCTTAGCATCAATTCAGTAGTAATAAACAGCAGACAATCAAGTAAAAGACCACACAGGACACAGCAGGCCACGAGGTGTGCCCCCAAAATAAGGAGCTCATGCTCATCCTCATGAGCCACTAGCTCCAGATACATGTAACAACAATGCAAGGAAAATAGGTACCAATTCATCTAACCCTATAAACCAACCTACGCAATACGAAAAAAAATAAAGCACAGAATGCAGCAAATGGCACTTTTACATCCACACTACCATTTACTCCTAGCATTCAGACTTACATGATGCAGGACTAATTTTAGACTGGTCAGGTCAAAATCAGCCCAGGTGCCGAGGCTTGGAGGGATGAGGAAGCTTCGGGTGCACACTGACTCTAGCTGCGTTGGTGTTGGCATTCCTCCCAGTTTACAGGATCGGGTCTCCTTTTATTGATGAATCGATTAAGGGGGGCATCACAAAGGACATCTTTCTTCATCCTCCTTCACCTTCTTTGGAGTTGTTTTCGACCAGTCACTTCTCCTCTTCTTGATTGGCACCCTTGGCTTCCTGTCACTAGTCATATGCCCTAATTGTCTAATCAGTCATTCTCCAATCCAGGCCCTCTTCTTTCTCACTCACGCCACACGTGCACATTTTTCCTAATTTACTCTAAGGAATTCTATACTGGAAAATTACTGCATTCAGCGATTTCATATTGAGGGGGATTTCTTACTCTCAAGAAGCCCGCCCTCTGTCCTTTCAAGGGTACAACTTGAATAAGTGTGTTAACCACAAAGCTGTTTACCAACTGATACGCTGAAAGCAGAACTTACTTAACGTATGCTATTGCAAAAGCCCCTTAAACATGGAAAATTTTCTCTTTGGCTATGTCTACACTTACTAAAATTAGTTCAAATTAATTAGTTCAAACTAAGTAATTCAAACTAATTTTAGTTACAGTAGTTTGAATTAGCTTAATTCGAACTAGAAAAAATTAGTTCGAACTAAGCAAGTGCCATTCATGGCACTTGCTTAGTTTGAATTAGTGATCTCCATTGATTTCAATGGGTCGGTTAGTTCGAACTAAGAAATTAGTTCGAATTAGCATGGCCATATTGGTTAATTCGAACTAGTTAGTTCAAATTAACCCTTACTTCTAATACCCTATTCGAAGTTATTAGTTCAAATTAAGGAAGCCCTTAATTTGAACTAATTAAAGCCTAGTGTAGCCATGGCTTTAGTTAGTTTGAATTAAGCCTCCTTAATTCGAACTAACTTACCAGTGTGGACATAGCCTTTGGTATTATTAGAGACAGCCACTAGCATAGACCCCAGCCCTTAGCATAAGCACTTGCCATTCCTGCATGGGAGGCCCTGTTATAGGCCCTCTCCATAGGCCTACCTTTTTGGGTCTATAGGACAGTGTGGAAGTGTTGGTACTAGTGCAGTGGTGCAAGAAATGGATTCCTAATGCAATGGGAGGAAGATCTAGGCCAGAAATGCAGAAAAGAGAGACAAGCCCTTTACAAGGCTGGGGACTGATCAGCTAAGTAGCAGCACTATCGAAAAGGACCTGGGGGTCATGGTGGACAGGAAGCTGGATATGAGTCAACAGTGTGCCCTTGTTGCCAAAAAGGCTAATGGCATATTGGGCTGCATCAGGAGGAGCATTGCCAGCAGATCAAGGGATGTGATTATTCCTCTCTATTCAGCACTGGCAAGGCCGCATTTGGAATACTGTGCCCAGTTTTGGGTTCCCCACTACAGAAAGGATGTGGACAAATTAGAAAGAGTCCAGCAAAGGGCAACAAAAATGATTAGGGGGCAGGGGCACATGACATATGAGGAAAGACTGAAGGACCTAGGCTTATTTAGTCTGGAGAAATGAAGACTGAGTGGGATTTGATAGCAACCTTCAACTTTTTGAAGGGGTGCTCCAAAGAGGAGGGAGCTAGGCTGTTCTCAGTAGTAACAGAGGACAGAACAAAGAGCAATGGTTTCAAGTTGCAGGTGGGGAGGTCGAGGTTGAGAAGAATGCAATCTTTCCTCTCTGCCATAAGATCCTTGGAGGAAACATGCTTATCTTACTTCTGTCTCTTCCTCTCTCTTGCTAAATGTTTGGCTAATAATTTGTAGGCATTGCTGTTATAAAAAATAGCATGTTTGAAAATTAAAGGCCTGTGCACCATTGATTAAGCCTGTAAACAACAAAGGTGAGTATAATTATATTCACAACATAGATATTAATATTTATTGCTTGGATGTTAATGTAACCAAAAAAAGGGTCTTTGGGGACTTGTTATTAGTGTAGGCTTTTATAGATTTTTAAGCATAAAAGGATTGTAATTCATCCCCCACCCTTTGCTCACTTGGGGTACTGAGGAAGAACGAGCAGGAACAGGCAACATAAGGTAACTTTGAACCCAATCCACCTCTGGGGCTCCCTGTTTTCTTCTTCTAACGCATTCAACTCTGAACTATCTTCATTATTAGAAATAAATGATAGTCTAACAGTAATCTACAGGTCAGCTGACGAAAATGCTGCAGTAAAGAGATTAGACTTTCACAGATTGTTTCATTCATATCTATGGTAGCACACTTGCAATTTCTTGCACTAAAGCAATTGATCCAAGTCTGATGTTATAGGATGTTTTGTATTAATCCCACTAGCATCACTAAGATAAAAAAGGAAAATAACCCTTACCTGCACAATGTCAAGAGTTGTTGCTCAGCAAGATATCTTCCATTAATTTCTCACAAAAATCAGAGCAATTTAAGCAGGCATTAAAATGCCAGTACAGATTACAAAGTTGCTATTAATAGTGGCAGTTATTTTCCCAAAGAAAAAAAGAACCTGAATAAGATCCAATTTTATCTGCAGCAGCAACCTGGGACTTCTCCATGTGTCAGGTCTCATTCATTTTAGTAACGCCATGTCAGCATACTGCTGCTGTTCACAATAGAACTGTCACAGATGGTAGTTTTTAAAATAGAACTAGCAAATTTTGTTTCACCTGAAGTGAATTTGAGTGGCATTGTAATTTGTGGGAGAGGTTTGAAAGTTGATCTAGACTAAGAAAGGTTGGATTAGCCCCAGAGAAGTAACAGTCAGTTTTATATCTAATCAAAGGCCTGATACGGTAAGGTGCTGAGTTCCTCCTGCAACGTGCTATATGTCTCAACTCTTATTGGTTTCAGCAAGATTAAAAAAAGACAAAGCATTTCAAAGTCAAGATTTCTCTACTGTTCCTCCCTTTTCCCTCTGCTTTGTTGACTTTCAGTTCCAAATTCTGATCTTCTGACTCATAAGAATAACCCCATTTATATCAATAGGACTGGTCTTTAATGAGCAAAGTAAAAGCCACCATATGAAAAAGCAGGTTGCTTTAAATATATTGGAGATGCCAGTACTGAGGGACAGAACGATTTAGTTGGAGGTCGTAAGACCATACATTTGTAAATGGAGCTCTCCCCTCACTTCGAATGATGAGCATGGAAAGAGGACTTCAGTCAGGAGTCAAACTTCTTTGCATGGACCTATACCCTACTCATGTACTCACTGTGATAGGGCTGCTTTACCCAAATGATCACTTTTGGTTGGCTTTGGATCATAGGTCACTTTATGATTAGGGTGGGGTATTAAAACTTTGTTAGACTTGTTGTGTGAATCAAGGGCACCAGAACTGTGTTTGGGATAGTTTGACTGAGGGACTCACCCCCCGTTAAAGTGCACTCTCTAGGCATGGGATATGGCTGCCAAAACTCAGTGGCATTGAGAAAGGATGGAAGTAGGTGTAGGAAAAATATAAAGTTAATACTGGAACACAAATCTGAATCACAGGTCACCATAATAATGGGGTTGCTTCATGGGCAAGCCATATATCTCTTGTAAGTAGTGTGAGATTTTAGTTAGGGAATGTTATCTCCACCTTTATTTTCCTCCCATACTGGCCATCTACAGAAAAAGTGTTACCATAATTATTCTGTCTTAGATCCTTAATAGATCCTTTTCCTCCCTATTACCATATTCATTCTAATTTTAGAAAATAATGAGTTTGAAGGTAAAGCATCTGTATAATATATGCAAAACCTGTAAACAGTATATAGGGGCAGGGTTAATTATATTTGCCACATAGATATAATTACTAATTTTTAGGTGTCAGTGTAGCCAAACAAGGGCTTCCGGGGAATCATTGAAAATGTAAGCTTTTGCATATTTATAAGCATAAAAGGATTGTATGTGTGTATCCCTGATAAAAGGTGCAAAGCATCATTTGACCTTTCCTCTCTCCACTGTGTAACAATGAAACTAATTTAGACTCAGTTAAGAATCTTGTTGCAGATCAGCAGAGTTTAATTACTGATAGCCCTGGGCCTAAACATTAGACCTGCTTTGGGACTGTGTCTCTGACTCAAGAGACTGTCCAGTCTGCTAGCTATGAGGCTCTCCCACTAACAAGTGACATCACTGAGTGTTGTGAAGTGATGGGACCTCAGGAAATCCTAGAGGTTGTGGAGCAGCTGACAGCAGGACAAGTGGTAGAACAAAGTGGCAGACACCAGAGCAAGCACCCAGAGAGCTGAGTGAGCAAGACAACAACTCTGAGGGAGTGCAGAGAAAGGAGGGGCATACTGAAGTCAATTTTTGAAGTTGGACATAAGAACCTGAAGCAAAAGGGCACTGTCCCTCTTACTCTGTGCTGGCTTTTTTGCTCATGGTTTTATGCATCTGAATCCTGCTTGCAGAGTTTTCACAAGTTAATGTCAAGTTACTTCCCTCTTCTTTATTAAAAGTTTCTTTCAACCATGTGCTTGTAAGGGGGAAAATAATGCCTCTGGAGGCTGCCTAAGAGGTGATATGATATTGTCCCAGATTACTAGGTCAGGGCTCAGGCCAGTTTTTTGTTGTGTTCTTGAAAAGGAACCCCTAACATGACACTTATTACTTCTGACTTCACATAATGGAAAGGTTGCACCAGCAGTTCCCAACCTTTTTGGGTTGAGGGAACAGATATAATTTTTACTACCCTGAAGGGCCACCAATCTCTGCCAGCAGTCCCCCTGCCCCCACCTCAACCAGACAGAAGGAGCTCAACAAAGAGACTCTCCCATCCCCCTGGCTGCAGCAGAGAAACTGCATATGTCTTGTATCCCTGTGTGCTCCACATGGGTCCCTAGGCAGTGGCTCCCTTGTTCAGCTTGGGGGGTGGAAGATCAGTGTTCCCCCACACACACACACACACTGGTTCACACACACTGGAACTAGACCTTAGGGAACCAGACAGAGGACAGATCTACCCTCCCTCTGGCACCAACAGTGACCCTAGGGACCCAGGTGGAACACTCTGCTGTACTCCCTGCTACAGTCAGGAGGAGTGGAGCACTGATCTTCCATCACCTTGGCTGCAGCAAGGAGTCTGCAGCGGTCTTTTAGCCCCATAACAACATGCTCCACCTGGGTCCTTAGGCAATGGCTACTTTCTGCAGCCAGTGGGAGAGGGGCAGTGGTCCACTGTAAAAGCCTCCGTGGGCCACTTTTGGTCCCTGGGCCACAGGTTTGGAACCATTGTTACACACTTTAAAATGACTAGGAATGCTTTTTCAGCTTGGGAAGAGGAAAGTACAGTGAGAAGTCTAAAAGTTTGCCACATATTTCAAGAAGCTACATTAATTCCAGCTTTTTCCTGATTAAATTTATAATTTCTAATACTATTTTTTCTAACATTTAATATAATTATTTCTAGTGTTTGTATGTACTTGATACTCATGAAATTTGGTAGCTTGATAATTAGGAAGCTTTCAGCTCATAAAACGGGTACCGTGTAAATAGAAGTAGTGCAGCTTTCCTCAAACTATCCCACAAATAGGCTTCAACACTATAATAGAGAATAGCCAAGTGAGAAACTAGGTTAGTCATAACCATTAAATCCTTAAGAGGCTACCTCTCCTTCCCAAAAACTCTCAGTGCAACTGTGATGTAGAGAGGTACCTACTACAGACTAAGTCATATACATAGAGATTTTAGGGCCAGATGGGAACACATCATTTTGTCCAAACAATTAAAGTGTAATGAACTTTCAAGCACTACTTTCTAGGCTAGTTTGAACCCATAATGACATGGTGATATTTTCATATTCTAATATCAACCCACTAAACAGAATAACACAATTTCTAGTTTACTACAAAAAGGGGGTTATTGCTTTTCAAAACAGTATAGTATAGTATAGTATAGTATAGTATAGTATAGTATAGTATAG
>ML685784.1:5065797-5143953 GCA_007922175.1 Pelusios castaneus | reverse complement strand
AAAGAAAGAAAGAAAGAAAGAAAGAAAGAAAGAAAGAAAGAAAGAAAGAAAACACACCCACATTGCAAAGTCTTGAAATGTAACTTTCAACATTCTTATAAGAAGAATTTTAATATTGAAAAGCACCAGCCACGCTTGTCTTTTGTTCTCATTATATCTGCTTTCCAACTCCATGTAAATGGATCCATTTGATCTTTTCCTTTTTTGAACAAATTTTTCCTTCAACGTTGTCCTTCAAAATATAAGCACTTAATATGATACTGTAGAGTTTTGTTTCAGTGTTATTAAAAATGAAAATCCAACATAAATATTGAAAGCTGGAAGAAGGGAAAACATTAAAACACTCTTTCAGTTTTGAAGCCTTACAAAATGCAGAGCGTCAACGTCCAAGTATAGGTAGTGGTCATGAGAAGAGTTCTGAGTTAAAGGCCTCTGAAGATACAATGTGCAGGGCTGTAATGATAACCCTAGCTAGCCTCATCCTTGTGTCTCATGTGGAATATCTTCCCCGTCTTCTTGTTCTCCAGTCCCACACTTCCTTGTACTGTTCCATTCCAGTCTTGATAACAAGATAATCTCTGTGATTCCTCCAATATCTTGCCCATTCCAACTCATTCAACTAGGCAAAATTTAAATCTTGAAAGACTAGAGTTAGGTTCCTAAATCCATATTTAGGCCCCTAAATATAGGCAGTCTGATTTGCAGATGAGCTAAGAACCTAGAAATCTCACTGAAGTTAAAGACAGGTGCTCAGTAACTTTGGCATCAGGAAACATTCATTTAAGTTCCTAAATATAGATTGAAGTACTTAATTTTAGACAGCCGAATTCCATAGCTCAGGAAAGAGGGGAGTATTTGATCCAAAGCCAGTCTAATCTTTAGAGTAAGATATTACATGAAAGGCCAGCAATGTTTTGTTTTCATTCATTTCTGCAACATTAAGAGCCCAAAGGAATGTAAAATGGATATTTTAACAGGTGGAAAGCTAAACTAGATAAATTTTAAATCACACATTGAAGGTGAAGAGCTACAGTCTGAGCTTTCTCCCAACAAATCAATTGAACAGAGAGTGCTTTTGTCAGCTGTTTATTGCATTTTAAAACTTGTATCATTTTTGGCTTTAGGGCAGGGGTGTCAAACTCATTTGCTATGGCGGGCCAGATTTGTCTTAAATGTACTTCAGGTGGGCTGTACAGACCATAAATTGAAATATTAGAGCACTCTTACGGCATCGTGGAGTGCAGTCTCCCATACCCAGCACTCTGTGATGTTGCGAGACCTGACACTGTTTGATTAGATTACTTAGATAAAACAAGATTGATTAACATTTTTGATAGTAAAATGGTCATGTTGACTTTTTTCCTTACCCAATCTGATGAACAGTTATTTTTGTTACCCATTCTCTTGACTGAATTTGAATTTTGTATTCCATAATCTCCTGTGAATATTTAATGATCTTCCACATTATACAGAGTTTAAATGAGATTGGACCTATCACTATCCTCTGTCATGAAAAACACTAACACAACTCACTGCTGGTGTTATTACCCTTTGTTTATGGACTTTTACTTTTGTCTTCAAGCCGGTGCTCATACCTAATCCAAATTTATATTATTATTTTTGCTGTGTGAGTGGACACGGAAAGTTTTAGAAAACCCTGGAGCCAGGGGTGTTTCTGCCACAAACAACCATTCAGGGCATAGGCAAAGGCCCTGCCCCTCCATGGCATCACCCCCTGTTGTACTCCCACTGCCCCCGCATGCTTAGCCTTGGCCAGAGCACCAAGCCCTCAGCCAAGCTGGTCCTGGGCGTGAGCCCTGAGCTGAGCGGGCCAAGCCCGAGTGTCAAGCCCTGAGCTGAGCTGGCTGTCCGAATGGACCCACTCTCACCCCCTCCCATTTTTCTCCCTCCAGCTCCCTTTTTCCTTCCCCTTGCCCACTGGGGTGACCCCACAGCACTTACCCATTCTGTGAGGCACCATGAGGGAGGGAGGGATTTAAATTTCCCTTTTCTCCTGATCTGTACCATGTGTGTTTGTCACAGAATGCTAAGCTTTTATTCCAGGCAGGCACAGGAGCTGAAACAGGCTATCTGCATCTGCACCTATCAGGGAGAGAAATTCCGGGCACTGGTTGGAATACCCGAGGCCCATGGCCTGTGTACCCTGTGCCAGCAATGCCCATGCCTGAAAGAGTTCCAGAAATTTGGGGCAAAGGTCCCAATGTTCCAGATCCCTACCCAGAATGTTCTACAACTGCTAGAAAGAAATGGAAAGTTGAAGAAATTTATGGAACATTCAAGATGTATGTGGAAAATTGAGGATTGTTATCAAATTCCACATAACTGAGTCAAAAATGTCAAAAACCTAGCATGCTGATTGTGTTATTGTGCAATTTGGCATCGCGGCATGGTCTTTGTAATGGCACACACCTGCAGGTGAATCGTGTTGTTAATGGTAGACTCCTGGTAGCAACAGTGGCAGGAACAAATCATATGGTGCTCATTCCATGCTGAGCACTTCAGTCTACAAATAACACTTTCCCCTTTAAATGGCAACGCCCCCAATTCCCCATGCAGCTGGCTTTTGCAATGACACGGTGCTGGGACAAACACTACTCAGAGTTGGTGTTTTCTTGCAAGATGAAGTGTTCACACATGCTCAGGTATATGTGGCAGCCTCTTGAGTTGGAAATCCAGATAATACTTGCTTTGCATTGCTGCCTCATTTGGTCCATAAGACCTGGAATGTTATGTACATAGAGGTTTTGTAATACGTATGTTTTAATTAAAAGTGTCCCAGCCTGTAGCACTTTACAAAATTCTGTACCTTGCAAGCGCTGCAATGGGTCTTCTAGTCTGAATTATATTTCCTGGGAAGCTTACCAAAAGCATATCAAATAGTTCAATAAAATACAGATATATCTACTTTGTCCCCTTTATCCAGTTATTTTCTATGGGATTTATTCTTTGTCTGGTCCTAGGTGATTATAAATTTTAACCCTTCTATTTCTTATACTTTATGTATGTGATTAAAGTTAGATAGAGTCTGATTCCATGAAGTGAAAGAGCTCTCTCAATGTTAAGGGCTCGTCTACGCTGAAAATGCTGCATCAATCCCCATGGATTGATGCAGCGGGATCAATTTAGTGGCCAGTGTAGACCTGCTCACTAAATCCCGGAGGCACTCTCCTGTAAACTCAGGAACTCCACCCATCCCAGCGGAGTAACTCTGCATCGACAGATGAGCCATTCAAGTTGACACTGCCAAGTAAAGACACCACGTTAAGTGAGAATAAGTCAACAGGACATACGCATTCCGTGGCATGCAGATTGCGTATATTCCATCAACTTAGTCCTGGAATGTAGACAAGGCCTAAACGGAGTACAATAAGAGCTGAGTGTGCTCAATACTTCAAAGGCCTGGACAGCAGTTACCAGAATCACCTACACCTTTTTATTTTAAAGATCAGTATAACATTTGAATGTTTTTTCAGGCTTTTGTAGAGTTTTTTTTTTCCAATTATCTAGGATTTTTTTTTAAAAGCTGTAGGTTAATAATCTAGGCCCTGATCCTTCAGTACATATGCACTTGCTTAAACTTTAAACATGAGTAGAGTCATAGGATACAGTAAGCATATGCATAACACTGGAGGCTAAATCAGCCATTTCCACTCTGGACCTACTTTACCGGCATTTTATCAACAATGGTATTTATAAGGTCTTAGTTATTTTCTTACCCTCTTTAGATATTTTGTCTTCTTCCCCAATTTATGTGTTTGTCTTAAAAATTACTTTAAAAAGTAAATCAATAAAAACTTTGATTTTATTCATTAATGGGTTTGTTTTCTCATTTTGTTCTCCTTCAACATTTTTCCAGGTGGTTCTGTATGAATCTTTCCCACAAGATGGTATTTGCAAACTCACAAGGACTGCACAATTAAATAACTTTGTTGCATCACTGATATAGTTGTACAAATAAATGCTCATGAGCACAGGTCCCTGTAAATAGTATTATAAAAGGTGGAAGTATTGATGTGGAAATCAATGGAGGCATGTTGAAAACCTGCAGAGTAGAGAGCTTTTTCAGGGTCAGGCACTTCATTTGTCAGCATTTTCTTTCTGGAATAAAGACAGCTAGTTGTGACACAAGCCCCAGCAGTTCTAAGGGCAGATGGATTTATGGTTGAACACATATTTAATTATGTGTTTGCTGCTACCCAACATTCTCTTCCTGACAGTCCACTAAGAATTTGATGCACTGCCTGAAAATGCTCCAGGAAAATTGAAAGAGTGTTAATTCTTAGATCATAAATTCAACATCTGGGAGAAATGCTGTTCATTCTTCCAGTAAACATTACTTGACTTTCTTGCTCAGATGAGCTCAATGTCTCTACTTTCGGCAAACAGTTTTCTTTTAAGATAGAAAGATGATGCATGTGTTTCAAATATTTTGTTCTCCCCTCCATTTCACAACTCTTATTGAGTTTGGTGGGAGTAGTTGGTGGTGTATGGCCACTGAAAACTAGGCCATTTTTATTTAGAAGGCTGCATGTGGATTTAGGAATTTAACTTCAGACAACCTGGTCACAATTCAAACTAAAAACAACAAGTGATATTTCCCACATCCCTTTATTAACCCCAGAAAATTCCCATAAAGAACCTTTTTAATTTGTTTGTTTGTGAAGGGTAGAAATGGGCATAAGTTGCACAATTTAGAGGTTAGGGATAAGATCTAAACTTCTGCAACACTTAAAATTGGTCAGACAGAGGTTTTCAGTCCTTCACAGAGGGAAGAACAAGTTGCAACATTTTATTATAAAGTTGGATCTGAATTTCACTAAAATTGAGTGCTGTTTGGATCTGGGGCTTTTTATCTAACTTTAGCTAATATTTATCAACTATACTTCAGTTTGATGCCTTTGAATTCCTTCAGCACTATTTCATCTTCTGAAATGCTTAAGTGATTCCTGACCTCTGCAGAATTGCATTGTTCCCTCCCCTACCTGCCTGCACATAAAACTGTATCTCGAATGAAACAGCGTTTTATTTCTATGTGTATATTTATTTCCCATTGCAAACCAGTGACCTGGTAAATCATTTTACTACCAGAAGCTCAAGACTGCAGCCTGATGTTGTTCAGAAAGAAACAAACTTCATTCCTGGTTGTGCCATCATTTGTGTATAATTTGTGAGTCAGTACAGTAGCTTACAGGTGGCTGCTCAAGCTGGTCTCACACAGATAAACAGGTTGGCTCAGGTCATTACATTCCTATCTGGCCCAATTTCCCTTCCTCTCTATTATAGATAATGAAAGCTTGCAATCAATTAGAGGTTTTCAGAGTAGTAGTTGGGAAATGGTATAAACACATGTTAGAACAGCTTGGTTTTCAGCATTGTATACCTAATGGTCATGAGGAGAAACAGGACATAAAGGTACATTTTAATTAAGATTAAAATAAAGCCTATATATTTATTTAGTCCTTCAAAGATTGAAGGGAAAAGGTAAAGTAAACTAATATCCCTGGCTATGTCTACACTAGGAAAAGTTAGGTTGACTTTGTTAAGTCGACTTAACCACCCTTAAGTCGACTTAATAAAGTTGACTTAAGGGTTACTCCATGTTCACACTTTCTTTAAGTCAAATTAAGGAGTTGACTTAAGGGTTAAGTCAACCTAATGAGTGGTAGTTATAAAGTCGACTTAAGCTTTCATTAAGTCGACTTAAGGAATTTCTTAAGTCGACTTAATGAAAGCCTAGTGTGGACGTGGCTTAATTTAAGTTGACTTAAGTCTCCTTAAGTCATCTTAAATTGAGAGTGTAGACGTAGCCCCTGAAACTAAGCATCAATCAACTTTTCATTTTTCACCGTAAGTTCTCTCAGCTGTTATTGAGCAATAAATATAATTGTTCTGCCCTAGCTCATTTGGAACAATGCATGATAGCAGGGAAAGAATACTGTATAGTATCCCTTATAGGGAAAGAGGGAGATGATTTCTTGAACTTTAGAAAAAGGCAAGCATTATAATATTGATTATTTAGCTATAAAATGTCGTATTCATCAGTATTCATTTGAATTTCTCTGACACAACTTCATCTAGTATTCTAAAATGCTGCTCTATTCATCTTCCTTCCTCTTACATATGACCATCTCACTGAAGTACAGTATGGAACATTTTCTGGAAAGTAAACAAGATGTTCTATCTGTTGATCAGTAAGTAGAATTTGGGACTTCAGCAAAGGCTGGAGTCTAATGCAAAGAACAATTAGTGAGGCAGAGACTCAGGATACCCCTTCCTTGTCCATTTAATTTCCAATGGTCCTGATCGAAACCCCACTGACTTTAACAAAAGCCGGACAGGCACTGTACATAAGAAGTATTTTTCATCTATACCATACATGGTAGCATAACACCAGGACTGCCCTCAGGTAATTCTACTTACAGAACCTCTTTAATGAGGAAAAATTTAGGGCATGTCCTGAGATTCAGAAAATCCATTGTGAAATCCTGTTTCCACCAATGGGAGCTTTGGCTGGCTGACTGTGCCTGCTTTCAGACAGAATTCTCTCTTTCTTTTTGCAGTATTGTACTGCTTTAATTGCATCTTATTAATATTCTGATATTGATTTCCACAACCCCTTTTTAGGTTCGATATGGAGTATAGTTTAATCCAGGTAAAGCACTCATTGAAATTCTCTGCCCAGACAAAGCATTTTCACACTCATCCATATGTGCTTACAGCTAGATTCACAAAAGGATTGAGGCACTTGTGTCACTTTAGGTGCCTAAATCCAAAATCAGGCACCATGGGTATGCTTAGAATCATTACTCAGCTATCTTGAACCACGTAGGTGCCTAAACTTGATCATTGTCCACATTTTTGTAGCAAAAGTTCCCTAACTGACCATGTTTCTGTCTTGGGGCATGCATACTGCTCCCTCACTCTAGGGCTATGTCTACACTTACCAAAGTTAGTTTGAATTAACTTAATTCGAAGTAGCATGGCCCCATTGGAATTTTATTTCGAATTAAGCAAGTGCCATGCATGACACTTCCTTAGTTCGAATTAGTCAGTTGCATTAAGCTCAATGTGCCGGTTAGTTTAAATGAAGCAGTTAGTTCAAACTAACATGGCCACATTGACTTAACTAGTTTGAATTAAGGGTTAGTTCGAAAGATACAATCAAATTTACTAGTTCGAATTAAGGAAGCCCTTAATTCGAACTAATGGAAGCCTAGTTTGGCCAAGGCTTAAGTTAGTTTGCATTAAGCTTCCTTAATTCGAACTCACTTGCCAGTGCAGACATAGTCAAGGGGTCCAAACATCTGTGCCTCAGTACAATGAATAAAACAGGTGAAAACAGGCATTCCTCCACCTAACTCACTTGTGGTCTTGATCTAGTAGTGGTGTTCTGACGCTGGCTACATAGTTGAATTTACACAAAATGTTTGGAAAAGTACTCCCCTCATACTTTTTAGCCCAATGTTTAGGCTCCTCACCTAGGGTGTGAGATATGCCCAGTTGAAGACATCCCCCCTGACAGAGGAGCAAGAAGGAATATGAACAATGGCCACCTCTTAGATGCATGCCCTAGACATAACTAAGAATTACAGGATAGTTTTGCTGGGAGTGCTTCTAGAGTGTGTGCTGTTGGAGATGTTCCACTTTGGATAAACAATTTAAAAAGTCATTGAAGCAGGAGAACTGGATCCTGAGGGAGTACTTAAATCACCAAGCTATAAGTCATGCTCATGTTTGTTTAGTCTCTCTCTCTCCCTCTCTCTTTCTGTCTGGCTCAATGACTCTTTAATTTTTATCCACTGTGGGTAAACTATTGAGGGAGCCCCTCTCTCCTAAAGAATCACCCATAGCCCAATAGTTAGGGCACTCACCGGGGAGTTATCAGATCCTCATTCACATCCTTTTCTCCTCCTCAAATGAGATTACAGATCTCCTATGTCTCAGATAAGAAACAATCACTGGGCTTTAGTTATAAGGAAGTGGTCCTTTCCCCCACAAGTGCCTTAGAAAAAACAAGCACAGATGCCTAACTCAAAGAGAGCTCTTATTCTCCCCTGCCTCCAGAGATAGGCACCTGCCTCCAGTCTAGATTTAAGTGTTGAACTCCCTGAGAAGGGAAATACTTAGAACACACACCTCTACTTGGCATGTCCCACTGGATAACATAGACAGGGAGCCACCTAGTGTGATGGCTTTCATTAATCTATTCTTAAGTGCCTATCCCCATTCACTGGATATGAAACCTGAGAACCTAATTCAGGATTTGTGAATCTCATTGATTTTTCTAAGTACCTAAAAGATACATGTTGTGATGCTCTATGTCACTATGCCTGGATTCTTGTGTGAATCTAGCCCACTGCATGATTCATTTGATATCAGATACATTGTAGTTGTTCAGGCTAAGAATCAAAAATGGCTGGTCTTCATCCTATTTATTACTACTATGGAAAGCAATCTTTTAAACACCAGCTTCTAAGGCAGTATTTATTCTTGTCTGTGTAGTGCTCTTTCTTTCTCCCAATCAGAAGAATAAAGACATGCACATGCCAACCCAAACTGAGTCAACTACCTCCATATTAATGTTATGACAGCTAGAGTTGTCACTTGTTATCTTCTCAGGCAATCCCATGTTGCCATTCCCCTACAATGCTTTGTTTGAATTCAAGTCTTTTAGAACCCTTTTTCTCCATGAATGACTTCCTTAGGGTAGGCTAAAGGAGATCACTTTCATTCACCTGACTTCAGCTGTGTGCCAGGTACTTTCCAAAATATCACTGAGACGCTGCCTGTCCACCCCTGATGGAAAACAGTACTCTCGTTAAACAGTACTCTTAGCTTCCATTCTTACCTTTTCCTTCTCTTGATCCACATACTGCAATGGGATCATGCTGTCATGCTAGATCATCAGCTATCGTCCGGTGTCCAAGAGATCCCCAGTAACATGACTTGGGACCCTGCTGTGTAAACTACATGGGAACTAAGCATCTACCTTGAGGGTAGTGAGTCTTATTTCACCTTGCCTAGATTGATATCAGTGGCCCCAGGGCTTTTAGATGACAACTAAGCCCTTTATCCTGCAAGCTGATCATATAAGTGAAATCTTGTGCCTCTATAGATCCTTGTAACCACAAAGGTTACAACTATAGAGATGTCCAAATAATCGACCTGTTTGTTGCTGTTGATGGTGGCAGTATGAAAAAAAAGTATGTTTTTTACTCACTTTCACTAGAAGGGCTAAGTCTTTATGAAGAAACCAACCTTCAAAACTACAGCAAAAAGTGATGATTGTTTCATATAGGTATAAGGTACTGAAGACAGGGGTATACTGGGAACACTGTATATCCCATCTGCGTAGAGCACTTGTCTCTTTGCAGCCGGTTCATGTACTTTGTTGATGTTTAATTGTATGGCCAGTTACCAAACACAGGTCTTTGTCTGTAGAATTGTTTCCTAGCTAGCATGCTCACAGTTTATCATTATTTGTGATGATAGAACTGATTCAGATTTTAAAATAATATGGACTTGACCCAGAATCTGGTGGCCCGAGACCCAAACATAATTTTTTTCAGGGTCAGATATTGTACAATGGCCAAGAATAATGCAGTGCCAGTTGGAGGAAGGAAAGCTGGCTTTAAAACACTTTTGCCATGCTTTCATCTGTCTCTGCCATAAAATAGAGCAGCCTACTTTATGATTTTATATTCTAGTCCCAAGGGCCATTCTGTAAGGAAGAGTTTAAATATATTCAGTGGTGCACCAGCTAAGTACCTTTACTTTGGCCTCAGCTCTTACACTGAAGACTTGGGATATATCATAGGATCTGCTATGCCAGCCTTTCTCCATTGAAGAATTTCCTCATGCTGAGAGAATCCTTAATCAGCACCTAAAGCTAGGTGCAAGACTGTATTGCTAGCAGGGAATGGATATGGCCATTAAAGTTTTTGTTTGTTTGTTTGTTTGTTTGTTTGTTTGTTTGTTTGTTTGGGGTTTTTTGCTTTGTTTTTTTTTAAAGGTTAAGGAGAATGTGTGCATCTACTGTTCATCTTTTCCCAAATTTCCTACAATAATTCACATCTTGTGGTCCACTATTACACCCAGATCCCTTTCTGCAGTACACCTTCCTAGGCAGTCATTACCCATTTTGTATATATAAAATGGGTTGTTCAACCCTAAGTGGAGTACTTGGTACCTATCTTTATTGAATTTCATTCTATTTATCTCAGACCATTTCACCAGTTTGTCCAAATCATTTTGAATTGTGATCCTATCCTTTAAAGAACTTGCAACCCCTTCCAGCTTGGTATCATCTGCAAACTTTAAAAAGTTTACTCTCCATGCTATTATCTAAGTCATTGATAAAAACGTTGAACAAAACTAGACCCAGGACAGATCCCTGTGGCACCCCACTCGTTATGTCCTTCCAGCCTGAATGTGAACCATTGATAACTACTCTCTGGGAGCAGTTATCCAACCTGTTTCCACCCATCTTATGGTAGCTCCATCTAAGTTATTAATGAGAATGTGATGTGAGACCATATCAAATGCCTTACTAAAGTGTAGATATACCACATCTACCGCTTCCCTTCTATCCACAAGGCTTGTTACCACATCATAGAAAGCTATCAAATTGGTTTGACATGGTTTATTTTTGACATATCCATGCTGACTAACCCTAAGCACCTTATTCTCTTCTAGATGTTTGCAAATCAACTCCTTAATTATCTGTTCCATTATTTTCCCCAGAACAGAGGTTAAACTGACTGGTCTATAATTCCCTGTATTGCTCTTATTTCCCTTTTTATAAATGGGCACTATATTTGCCCTTTTCTAGTCCTTTGGGACTTCACTCGTCTTCCATGATTTTTCAAAGATACTAGCTAATGGTTTGGATATCTCCTGAGTCAGCTCCTTGAGTACTCTAGGATTCATATCATCAGGCCCCAGTGACTTGAAGACATCTAACTTGTCCAAGTAATTTTTAACTTGCTCTTTTCCTGTTTTAGCTTCTGACTCTATCTCATTTCTATTGCCCTTCTCTACATCAGACATCCAATTTCCACCAACCTTCTCAGTGAAGATTGAAACAAATAAATTATTTAGTTCCTCTGCCATTTCCACATTTTAATTTATTGTTTTACTCCCTTTGTTGAGTAAGGGTCCTACACTGTCCTTGGATATCCTCTTGTTTCTGATGTATTTGATGTATTTTGCTATATGGTTCAAATCCCTCAAGCATAAAAATAATGGTGTAAGGAAAACATGGTTTTGTCCTAACCTGACCTCAGCTTTAGGAGTTAAATAAAAATGAAGCATTGGTTCTTGTTAGGAAAGCATTTCTTGACAAGCAGAATGATACCTCTGTTCCTATCCCTGTGAACTGCAAGTAATACACAGGGAAAGAAATATCATTTGCAATATTCTTTGGTTGAAATATTGCTACAGAAATGTTGGATTTGGGACTTCTGACACATGTGGATTCTGACATGGAATGCTCAGATACATTACTAGTTACTATTTGGTTTCATATAAATAAGTACAGAGTAGCTATATTTTTTTTTAAAGTTGAATCTTGGTGCTTTGTAATCTATAAATTCAGTTCTTAATAAACCTCCATTTAAGGCATTTGTAGTCCCAGGGGAAAAAAGCAACATTTCAATACTAATGGACCTGGTAAAGCTCTGAGGAAAATTAGTGACATATGAAAAATAAGTTAGAAACTTTTATATCTCCCCTACCTCCTTTAAAAAACATGCTTAGAAAGATAAACTTTGAAACCTATAGAGGTATGCAATGAGATAGACATATATGACTCTCCCTTCAATTCTGAACGGACTTTAGCCATTAATCCTCATCTGCAAGGGTTAATTTCTCATTTAAAATACTCCTTCAGCACTGATCTACATACTACTATGAACAATTTATACGAACTGCCAAGTTCAGTTGCTTTCACTACTATTCTGTTTATTAGTGCTATAGGTAGGTTAAAAATATTTACTTGTAGCAAAAGTCTACTTGATATTCTAATTGTACAATAGCTATATTAGAACCATTCCTATAACATTTTTCTTGTGCTTTGAAAGTTGCAGCTGACAATAAAAATCAATAATCAGAGTTGTAAAGATGCCCACCAACATGAACTAGAGGTAACGAGTCTCTACAATTCTTCTTGAACTAGAGAATATATTATATGACTTTAGGCTACACACTACATTTTGAGTCCTCTTTTAATTCAACTGCTTCATCTTCTAGATTCGAATCTGAGTTCAAATGCTTTCTTCCCGAAATGTAAATGAATCATCGCCGTGTTCTCAAAGTTTAGATTTCACTATTTTTTTTCTTTTCAATAGTTATTTGGGACAAGATTTTCTGACATGAAAATGAACTGGACTTGATGCCCTGTCATGGTCCCTCCCAGTTTCTATGGATATGTCTACACTCACAAAGTTAGGTCGACTTTCTTAAGTCGCCTTTCTAAAGTCGACTTTAAGTTGACCTTATTCGGTCGACTTAGAGAGTCTATACTAGACTCTCTAAGTCAACTTGATAGGTGGAGGGAGAGCCAGCCTTGCAGGACTGGCTATCCCCAGACCAGGAAGCTGCTGGAGGCTTGTCCCGGCGAGAGCCAGCCCTACAAGGATGGCTCTCCCGGAACCGAGAAGCCGCTAGCGGCTCGTCCTGGCAGAGCCAGCCAGCGTGCGGCTGGCTCGGCCGGGTCTGAGAAGTGGTGGGTGGCTCTCCCGGCTCCCTTCTCCCCGGGACCACTCAGGGAGCTCTGGGACAATGGGAGAAGGGAGCCCCACTGACCAAGGAAACCCTGGGGTTTCCGGTCAGCTGGAGCATGGGGCTGGCAATTGCCAGCCCTGCACTCCAGCTGACATAGGAAGCCCGGAGGTTTCCTCTGTCAGTTGTAACGCACTCCCTTCTTGCCCAGACCCCTGAAATAAAACATGTATGAAGCTACCACCAAAAGAAGCCAATATGAGTTAGTTGCCCAGTAGAATTGGAAAGTATTAATTAAAATTTTACTGGGAACTTCATGGGACTACTTTAAAGTGGTAACTGAAGACAATGTGCTATCTGTAAGGTATCCTATGATCTACAGTGTGCTATTAATTTATTTAGGGCTCAGTCTTGATGATTTCCTGAAGGAATTCATCATCTCCCAATTCCCAAAGGTTGCAGGTATTGAGCATATTATGGTAAAGTTCTACACACAGGGCAAAGATTACCTCAGGTAAAGAACCTATAATGAGCTGATATCCACACAAACAAACTCTATCTATGAAACCCAGGTTCAGCTTTCAAATAAAATCTGCCTCCTCCACCTCTAGTGCAGACAACTGCAGTTTGGTGTACTTCACACTGTCTAGTACTTTTTACAGTAGTAACAACATATTAATAATCTCCAATAATAATTCTGATCTTACAATGGGGGGATAATCATGAGCCAGACTCTCCCTAACTTTAGCAAAAGTTTTTATCATTGCCTCCAGTAAGTAGTAACTACTTCTGGAGTAGTTTCCAGGAGACCCAAAAGCTTGATATTTTTCACCCACATCTTATGTTTTAATAAATCCAGTTTTGTCTTGAACAAACAAGGTTCTTTGTAGAGCCCTACTAACTCAATGTTATGAAGTAAGATTTGCAGGGGCTTCTAAGGGAGTTAGGTGTCTAACTGTGATGGGCCCTCACTGGTAAAGCGAAGGTTAAAGAAACTTTACAGGCTGAAGGTGCCCTCCCCCCACTTCCCCTCTGCATTTGCTGGGCATGCTCAGGGTATAAAAGCCAGCCACCCAGTTCGGTTGGGGTAGATGGCTGACTGGAGAGGGAGCATGCTGCTAGTTCTCCCACTGGTGACAGCCACCAGCCCACAGAGGAGCCAGATGCTGCCAAACCCTGATGCAGGGAAGCCTCTCCAAAGACTCTGGCTGCTAGGCCACGCTACCCTGACACAGGGGAGCCTTTACAAAGATTCTGGCTGCTAGGCCATGCTATGCCTGAAGCAGGGGAGCCTTTATAAAGACTCTGGCTGCTAGGCCACACTACCCCAAACAGGGGAACTGCTACAAAGACTCCAGCCGCCAAACCACACTACCCTGACAACCAGGGAGTCATTTCAGGGGCTCCAGCAGCATTGGCTATGCCCTCCCCCCTCAAAGAAGGAGACAGTCTCTTATGCTTGCCCACGAAGTAGAGACACATGGGCCGCTACTCAGTTTCCATACACTACAAATCTGCCGCTTGTTGGGGCAGAGTGCCTGTGACACTAACTCTTATTGCTTAAATGTAAGTTCAAGTTGAAGATTTTATCTATTACCATCGGTCCAGAGTTCTACTGTCAGTCACACAAAGGTTCCAATAGTATGTAAATATCTCAAATTAATAATTTATTACACTTAGGTATCAGGTTTTCTAATATTTTAAGGGATAAGTCTTTCTTGGAACTTGAATTCGAAGGGTGACAATCTGTGACAGGCTCCATGTAGCTGGTAAGAGCTCAATATGGAACATTTACTGTTTTAAAAAGGCATTTCTGCTCTTTGGCCCTGTATTTCTTACAACAGAGATCTCGACATTATACTGGTTATCTGTTAGTCTTTAAAAGTGCCACAGGACTCTGATGTTTCTAGTGTAGATAAGAAACTCTAATACTGACATTGTCAAGAGTCTGCACTTCATTTCCTTATTATGATTAGTTGGCTGAGTAAAGACTTTAGAAGTAAGATTCTGAATCAATTCCCCTCAGTTAATAGGAGTCCTGTCATTGACTTCTATAGGAATTGAAAAGGGCCCTATATGTGAACAGTTATTGCTTTTAGGAGCAGATTTACTAAAATAAGGATTACTCCCAGTTATAACTTATATGGTCATTCTATGCCAGAGTATGTTAAAAATGTTTACATAATTTAGTACGTTGTAATTTCACAACTATCAAGATGCAGTAGCTTGAGAAATAAATTAGATGTGCAATGATATAATTTATGCAAGCTGATGTTAAATAAATTATGGAAATAAAAAGTAAACTCCAATTCAGTGATAGTTACAGTCTTTCTAATTAAAGAGAAGGGATCATTCTGTTACTCTTGAAGGTCATTCCAATAACTGGTGAAAGAGAAGACTTCTAAATGTACAGTCACTATAGCAGAAGGTATATACTGATGGGATCCAATAGGATTTCAGATATCTTCTGAATTAATTATGCAACACCAATTGTGATTAACTGCAAAGAGCCTGATCTTGTCCTTTTTGTTGTCAGTGGTGTCCCTTATTTCAATGGTGTTCATATCATCATTTATGATCTTTAATCTTTTCAGGGAAAATACTGCCTGCACAGAGCTCTGTAGCTTTTTAGAGCTGTGTAAAGAGAAGGGGGAAAAGATGTTTCAGGTATTATGGAGTGAGTGCCATGAAGCTGCCTATAAACAAATGAATGAACTAATAACTCATGCAATATGTCCACATGAAACATTTCCCATCAACATTAATAGGAGTTCCAGGTTCAAAATGCCTGCAGGTTGGGATCTTTCATCAATGTCATACATTACTATATTAGCTACAGATGGGAAATTCACACAATCAGATTATACCTGTTATGTTAATAAAATAGTTAATAACATATTACATTATAAAGCAACTTTAAATATGAATACTTTTTTCTACATGTGCAAGCTGAAACTAAAATGTGAATCCTTGGTTGGAAAATAAAGCAAATACTGTATCATGCTTTCTGACAAACATTCTAGAACTTCAGGAATATTACCTGGAGTCACCAAAAGGAAAGATAGAAATGTATGTTAATGCAGTCATTTTGCTGTCGTTTTATGTAAATTTGAAATGAATAGTTAAAAATAATGAGGATTAAAATGGAATAAAATAAATAAATTAAGCCAATGAAATATGTAAGATTTTGGCACCAAAATGGCAAGAAAAAAGGCAGGGATTGATTGCTTTCATAAAACTTCATGTGGAAGTTACTTGTGCATTTTTCTGTTAACTTCTTCCATAATAGCCCAGTTCTGTCACCCTTATTTATGCTAAACTATATTTATTCAAGTTTTCATAACTGTGCTTAACACAAGTCCAGATTGTGCCTTGGTTCTCCAAGGGAATGCAACTGGTCCCAGAAAGTTATTTTAATGATTAAACTTCATTCATATAAGCATCTTATTGTCTTCAAAATCACAATGATATCTTACAGTAAAAAGCCTTCGAAGATAGAGAAGATGCTTTTGAAATTTTGCAGAGGTCATATTTATGGATGACATCATTCTGAGTGGGACTGCACGGAGACTGACTTAATACATAGTCCCTTGGCTTCATTAAAATCCTTGATGTGGGGAAAGATTGTCTCTTATCTCTGTATGACTAGGTTGTGCCCTGGAATAGAATAGTTAGTGTTGGAGAATGTCCCTGCCAGCAGGTAGAGGATCTTGGGGAGCAGCTGCCACACACACACAACGCTAGCGAGGTTTGAATTAATAAGTGTTTTTATTGGGGGTGAACAAGGGTAAATGGAATGGGACAGTGAGGTGTATAGGGGGTACTGGGAGATGGGCCTCTCTATTGAACAGTATAGTGTCACAGTGGTGGAATCGATGTAAACCAGTGTAAATTAATATGCCAATATAAATAAATATAAACCAATGTAGCTTAATATAAACCAATGTAAATTAACATAAACCAATGGGATTTTTTACAAGCATAAACATACAAGGCAATTGTATCAATGAGAGAGTGAGGTTAGGGGAAATGGCCAGGGAGTATGGGCAGGCAGTAGCAGAGGGGTAAGGAAAGACACAACAGCAGAGGCTGCAGTAGCAGAGGCTGCAGTAATCCTTGAAGACCTGCAGGGGGAGACCTGGAAAGTAAGGTTAGGGGAAATGGCCAGGGAGTATGGGCAGGCAGTAGCAGAGGGTTAAGGAAAGAAAACACAGCAGCAGAGGCTGCAGTAGCAGAGGCTGCAGTAAGCCTTGAAGCCCTGCAGAGGGAGACCTGGAGTAGTCAGTCTGCAGGTCCGGTGAGGAGGCACTGAAGACGGTCTGGAGCGTGCTTGGAGCAGAGGTGAATAGGGGGGCAGGCCAGGGAGACACACTCAGAAGGTGGGGGCAGGGTAGCACGTGGAGGGAGTGAACAGACTAGGGAAGCACACTTAGAAGGTGGGGGCAGGGTGGTAACACGTGGAGGGAGTGCGTGGGGAAACTGGGCAAGGGAATGGGGATAAAGAGGGGGTCTAGGGTGGATCTGGGAGGGGGGTTGAGGGGAAGACCAGACAGGGGCTTTGGGGGCAGCAACGGAGGGCGGCGGCTAGCAGAGAGTGGGTTTGGGGAGCCGGGGAAAAACGGCGTGGGGGGGGGCAAAGGGAAGGCAACAGAGAGCGGCGGCTAGCAGAGAGCAGGTTCAAGGAGCTGGGGAAAAACGGCAGAGGGGCAACAGAGCAGGGAGCGGATTCGGGGGTGGCAGAGGGGCAATGGAGCAGAGAGTGGGTTAGAGGCGGTGGCAGAGGGACGGCAGAGGGGCAATGGAGGAGAGAGTGGGTTAGGGGAGGTCGGGAAAAGTGGCAGAGGAGGAGGAGGGGGTTCGGGGGAGGCACGGAAAGGATCTTAAAGCTATAACAGGACACAATAATAAAACTTAATCTAACAAAAATAAAACTAAGGAGAAAAAAAAAACTAACAGCAAATTAAAGGTAAAACTTACAATGTTAAACTTAACACACTAATCAGCAACAATTTAACAGCAGCCGACTTGCTAAGCAGCAGCAATTCAGCAGCAGCAGCAGCTGACTTGCTAAGCAGCAGCAGCTGACTTGCAGTGGTGAAATTTAATAACAACTTATAATGAAACTTAACACCGCTAGGGCAACCAGTATAATAAACTTAAACTTAAACTTAGTAACAACTTACAATGAAATTTAACACAGCTACGGTAACCAGTATAAGAAAACTTAACACAACTAAGGTAACACACTAACAAAACTAAGCACAGTGTGAGGCTGGAACAGCTGGGAGCAGGGAGCTCCAGGCAAGGTCCCTAGAGGCAAACAGCTCAGCAGCGGCATGGCTTATGCTGCCACGGTGGAAAGGAACCGCAGAGCAGGAGGGGGTCTCTGTTATGGACCCCGAGGTAAATTTAGAGACAGTTTGAGAGGGGGAAATCTTACCAATCCCCAGGAGAGCAGCAAGGACAGAAACTGAGGCAGCAGCAGCATAGATGAGTGCAGAGATGACTCGGTTCTCGTAGTTCGTGGTTCAAGAGATTCGTTGTTCGTGGGAGGGGGGTTTAAAACGGGGGTACGCTCAGTTAAATAGCCGGGAGCAGAGAAAGGTCCCCCAAAGACCCTGGGGTGATCAGGCCAGGAGGCAGTGCAGGAACCTATTCTGGGGTCTGGCCCCAAAATGTCTGCTTTTAAAGGCAAACTCAGGCAGCTTCCTGCCAGTAACTCCGATAGGCTCCCTGAATTACAGGGGCGGAGAGAGGGCTGGGAAAACTGTAGGACAAGTCCGGGCAGAGTCTTGGGCTGCAGGTATGTGACTCATAGTCACAGGTGTTGGTGTGTGACTCATGCCCTTTGTAAAAACAAGCCACTCTGGTCTTGCACTCCTGGGCATTGTCCACCCTACGCCGAGCCAGGGCTGGAACAATAGTTAAGGAGCCTCCTCCCTAGGCAGGGCCATGGCACAAAAGAAGCTGAAAGAAAAGGGCCATTCCCATGAGCAGCCTGGGAGGGGTGGCCACACAAACAGGGGAGACAGAAACTGGCACAGGGGAACATCTGTCAGGGACAGAGAACACAACAGAGTTTTTATTAAAATTCTTTGTGTGCTGAAGAATGATTTTTTTCCCAACAAAGATATAATCATTACCAGCTATAACATCAGTGGAATCAATGAGCAATTGCTATTCTAAAGCATCCAATGGACATGCATGGGTGGATGAAATCACAGACAAACCCTTGGAAAGGTATATATTGGTTTGTAGATAGCAGATAAAGAGTAGGCTCATTTTAGATAGATTAGGACTAAGTGGATGTCAGTTTTACCAACACTAGTCTTTTGGTATTAGAGTGCACCACAATGGAGACTTGTTGGCTATGTCTACACTTGCACTTTTAAGTCGACTTTAACTAAATCGACTTAACTAAGTCGACTTAGTGTGTCTACACTTACAATTAAAGGCGACTTAAAGGGGAACTTACAAAGTCGACCTAGAGCGTCCACACTGGATGCTCTAGGTCGACTTTGTGGGGCTAGGGGGACCTTGGGCAGGTCCACGGTGGTGGGGGGGGAGCACCCCCTGCGTACAATGGGGCAAAGGTGGACAGGGACCCTGGCAGGGCAGAGTCCTGTGTGTGACACTGTCTGGATTTAGGGAAGCATTTATGATATTATTTTCTATGGATATCTCATAAATGCTATAATCCTTAGGAACTATGTCATGTTTGGTATCAATAGAAAAGTAGTCATTTGCTGGGCATGATTATATAGTTTATGTCTAGGAATTCTATTTTGATTAGAAGTTAAGAATTTGATGTTATATCCATACCTTAACTTGTGTCATTTTGGAGAAATGTCTTAGATGGGAGGGTGTGAACAACCATTGTCTCCTTAATGTTTAGGAATTTTCCAGGTAGAATGGTTCCAGGGAGTATTCTGATGAGGACATAAAGAATACAACCATTGTATCCTTAAGCCAAGCTTAAGTCGACTTAATTTACCAGTGTAGACGCAGCCGATGATATTTAGACTGAGAAACTAAGGATCTCTCAAAATATCCATATTTATTCATATTTGTCTGTTAGATTTTCAGTCTCTGTACAAAGAAGAGCATAGCTCTAGCTTCATGAGTTATAAATAATCAATACTTGTCTGTAGATTTAAGGCCAATGGGGATTGCTTGGCACTTAGCCCTTTTAAAAGTAAGTATTCTTGTTAGTTTAGCTTAACATGGATTTAGGAATCTAATGTTAGGATCCTCTTTTGAAAATATTGTCCAGTTATTTTAGGTGCAATATTCAAAACAAAAGATAAATCTGATGTATCTAACATACAAGACAAGGTTAACTTATAGAAGTCAGTAGTTCTCAATAGTTATTACAGGTATTCCATTGCTTGGCTAGTCATTGAACATTTGTTCTATGCTAAGAGGAAAAAAAAACTTGACACAAATAATTCTGTTGATTTTTATAGATATGCTTGCATAAGTAAGGAGTCCTCACATGAATAAATGCTACATTATCAGCCTGTTAATATTCTGTTTCATAGGTGGACTGACTGTGGAAATTCACAGATAAAGATAAAGTTGAACTGCTGTTACCTTTCTTTTAATAAAGGGAGTTATATTTCCATACTCAACTCACAGCTCTTATTTCAGCCATGATAAAAAATATGTAAATTTTATCTCCCTTTTATATTAAAACTATATGAATCTAAGGAAGTTTTTAAGCATCAAATTACAGTGAAACTTTTAGTATACAAACATTTATTTTACTTTTAATCAACTTTTAGTATACAAACAATTTTCTCACAAAAGTGGCTCCAGATGAAGTAATTACAAGTTTATTCCCCCATTATTATGAGATCCCTTTTATTAACATTTTGTTTGCAGCTTTGAATGATTTCATTATGTATTTTAATTTACTCCCACATGAATAACTAGATTTTCAAAAGCCTAGATCACCTTCTAACTTCCACTTATCTGAGGATGCTATCCTGTTTATAAAAAATAATGTGTTAAGTTCATAGTCACCATCTTGTTTGTATAAAAGAACAAGGACTCCGTCTTGGATAGATTTCTTCTTGAGTTTCGTTCACATCCTTTTTCAGTTTGGTACGAAGAAATCCAAGATCTACCTAGCGACTGGTGACTGTACATCTAATTTACATGGACACTGGAAGTGTATATAAGGTCAGTGCCAGAGGGCAGCAGTTGCTGTCCATCTGATTGACAGTCATTGCACATGTACATTATTGCTTGAGAGAGGCTTTGACGGATCAAGAGAAGAAAGAAGAGTTACACTTACCTAATCCTGTGTTCCTGTGTTGTCTCATGGTTGCCTCATTCTCTAGTATCCTGTTGTGTTCATTATCTGCCCTGTCTGTTGTGTGTCCTGAGTCCCATGGATGAAGACAAACTATAAAGTTAGACCTGGGGACCTATTCTGAGGGAGGGATTGCTTGTTCAATTATTGGACTTATTATTTATACTAATTGATCCTGAAGCCTTTATTTACTATTTACCCCTTTGGGTTTTCCTTCATTAAATCTGTTACTGTTTTCATTGCTAACACTGAGTGGCTCCTTAATCCAACTCCCGGTGATGCAGCTATGAGTAGGGGTAAAAGAATCCATCCGGTGATGGGAGGGATCTGAAGTGTTAGTAATTTTAAGGTTTCTCCTTGCAACAAATCAAAATATTGATTAAAGAGGCTAATTTCATTCATTTAGTTTCGTTAATTCTCATGCTTGTGTTCGTAGAGTGCACATGTCAGTTCAACCATTTCCAGAGAGCCTAAGATCCTGCTCTCTGGTGAGGCTGAGCCAAGTGAGGTTGGAAGTCATGACATCACTCCAACATGTATGAGACTGTCCATGAGGTCTTCTGTATCCCACTTCTGTTGGAATGAACACATAAAGCTTATGGGCTATTCTGTAGATTCTGGCATAATAAGCAGATGGTCCTGAGAAGGCATTGCAGCTTGGTTCATCCAATGCCTAACATCCTTGTTCATAATGTGATGAAACAACCATATGACTTCAATACATCATCACTTTTCATGTCAAGAGTCCTGCTGAAACACTTGCATCTTTGTGGTGATCTGTGCTTGAGAGGCATAAACAAGGATACAAGCCACTTCTGCTTGATAGAAACACATCTTAAAACTAATTTCGGTTCCCCCTCCCCGCACACACTTTTTTTCTCTATATGTATTTCCCACATTAGAAAGCTAATTTAAAAACTCATCACAATTAAAAAAATAAACCAGTTAAAGGATCTAGGAAGTAATGAACATTTTACTTATAATATCAAATCCATTAATGTGAAAACATTCATATTATCTTCCAACCTGTCTGAATAATGGGCAAAAACCCTTAAATCCTACACAAAGCAGGATTCAACCTTATATTACTGTTTTCCAATACAGCTTAATCTTTTTCATTTAAAATATAAGAACAGAGTAACTTCTGAATAAATTAACATTGATTTTATGTGGTCATTTGTGTAAAACAGAGTTGTTCCATTCTTTTATATGCAACACTTTCCCTGTCAAAGTCATAGCAAATAGAATTATCCTCTTCAACTATTTTGGGGAAAGTTGGTTGTTTTCTCACAATCTGTATTTGCTAATTATTTCAATTTCTGAAGAGTAAAATTAAACAGCAGAATAACAATGACTGTGGATACGACAATCAGTGCTGTACCATTTCAGAAAACTACAGTTCAGGACTTCTGTATGCAAGAAGAAAGCAAATGAGTTAATAAAGCTGCAAATGTTTTGGTATTATGCAATAATTAAAACTGGGCAAACCACAAGTTCTCTGGTTACACATTTTATTCTTTTCTCCTCTTTGCGGCTTTCATTTCTTTTCATGTTTGATTCAGAACCTATTCAAATATAAATTAAAATATCACATTTTGACTGAGATCCACAGCTTGTAGAAAAGGATTAAGCTATTATGGTATAAAAGACTTTTGTTCCAGAAAAAGAAAGCATCCACACATAGGGTTAATCAAGAATAGGTATTCCAGAATAACTCGCTGTACAGACAAGTCCTGTAGAATAAACAGGGCCTGTTGATTGGTGTCTCTCTCAACCTATTTCTGTGACACTGAGAAGGTGGTTTGTATAGCGAACTAAATAATCACATGAGATCAATGAAAATGGGTGGGAAACGGTGAATGGTGAACCAAGTGAGAAAGTAGAGTTTATTTTTTGAACAACTATATTTGATCAGAACTGAGATTTGTTAAGTTAGTTGATAACTGTATCATGTAAGATGTACTGTATCATATCCATTACCTGATTCATGTAAAACTGGTAAATTTCAATGTTTCTTTATCAATTAGGAAAGAATACCATGTCAGAATCTAAATTTGACTGCCTCGTAACTAGAAGTAAAACTAATGTAGAAAATGTATTTAAGATTGGTGATTGTAATGATACCAACTAGAGGTATATTCTCTGCAAGATTCTGCATGTAAAAGTGCTTGAAACATGAGAATTACTAGCTTGGTTTACACAGAAGCCTAATTAAATAGTGAAATTGTAAATTGATTAAAAACAATGGATGTTTGCTGATAATGTCTTTAATAAAGTAAGGATAACTCATGTGGCTTCATCTGATTACTTACACTAGTAAAAGCATAGTGAAAATAAATGAGGCAATGTTATACTAAGAGACACAAGTCTATTTGAAAACATTCCTTCATCTAGTTTTATTCCTTCTTTAAATAGTTTTCTGAATGAATTTGGAGATTGTGAAAGTTATCATAGTGAAAGCGCTGGAGACTAATGCCCAGATCCTCAAAGTTTTTAGGTGCTTATCCCCCATTGAGTTCAATGGGAGTTAGGGGTCTGTAATGCTGATTGAATATGGCCATTTGTATTATTTTCAATGGATATCTCATAAATGCTATAATCCATAGGAACTATGTCATGTTTGGTATCAATAGAAAGGTAGTATTTTGCTGGGAATGATTATACAGTTTATGTCTAGGAATTCTATTTCGATTGGAAGTTAGGAATTTGGTGTTCTATCTATACTTTAACTTGTTTGATTTTATGGGAACGCCCCATACAGGATGTCACCAACCATTGTCTCTTTAATGTTTAGGAATTTTCCAGGTAGAATGGTCCCAGGGAGTAACCTGATGAACCATTAAGGACATAAGGAATATAAGCATTGTGTTCTTAATGGCTCATCAGTTTACTCCCTGGGACCATTCTACCTGGAAAATTCCTAAACATTAAGGAGACAATGGTTTTACACACCCGCCTCTCTCAGGTATTTCAATAAAATAACATAAGTTAAAATATAGATAGAACACCAAATTCCTAACTTCTAATCGAAATAGAATTCCTAGACATAAACTATATAATCATTCCCAGCAAATTACTACCTTTCTATTGATACCAAACATGACATAGTTCCTATGGAGTATAGCATTTATGAGATATCCATTGAAAATAATATTATAAATGCTTCCCTAAATCCAGACAGCATCACACACAGCATCACACACAGGGCTCTGCCCTGCCAGGGTCCCTGTCACCCTTTGCCCCATTGCACACAAGGGGTGCCCACCCCCCCACCGTGGACCTTCCCAATGTCCCCCTTGCCCCACAAAGTTGACCTAGAGCATCCAGTCTGGATGCTGTAGGTCGACTTTGTAAGTTCCCCTTTAATTCGACTTTAATTTTAAGTGTAGACACACTAAGTCGACTTAACTAAGTCGACTTAGTTAAAGTCGACTTAAAAGTGCAAGTGTAGTCATAGCCAAGGAGTCCTGTGGCACTTTTAAAGACTAACAGGTTTATTTATTGCATGAGCTTTCATGGGAAAAAATCCCACTTTGTCAGACGCTTTGAAATTCCCTATCTTCAAAGCCTCTGAAGAAGTGGAATTTTCTCCCACCAAAGCTCATGTGATAAATAAATTGGTTAGTCTTTAAAAGTGCCACAGGATTCTTTGTTTGTTTTGCTGAACTAGACCAACATGGCTACCCCTTTGGAACTTAAATGTGTTTGTTTCTGTGGTAACACCAACATGTGTTACACAGAGTCTTCCAGCCCATTGTGAATGGACTATTCAAGCTTGATGGGGCATTAAGAATCAACAGCTCTCCTGATAGTTCTTCCTGTGCATGCTTTGGCAGGACTATAGGTGATGTTTTCCTCTATGAGTCATCAAAGCTTATAAGGGCATGTGATATACTTATGTGACCATTTACACCAACTTAAGCCAGTAGCTTTCCATATGTTGTGCAAAAAGAGCACCCAGGATCTCTTCAAGGAGGGAAAAGGCAATATGCCACATTTATTATAAGAAACAAAATTAATAACTATCTCATACCTATACACACAGTCACACACATACACCCACATGTCCAAACACACCAGAAGATGTTCTGCTGTATATATAGTTACCAGTCCTGATTGTTGCTTCTGATCATAGCTTGAGTTCAGGCTGGTGTTCGCAGCTCATGGCAGCTACCTGGCCAGGGAAGCGAGGCATGAGGAAAAGCAGGGTCTCTGTCGGGCACTTTTGCTCTGCACTGATGCTCTTGGATGGTGTGCACAACATTACCCAAGGCTATGCAGTCTTACCCATCTTATCCATGGATCTTTCGGCGTATACTGCCTCAGTGTACTCTATGACCATGAGTCATCAGTTAACAGCATATGTGACTCTGATCTTGTTCTTGGTGGGGCTTTTTGTCCCTTTCTTTCTAGGGTGGATTCTTCTTACTTTTACAGGGTTTGCTTGCATTGTTCTTCAGCCATCAAGGTGGTGCCGGCAGTTTGTCATCAGCTGAGCAATACAAAATGAAGAAAACAATTTAAAATGGAGTTTTGGTTACAATGTCGAGTTACAAGTGAATGAATGAGCATGGTATTTTTATCAATGAATATTGCATATAGAAATTTCTGTTTGAAGCAATTCTATGGTATAAATTCATTTTTAACACGGCACATACACCTGGACTGTGATCTTTGTTTGAGCCAGTAAATTTCTAGGAACTTGGCAAAGGGAATAAAAGACCCCAAGACACTTCCATGTTGCCTCTTTCCTGCCATGATTCTCTGACTTAGAACAAAAGGATCAGATTGAACAATGCACTGAGGTCCTTCCAATCTTTTGGAAGTTACAAGACTCTTTACTAACTAGCAATCTATTTGTGAGTATTTGTATGTATATGATCTCTCCATGATTTTTAAGTCCCTTCTTTTATTTTATTATTAAACCTTTAGATTTTAGTTACTAAAGGATTAACAGTGCTGTGGTTATCTGAGTTATATGTTGACCTGGCTATGTCGCTGATCTCATGGGATTAGAATAAGCCTATATTTGATTCAATTGGTTTTCAGTAACCACTCATCATAGAATCCAGTATCTGGGTGGTAAAATGAGGGCTAGAATGCCTAGGGAGACTGCACCTTTGACTTCTTGTAAATCAGTGTGATGAGACAGAATTTTACTTTGGTACTAGTTTGGTATAATCTAATGATAGAATAACCACCATTTTGTAGTGAGTCTGCCCTATTTCTCAGCCGTTTGTCCTGAGTCCGGTATTTTCAGCTGTGATCTATCAAGGTATGGTGATCAAGCCTAACTACCTCCGAGAATCATGGCCTAACTTTTCTCTCCATTGAAAAAGAGCAACACAGAACACATCACTATAACTTTCCCCACAGCATTGATATACCTGAATCTTATCTTTGGGGAACCAGCTCATTCAGGGTCAATGGTTAAACATCCAGGCTTTCAGGCTCCTCCCCGCATGTTCTTTCAAGGATGTCAGGACATTTCACTTTTGCTGTGGACATTGGTTTACTAGGAATTAGGTGAAGACCAGCAATTTATTTAGGAAAGACACTAAAGACTCCAGATAATAATGACCATCAACCAATATCAATATAAATTTAAGTAAGTTATCTGGAGTGAAAGACTATGTATCTTATTACTAATTCCTCTCTGTTATTCTGTTTCTTTTGCAGAATATAAGAGTATTTTAAAATGCAGTATTCCTAAAGCTTGATACAGAAAGACTTCTCAAACAGATTGTTTCAACTGTAAACTGAAACCACACCAAGACTTTTATACTCTGAAAAGTCTTGAGGTAGTCTAGAAAGGTATCATAAACCTAGAAAATAATATACTCTTCCTATTTTCTACAGTAAAGAGTATAATAAAATAAAATGCAATTTGCCCAGAAAACAAATTAAAGTAGGCATTAAAATCCAAACTCATCTTACCAAGATTTGTTCTGTGGTAGAAGAGACAATGACCTTTTGATGAATTCACACAGGTGCAGTTAATCTAAACTAAAGAATTCCCATGACCAAAATTTAACATACTTTCTCTTATTAAAGCTAAACAGATACAACAAAACAACAAATATATAGTAAAAGAGTTAAATTAAGGTCATTCTTATAATAAAGTAAGAAAATAAGAAAAAGTGTAATATGTTCAGTTTGCCTGTGGCAACAAAAAACTTCTGTACAGCAAACAAGTAACCAGCAAATTTCTCTTTTATATCCTCAGTACTCTTCCATCACCTAGATAATTTAATCCCCCTTTGTAATATTCTTTTTCTCTCTCCCTCCTTGTCCCTTCCCCCAACTCCCTTTATACTCATAAACTTCTGGCACTGTAGAAATTAAGCTCCTCATTAATTAGTCCATTTCACTCAGACCACATAGAAGGAACTACTTATTGAGCTTGTACGCTGAAATAAAGTAGGTGTGAAAACCATTAGCTGTATCAGTTTACGGTCTGAACATTGAAATATTCACTAATTGGATAAAAGGTTACTTATGCCAGTGATATATGCTGATATTTAAGGTTCTGCACCAAATCCCAGTGTAATTAAGACATGTTTGTTTTATGTGTGTTGTTAACCAAGGAGTTGGGAATGGCAAATAAAAAATGCCATATTTTTAACTGAGTAATCTCATGAATATTACATTTCTTATCCTGAATTTTCAAATAATTTGGTTCCCCAACTCCCATGAACTTTAATAGAAAATAGTGCGGTTAAAATCCATGGAACTCTGAAACATTTTTCATTAACCATTAAAATACCAATACTCTTGCAACTAAGAAACCAATTAAACACAAAAAAATGATATGCAGCATATGTAAGGCTAACTGAAAAGATCCCAAACAAACAGGAAAAAAAATATTGATTTTATAGTATAATTCAGACTCCAACTGAATTTGAATTTCCATTCTGTTAGGTGCTGTACATATACCCTAGGGAGAGACAATTCCTACCCCTAAGAGGTTATAGTGTGAACAGACAAGACAAATTAAGGGTGGAAGGGATCACACTTGACAGCAGCAGAGATGGACACAACTCCAGTATCTTCACTTTCCACCAATTCACTATCTATTCAACCATGCATCAGAAAGACATTGTCTTTGTATGTGTTCATATTTAAGGGTAGGTGCTTACTAATCTGGTGTTATAAATTTGGCACACAGGCCACTACATGTCTCATTGCATAAGTAGCACAATATATTCCTCATATATCAACACATTCTTGAAAGTCATATGTGAAATGTGCTATTACTCTAGCCATCTGGCCCTTTTCTTTTCATTAGTTATTTTTTCACTGGAGAGACACATTTTGATATTCAACTATATTGTATTTTCTTCATGGTATTACCATATAGATTAATAGGTTATGAGATAGTCAATTTAGCACAAAGCAAAACAGTATGATTGCTCCCCAAGCAAACTAAAAAACCATAATAGCTTAACTGTAAGCATCTATTAGGGCGCATCTACACTTATAAGTTAGGTCCACTTAAGGATGCTTAAGTCCACCTAAACAAAGCCACGTCTTCACTGGGCTTTTATTAAGTCGACGTAAGCATTTCCTTAAATTGACTTAAGGAAAGCTTAAGCTGACTTAATAACACCTACTTTTAGGTCAATTTAGGGTTAAGTCAACTTCTTAAGTTGACTAAATTGACCTAAGCCCTAGGCCGACCCAAGTGGCCTCCAGGCCGGGGGATGAGGACCCCCAGTGGTGGGGAAAACCCTGCCGCCTGGGCCTCCAGCTGTGCGGGGATGCCGGCTCCCCATACAGTGGTGTGGGAACCCCGCCGACCTGGGGCTCCTGCTGCATGGGGATGCTGGCTCCCAGATGGCAGGGGAGCCCCAGCAATGAGGGAACCCTGCCACCCTGGGGCTCCCACACAGCACAGGAGCACCAGCCGGGGGAAACCCCCTGGTCCCATGGCTACAGCCACACGGGAGCCTGCAAGTGCACACGGCTGGAGCCCTGGGGATTTCCCCCAGCTGGGGCTCCTCAGCTGTGTGAGAGTCTGCAAGTCTGCATGGCTGGATACCCGGGGTTGGGGGGGTTTCCCCCAGCTGTGGCTCCTGTGCTGTCTGGGAGCCCTGGGACGGCAGATTTCCCTCCCCCTGGGGCTCCCCTGCCACGCGGGAACTGGTATCCCCACATGGCTTGAACGCCAGGTCAGCAAGGGAATCCCATGCTGCTGGAGCCCCGGCAAGGGATCACAGCTGCCTTGTCCCCGGAGCCCCAGTATAGACATAGCCTCAGAGAGTATATGTGAAATGAATTGCATGCAATTAAAATACGATCTTATTACATGGAGTAATATATATATTTATTATTTCTGAAATTTTTCCCAAATCATAGAATCATAGAATCTTTAGAGATGGAAGGGACCTCATGAGATCATCTAGTCCAACCCCCTGCTAAAAGCAAGACCACGACCACTAAATCATCCCAGCCAAGGATTTGCCTAACCAGGCCTTGAATGTTTCCAAAGATGGAGATTCCACCACCTTCCTCGGTAACTCATTCCAATGCTTCACCACCCTCCTAATGAGAAAGTTTTTCCTACTAGCCAGCCTCGACTTCTTCAGTTGCAACTTGAAACCATTGCTCCTTGTTCTGTCCTCTGTTACTTTTGAGAACAGCTTAGCTCTCTCCTCTTTGAGACACCCCTTCAAGTACTTGAAGGTTGCTATCAAATCCCCCCTCAGTCTTCTCTTCTGCAGACTAAATAAGTATAGTTCCTTCAGTCTCTCCTCGTAAGTCATGTACCCCAGTCCCCTAATCATTTTTGTTGCCCTCTACTGGACTCTTCTTAATTTGTCCACATCCTTTCTGTATGGGGAACCCAAAACTGGACACAGTATTCCAGATGAGGCCTCACCGGTGCCGAATAGAAGGGAATAATCACATCCCTTGATCTGTTGGCAACACTCCTACTGATGCAGCCCAATATGCCATTGGCCTTTTTGGCAACAAAAGCACACTGTTGACTCATATCCAGCTTCCCGTCCACCATAACCCCCAGGTCCTTTTCTACAGTGCTGTTACTTAGCCAATCGGTCCCCAGCCTGGAGCAGTACATGGGATTTTTCTGTGACAAGTGCAGGACTTTGCACTTGTCCTTGTTGAACCTCATGGGATTTCTTTTTGTCCAATGCTCCAATTTTCGAAGTCTCCCTGAATCCTGTCCCTGCCTTCTGGCGTGTCTCTCATTCCTCCCAGCTTGAATTTACAGAGCATGCAATCTATCCCATGAGCCAGATCATATATGAAGATGTTGAACAGAACCAGCCCCAGGATCGACCCTGGGGGGACTCCACTCATTACTGGCTGCCAACTAGATATTGAACCATTCATTCCTACCCACTGAGCCCGATGATCTAGCCAGATTTCTATCCACCTTACAGTCCATTCATCCAACCCGTACTTTCTTAACTTGAAAACAAGAATGCTGTGGGAAGCCATATCAAAAGCTTTGCTAAAGTCGAGGTATATCACGTCGACAGCTATTCCCGAATCCACGAATCCAGACATCTCATCACAGAAGGCAATCAGGTTGGTCTGGCATGATTTGCCCTTGGTGAATCCATATGGATTGTTCTCAATCACTCTATTTTCTTCCAAGTGTTTCAGAATAGATTCTTTGAGGACCTGCTCCATGATTTTGCCAGGGATTGAGGTAAGGATGATTGGTTCCCTGGATCCTCCTTTTTCCCTTTCTTGAAGATAGGTATTATGTTTGCCTTTTTCCAGTCCTCCAGGACCTCCCCCGTTTGCCACGAGTTTTCAGAGATAATGGTCAGCGGCTCTGAAATGAAATCAGCCAACTCCCTCAGCACCCTTGGATGCAGTTCATCCAGCCCCATAGACTTGTGCATGTCCAACTTCTCTCAGTAATCCCTAACCTGACCTTCCATCAACGAGGGCGGTCTCCTTCTCTCCATTCTGTGTCACCCAGTGTAGTAGCCTGGGAGCTGACCCTGCCTGTGAAGACTGAGGTAAAAAAAGCATCGAGTACTTCAGTCTTTTCTGCATCATCTCTTGCTTCCCCACAAAACGTGCTAAACACACACACATTCCTGGGCTAAATGTTAAACACCCCAGTGGGTTAAAGGAGCCTCCAACCAAGCCCTGCTGTCTCTGCCAAACGGGGAGAGGAGTCCTATCGCTGCTGAATCGCAGCACTTTGTTTATAAATTCTGAGCTGCCGCCACCTCTCCTTCCAGCCCAGGGGCTCAACTTGACATCCCAGCAGATGTCAGGGTAACTGATGTCCCCCATGAGAACCAGGGCCTGTGATCTAGAAACTTCTGCTAGTTGTCCATAGAATCTGGTCTGTGGAGTTACACAGTCACAGAAAATTTGGTACTCAAATGTAAATTCTAGGACCATATATGGAAAACAAATCATGATTTTGAAATAACTTTGATAACATTAGGTTGATTATTTAATATGGGAGTTTTTTATTTATATAGTCTCTTGTACTGCAGAATCTACTATAATTTCAAATGTTGTAATAGGTTATTACAAACAGTGTGTTCCATAAGTAAAAAACAAGTGTGTTTTTACTTGTAGTCCCCATGGTTGATCTGATTGTAATATTAGTGATAATAAAGCCAAACATTTTTTTTAAAGGACAATTACTGTTCAAAATCCTAAAACAGATCTGGCAGTTTGTATCTTATGGAACCATGATTTATCTCATTATTTCTACACAGAAAAATCAAAAGCTTGTTAAGCTAACAGTGTCTTGGCAGGGAGAATTAGAGAGCAGTAGGATCACATGACTACAGTCAGAAATCCAACTAACCACATCAAACACTGCTACCAGGACTTTCAGCCATACTAAGTAATAGACAGGGTGTCTGGAATAATCACAGTATTGTTAGTAAGAATATTTGGCTCTTGTTCAGAACCCCGAGTATATTCTTCATCAGTTTAGCAAGCCCTGTTTCTGCACCATACATGCCTATTGCAACTTGACATCCTAAATCATCCCTTTGCTGTCTAGAATTCATACATACGTTGTTGTACATAGCTGGCTAAACCAATACCTTCTCAGGAGATGAGTTCATGATTGTCACAGTTCAGGAGGGGATGGAAGAAAAGCCATTTTAAAATACCTTTCTTTTTCCTCAATCATAGGGTTACTGGGGTAATCCACCTCTCGCATAATTTAGAAGAGATTGGCATCAGCTGTTCTATAGGGACTAGTTAAGGATAAACCAAAGAGCCTTTCCTGAAACACTTCTCCCCTCCCTCAGCACACTGCTTCCATTTTCTAAGACTGTTCTCTCAAGAAGATTCAGTTTGACTTCTAGAGCAGTGTTTGTGTAACAAACAGTTCAGCTAACACAGGGATGTTAAACTCATTTGCTATGGCGGGCCAGGTTTTCCTTAAATATACTTCAAGTAGGCCTAAATACCATAAATCAAAAAATATGACACTCTTGCAGCATCACGGAGCATCACGGAAACTGTGCTTCATGAGACTTCTCTCTCTCTCTCTCTCTCAATCTCTGTTAGGGAGAGAATGGTCGTACCGATTGCAATCACAGGCCAGATGGAAGAGGTTCATGGGCCGCATGTTTGACACCAATGAGCTAACACTTCAAAAGTAGGCCAATCCCTTTCTTTGGCCATGAGTCATTAGTCATCAGGAAGTGATGTTTTAGTGATTTGCCTCAAAAAGCAAATGTTAATCTTGTATCAAGTAAAATACAATATTCTTCTTTTAATCCATTTTAGCAAATAAAGACAGAGGGTACAAAGTACCCTGTATTGTCACTGTATATCATAATCATTAATACCCATATTCACAATGTAAAGGAACAATATCCCCACTGTAAAAATTGGTCCAGCACCTTATTTTCAGTTAATCCAGGGAGGCACTGGAAGCTGTAGGTTAGTTGATAATTTGATTCCTTAAATCTACTTCCAGTTCACAAGTTGCAGTGGGGTAGTCATGCTAGTTTGTGGGCAGCAAAAACAACGAGATTCCTGTGGTGCCTTAAAGACTAACAAATTTCTTCAGGCATAAGCTTTCATGAATCTAACAAAGTGAGTTGGAGCCCACGAAAGCTTAAGACCGAAGACATTTGTTAGTCTTTAAGGTGCCACAGGATTGCAGTTTACAGATTTCCCCATAATCTCTTTCCCATTTAGTAATAAATATTACCCTACTGAGTTCTATTGTTTCTCCTAAAGTTTTATAAATCCTTTGCACCACTAATTGCAAACAGAACATCTTATAAAACCCTGAGAGTGCATATTTAAAAAAAAAAAGTCTTAGCTTTGTGATCTCTCTGAAATTCCTCAGATGATAGTAGTGATATGCTGTAAAAATTAAATTTTTCTTTTGTTACCAATGACAATAATCTAGAGAATATCTGGTAATAAAAAAAAATTAAAAAACTTTTCATCTGTTCTGTTCTTCCCAAAAATTCTGAGTGTTTAGCATTCACAGACTGCAGTAAAAGACTGGAGGGAGAGGAGTTGAAATTTCCCAGAAATAGAATTCTTTATTTTTAGAAACAAATGAGACAGTTCTTTCTCTTGTATTTTGCTTCTTAATTCATAATAAATCATGTATATCTTTGCATTCCAATCTTTATTTTGAAATTCCACACAATGACAATGACCAAGGATGTTCTTTGACATTTTAGGGGTTAAACTTCCTTTCATTTATTAAAATTAGGGAGGTCAATTTATCTGGAATAAAATGCCTCTTTTAACAATTTTAATCTAATGATTGATATTTTTCTTAGCCATTAAATTTATTCTAACAATTACAGAAGTTTAGGTGAAAGATACACTGCCAGGATAAGCAAAATGTGACCTTGGAAACAATTACATTTATTGCATTTTCTTTCCCTTATCATATAAATGACTTCTTTTACAGTTCCCCCTAATGTTTTGAATAGTAATGGCTGAAAATAGTCAAATGTATATCTTTAAGTCTAACAACTTACAGACCCATTGACACTATGGTTGAAGCTTGTTTTTGCTAAAACAAACATGAAGTTTGATTATCTTTCTTAAATCAACTTTATAGCTTGAAATCAACCCATGTTAAGTGTTTATTTTTAAAAGAATTTAGCAATGTCCAACATCTTGCTGTCTTCCACAGAGATTTTTTCCAATCACTAGTAATTATGGGCCAGACTGCAACATCGTTGCTAATGTTATATATTATCTAGCACAACAAGAAGTCCCATTGAAATCACAAAATTTAGTGACTCAGTGTGACACTAATTACTCATGTTATAAGGGCCTCATTCTAAGGACGTGAATCAGAAACTTGGCTTTATGAGTTCAAATTTTGTAAAATATAAATAGAGAAAAAGAGAGAGATTTTGTTTAATCATATTTATTATATGTTTTATAGCACCAAATCCTCATCATAAAGAGCCGAATAAGTCAAAGTTATAAATACAGGGCAGGAGGTGAACGGAGAAAAAAATACACAGTTCCTTTGTAGGTCAATTTATCATGCATATAGAGCAGACAAGTTCCAAAGGGGTAGCCATGTTAGTCTAGTTCAGCAAAACAAACAAGGAGTCCTGTGACACTTTTAAAGACTAACACATTTATTTATCACATGAACTTTCGTGGGAGAAAATCCCATTTCGTCAAAGGGTTTGAAGATGGGGAACTCTCAGAATGGGAGAAAATTAAATGAAGGGAAGTGTATGACATAGGATTAGGTCAGGTTGTAACAGCAAATCAAAGTAGATGTTGAATTTCAAACATTGGGGAACAGCTTATAGAGGAAGGTGAGTTCAAATCATCTGTAGTAAGGAGAAAAAAAAATCCATAGTCCCTGTTTAACCCTAAGGCAACGGAGTCAAATTTGCATATCAATTCTAGTTCTGCAGTTTCTCTTTGAAGCTGTGATTTTTTATTCATTTGTTTGAGCAAGGCTATTAACAAGTCATCAACGGAATGAGCAGAGAGATTGAAGTGTTCTCCTACTGGTTTTTGAATGTTGTGATTTCTGATGTCCACCTTGTGTCTATTTTTTTCTTTTGCAGAGAAACTGTCCTGTCTGTCCAATTTATGAGGTAGGGGGCATTTTTGGCACATGATGGCCTAAATCACATAGGTGGGCGAGCAATTGAATTTGCCCCTGCTGGAATAGTTGGCTTGATTAGGTCCTGTGCTGGTGTCTTTTGTGTAGATACGTTGGCAAAGTTGGCAACATGACCCTATGCTATCAACACTCCTAGATATCTTCGAGATACTACAGACTTCCTGAGAAAAATAACACCATACAATCCATTTTCTACAACCAGTCCCTAAGATATAATTGCATTTGCTCCAACCCTTTGGACGGAGACAATCAGCTTCAGGATCTCTGTCAAGCATTCTTAAAACTACAAAGCCACCAGTGGAAGTGAAGAAACAGATTGACAGAGCCAGAAGAGACCCAGAAGTCAACTACTACAGGAGAAGAAAGGTCATAACCTACAACCCCCAAGTCAGACCTCTACAACACATTGTCAAGGATCTATAGCCTATTCTACACAATGATCCCTCACTCTCACAAGCCTTGGGAGACAGACCTCTTTTCACTTACAGACAACCCCCCAACCTTAAACAGATACTCACCAGCAACTACAGACCAAACAGAAACACTAAAGCAAGCACATACCCCTGCAACAAACCACGTTGCCAACTTTGCCCATAGATCTACACAAAAGACACCATCATAGGACCTAATCAAGAAAGCTATTCTATCAAGGGCTCATTCACTTGCCCATCCACCTATGTGATTTATGCCATCATGTGCCAGAAATCCAACCCCCCCCTTATATATTGGACAAACAGGACTGTGTCTATGCAAAAGAGTAAATGGACACAAGTCTGACATAATAAAAGATAAAAGACATAATAAAAGACAAAAAACAACAACAAAAAAGAACAATCCTCCAGTCCAAAACTACTTAAAGTCTGTACTTACAATGCATTTCTGGCAATAAATCTGTGGAAAAGAATGGACCAAATGTATGTTTTAAATATAACACTTGATTTATTAGGAGAAATTGGGAAGTTGATACTTTGATTTCTTTATTTGTAGGGTGACAGAATTGGGATTTTTAAATGTTGATTTCCATAGTGCACAAAACACTTGAAAAGAGAGGTGTCCAAAAGTCATAAGAGCTAAATTTTAGCAGTAGAATAAAGAGCTCTCCAATTCTGGTCCTAACACCTGAGAGTTTTAAAATCCATCCATACTGTGATTCATCTTTTATGAACTCATATTTATTTCATCAAACTGTATTTGGTTCAAAAAAAGACTGAATAATATCAAAATGTTTTGTTTTGACATTTTGGAAAAATGTTTTCATTTTTCTATTTGAGCCATTAAGGACATAAAGAATACAACCATTGTGTCCTTAATGGCTCATCAGGTTACTCCTTGGGCCCATTGTAGCTGGCACATTCCTTAACATTAAGGACACAATGGTTTTACACAGCCGCCTGTCTCAGGCATTTCAATAAAAGCACATAAGTTAAAGTATAGATATAACACCAAATTCCTAACTAAACTAACTTCTAATCTAAATACAATTCCTAGACATAAACTATATAATCATTCCCAGCAAATTACTACCTTTCTATTGATACCAAACATGACATAGCTCCTATGGATTATAGCATTTAGGATATATGAATAGAAAATAATATCATAAATGCTTCCCTAAATCCAGACAGCGTGACACAGGGCTCTGCCCTGCCCTTTGGGGGCATGCCAGGCTCCCCCTGCGACCCCTGCCAGCAGGAAGGGCATTGGTGTAGTCCTGGGGTAGCCCTAAGTTGACTTAGAGCTACCCCACATCTACACTGGCTTAATTTGACTTTAAAAAGTCGAATTAAGCCTTAAATCAAATTTAAAGGAGGTTTTATAAAGTCAACTTAATTTTCCTCAAGGAAGCTGCATAAGTCGACTTAAGGAAACTGTAGTGTAGACACAGGGTAAATTAAGTCGACTTAAGCAAGCTTAAGTTGACTTAATTTACAAGTGTAGACGCAGCCAAGGATCTATGACTAAAGTTTGGAAATTGAATTTTGCCTAGGCTTCTATTTATTTTTGTCCTTAGTTTTGTACTGGGAACTCGAGGATTAATGGTCTCCACCTGGAAATCACCATTCTTTCTTACTACTGATAAATTGCGAAACATCCCATTAAATTGACAAGTACCAGAAGGTCTCAGACGTTATATATACAAACTCCTTTATATGACCTAGACCAGCAGTGTTGATGAGAGATAGGAAAGCTACATACTGAAACTTGCATATCTTCCATAAACTTACTATTTTTTACTTACCATAGTCTCTTCACTGTACTGCATTGACAGGACATGCCCTCCAATCGACAGAGTGTTACCCTTTTCTGAGAGTGGGAGAGTAGATTAACTCTATCTCCTGGAAAGCACTTCTGGGATCGATTGAATGGGTGTCCACTGTCCATTTAATCAAACCCGCTGCAACGATCTGTGGAGCCTGATGCAATGCCTGTAATGTCGATATACTCCTAGACCACCAACCTTTAACATTTTGATTCATGCCATTTTGCCCTGTTCTTTCTCAAAGTTATATCCTAACTTGTATTCTAGTCTGTGTCATCTCCTTATATTTGTTTAATATTTCTTGAGATTTCTGAATGTCAGATTCTAATGCCCCCCCCCCACATCCATGTAAAGCAACTATATATTACCATTTACACAAAATTAATGATGTTTTCCTTAAATTTTACTGTAACTTCAGGCTCAGTTTCCTAATGCTTTGATGGAAACATTTCCAGATATTATCTACTAATAGCCTCACTAATATCAATTATTTGAACCTCTAAATGGAAAATGGCTCAGTTACAATGGAAGAATACTGTACTTCTCCTGGGGGGAAAAAATCAATAAAAAGTAATTCATAAGAACATTTTTCAGCTACCCATTTTGTTACTGCCCACAATTACTTTAGTAGAAGGACATTATGAATACTTTAATCTACTGTTTCTGCTGACCCAGACTTTCATGATATGCATTGCATGGCAGCTTTATAGCAAATAGGGACTGATTCTCAGCTGTTGAAAATCTATACTTCCACTGATTTAAACAAATCTTCTCTGTTCTACATTAGATCAATCTACAATAGTGTTACAATATTTAATATCAAATTCAAATGCCCTTTAAAATAAAAACATTTAACTAGTCACTTTTCTTTTTTCTAATACACATTGTAAATGTGGATCTTTTTTTGTCTGTATACTGAATCATTGACGGAACAATTCAGATATTTGCAAATTTACTCAGTCCCATTGATAATAAGATAGGTGCCTAAATATGGCTTTAAAATCAAATTTTGCGTTATTGTTCTTGAAAATATTTTAAACCATGGAACCTATTTTTTTTAGATTGTACAATTTATTTCTAGCATTCCATTAGTACAACACAAGTGTTACATATTATTGATTAGGTAGTTGAAAAGTAGTGAATAAATGAAAGAAAGCATTTTGGTTTTAACTGAGTCTCCAAAAATACTGATCCACTTGGACATTTCTTGAAAACAAATAGGACAAATGGAAAATAATTGTAATGTGTTTGGTGTGAAGTTCCATGCAGAACTTTTTGGATTGATGAACATTATGCAAAATACTTAGGTTCTGTCTATTGACTGCACTGGGTGAGAAATCCTAGCTATCAGCTTATTTGGGAAGGTTTGGAGTGTGCCCCTTTTGCTGTATAAATCCTTTCTATTCAATGCCGGTTGGCAGAAATCTGTAAGTTTTCTAAATAAAAATAGCATAGTTCTAAGTTTAACATAATGATCTTGTGAATGTGGTCCACTCATTTTCTATCATAACATTAAAAACCTAGCACTTTGATAACTACAATACAAATAAATGTGAAGCTTTTTAGCCAAAATTTGCAAAATGGCTGATTTTAGGTGCCCAGCCTAAGACTGCTGGAGAAACAAAAATTTTTAGAAAGCACTGAGCACCAATCTTCAGAAAAGTCCAGCCTTTTTAAGCTGATTGTTCAGAATGCACTGTACCCCAAAATTGCTAGTCACTTTTAAAAGTCATACTTAACCCTATAATGTATAGTTTTCTGTTGCATTATGCAAGTCTTGTTTTTATTTTTATTTCCTATACTATTAGTCATCCTTTAAAAAACAAGCATACTTGCTTCAAAGCTAATACAAACAATAAATTTCAACTGGGTGGGGTTTTGAGGCCAGCTCCTCAGTTAGTAAAATCAGTGGAAGTTCATTAAGTCAACGGATCTGGGTTGATTTACACCAACTGACAATCTGGTCCTTCATTTCTAAACTGCTTCTAAGCATGCAAAACAAAAACATCTTTGCCTTGAGATTTATGCCAAACTATGTCCCTTGCATAGCATATTATTAGATGAAATTCATGGTTTGAATGTTAAGAGAGGCTGATGAAAAGAATAAGTGGTAAAGGGACAGAAACACAAATCCTTCTGTAGCCTCTTTCTCTACATTGTAAGCACCTCAAGGTAGTTAGTAGCTTGTGTTCTATACTATAGAAAGCACTGTGTATGTTGGTGGAGCTCAAAAAAACCATTATAATAATAGCTTGATTTCAATACATGTGTGATGGTGAAGACTGAGGATGAGAGTCTTTGCAGCTCTGATACCAGAAACATACACCCAAATATATATTATTTTGACACACATTCAGGTAATCTAGAGTCAGAATAAAAACACCTTCCACTTTCAGAGCCAAATTCTGCCTGTGGTGTAAGGAGAAGCTGTACCACTGCTTGTTTATCATAGGCTGGATTTGGCCATAATATTGTACTATAGACTGAGTACAGTCAGGACAGGAAGGGTGCGTCTACACTAGTAAATTAAGTCAACTTAAGCATGCTTAAGTCGACTTAATTTACTCTGCGTCCACACTGGCATTTCCTTAAGTTGACTTATGCTGCTGCTTAATTCGACTTAAGGGAATTCAAAGTCGACTTTATAAAACCTCGTACAAAGTCGACTTTGAAGCTTAAGTTGACTTTTTAAGTCGACTTAAGCTGTGTGGATGCCTTAAGTCGACTTAGTTGATTTAGGGCACGGGGGAAGGGAACTCCCTTCTCGCCAGGACCACTCAGGTCCCGGCAAGAAGGGACTGCGGGGCTCCCTTCTCCCCGGGACCTGAGCAGTCCCAGCAAGAAGGAAGCCCCGCACTCCAGCTGCTCAGCAGCCAGCAGCTGGAGCGCGGGTCTCCCACTCTTCCTCCTGGCCAGGACCACTCGGGTCCCGGGGAAGTTCTCCCTGGGACCCGAGCGGTCCCAGCTAGAAGGGTTCCCTTCTACCTGGGACCTGAGGAGTCCCGAGCAGAAGGGAGCCATGTGGTCCAGACAGAAGGGAACTCCATGCTCCCTTCTCCCCTGGGCCGCTCAAGGGCTTGCTGCCCCAGGGAAACGCAGCCCCGCACGGGGCTGGCTCTCCCTGGACCGAACTGGTCGACTTAGAGAGTCTAGTGTAGACTCTCTAAGTCGAGTTAATAAGGCCCACTATAAGTCGACTTAAGAGTTCTGTGTGGACTTACTAAGTCAACTTAATAAGGTTGACTTAAAGTCGACTTATTAAAGTCGACTTATTTAAGTCAACCTAAATTCCTCAGTGTAGACATAGCCGAAGATCTTTACACCCAGGACTAAGCTGTGGTCTTACTAAAGTTCACCCAAGTAGTAATGACAACATAAAACTTTGGTCTTTTAAAAAGCAAGTTGCGCAACAATAGATGAAAAAGGCACTTTGAAAGAATCTATCTGCTGAAAGACAGGTTCAGAACAATCCATTTACTATGTGTAGGAAAATGCTCTTTACTGAATGCTGAAGATGTATAGGTGTATGACTGAAGAAAAAAATCCATTTTCATTCCCATTGCTGAATGTAGACAGTGTAAAAGTCATGTCAAATTTCTCTTTTCAGTCTTGTTTGTCACAAGTGAAAAGGAAGAACAATAAGGTCAATTCAAAAGGAGAGGCAACAACACAACAACAAAAGGCCAGAATATTGTCGTTCTGATGCAAACTGCTGAGGCAGAAGGACCAGGAATGGCTCCTTATAAATGGGATTGCAGATCTCTTGAAGCTCATGTACTACCTGCAGTTAGATGACCAGGAGCCAGAGGTATACTTGGCCTTATTCCAAACTCAGAATATAGCACTCAAGATTTACCAGCCTTGAAATACTCATTGGATCTGCAAGTAATCCTTGTGGAGGCAGGGAAGAGAAAGATAAAAGAAACTTGCATCTCTGTAAGCTTTGAACAGCCTTCAGGCTGATAAAAATATTGTGCAAAGCTACCAGTTTATTTTATAACTTGAGATTGATGAGAAAGAATGCCTGACTGACAGCATATTGGGATTATTTACTTCAGGATCACATCAAGTCATATGAACACTATCTGTCTTTTAACTATTGATCTACATGCTAACCCTGCAGGCTGAATACAAAGTATCAGATGAAAGAACAGTGTGCATATTCTACCTGTGTTTTAAAGTACAGGATATGGGAAAGGGTAACACTTTATTATACAAAATCAAATAGCTTCTGGTTTACTTTATTTTAGTATGCAACTTTACTGTGAAACTAATCAGGAGTTTCAAATGCACTCAGTACATAAGAAAAGAAACATTTATTCTTCCAGCACTGCAATCTTAGGACCTGATCCAAAGCCCACTGAAGTCAGTAGAAAGATGCCAATCTAAATTGTAGATTTAGCTGTGTTCTCTCCCTTTTTTGTCTATCATTATTATAATTAATTCTTCAGGCTAAATTCAGCCCTCCATGGTATCTGTGGAACCCATTAGCTTAAAGCCTAGTTTCCCTGAATGTAGGAATGGTAGCAAGCTCACTTTTTCATAAATAAATCTTCCCTGCATATTGTACCTACCATTTCTTGCTCTACCAAAGAAAGAATGTTAACCTTTCTCTCTGTATCAATGAGCTGCTAACTGCAATTGTGATGCCCAAATATAATCTCTAAAGTTTGACAGCGCAGGGTCTGTTTTGAATATTTCCAACTATAATTAGTTTCTTTTGTGTTCCTATAATTAACATAGCAGCAATGAAAATAACCATGCACACACTTGGTACGATAATTCTCTTATATACTGAACAGGGTGAATTTTTCATCATGGTGCTCATGGAGTTTCATATTTAACTTTCATTTATGGTAATAAGAGCTTAGTACCTAATTGTTCCCACAGAACAAAAATTTGGCCCATTATCCACATGTCTAATTAACTACAAATATAAGCTATGCACATTGGTCCCAGAATATCAGAGAGACAATGTGGGTGAGGTAGTATCTTGTATTAGACTAATTTCTGTTGGTGACAGAGATAAGCTTTCAATCTTTCACCAACAGAAGTTGGTCCAGTAAAAGATATTACCTCACTTATAAATATAAGAAACAATTTAGCAAATACAATATCTTTATTTCGATCTGAAATATAAATAATGGAGGGCCTTGGGGTTTGTCCGAACCCTTACACATGTAATAACAAGAAATAAATGAACTGTCTCTTTTGCAAATTGTCTTTTTGCAGTTTAGTTGTTACAATTCTCTATTAAAGCCTGAGTCTGAACTACCTCTTAAATTTGCCAAATGATATGTCCTAATGCCCCAATTCAGGAAAACACTTAAGTACATGCTTAAACTTTAAGCATATGAATAACCCCATCTGTATTCAGCCAAACGCCTACACATGTTTGACTGTAAGCTTAAGTCCTTTGCTCAATGACATATGCATAAATTCTTTGATGAATTGGGATGGACTTAAAAATATGTTTTAATTTAGTACATATGTACAGAGCTAGCAAATAAGAGCAGCTAACAGGAGAGTTTTGAGGGAGTTCTCCAGGTGACAGAGGATAGACTATGTGATCCTGGTGGTAAGTTTGTTATCTTTAGCGTGTATGTTTGTTGTCTGCTTGCTGCTTGACCGAAGTATATCATATACTAGTACATACTCTCTTTGGGGATTGTGTGCTGAGCTTAGTGGCCTGCTAGGCAAGACTGAGAGCTTCTTAATGAGGCCCAACATTTAACCAGGGGGTAAGGTTACTCAGCAAACAGTGGGGGGAGGGAGGGTCAAAAAAACCTGCTACCAAGTGACCAGAACTGCTAACGACCAAATAATAATAATAATAATAATAATAATAATAATAATAATTTAGGAATTTTACTGAAAGCATAGAGTCAAATGAAGCAAAATTCCTAAATTAACTAAACTATACCATAGAACCTCTATAGATAGTAATTCCATGCTTGGGTAATAAGAATGTAGCAATAGGGATATACTACCAGCCACCTGAGTAGGATGGTGATAGTGACTGTGAAATGGTCAGGGATATTAATGAGTCTATAAAAATAAAAAGTCAGTAATAATGGGAAATTTCAACTATCCCCATGTTGACTGGATACATGTCACCTCTGGCTGGAATGCAGAGATAAAGTTACTTCGCAACTTAAATTACAGCTTCTTGGAGAAGCTAGTCCAGGAACTCCCAAGAGGAGAAGCAATTCTTTATTTAGCCCTAAGTGAAGCACAGCATCTGGTCCAAGAGGCGAATAAAGCTAAACACTTGGTAATAAGTAATCAAACCATATTTAAAATGTAACATCTCTGAGATGGGGGGGGGGGGGCCATCAAATCAGCCCATCACAGTAGAATTTAATTTCATAAAGGGGAACTACAGTAAAATGAGGAAGTTAGTTAAACAGAAATTAAAAGATACAGGGCCAAAAGTGAAAATCCCTGAAAGCGGCATGGAAGCTTTAAAGACACCATAGTAGATGCTCAATTTAAATCTATATCCCAAATTTTTAAAAAAGTAAGAAGACCACAAAAGTACCACTGTGACTAAACAATAAAATAAAAGAAGCAGTGAGAAGAAAGAGGCATGCTTTAAAAAGTGGAAGTTAAATTCTAATGAGGAGAATAAAAAGAAGCACAAGCTTTGGCAAGTGAAGTGTAAAAATTAGAGAGGCCACAGAAGAATTACAAAACCAACTAGCCAAAGACTAAAAAAAAAGGTAAAAAAAAAGTTAAATATATCAGAAGCAGAAAGTCAGCTAAATAATTGGTGGGGTCACTGGACAATCAAGATACTAAATGAGCACTCAAGGAAGATAAAGCCATTGCGAAAAAAACTAAATGAATTCTTTAGATTGGTTCTCCTGAATGAGCGTGAGAGAAATATTCCCAAACCTGAGCCATTCTTTTTAGGTGATTAATCTGATGAATGGCCAGATTGAGGTGACATTAGAGGACATTTTGGAACAAATTGATTAATTAAGTAGTAATAACTTGCAAGGATCAGATAATGTTCACTCAAGAATTCTGAAGAAACTCACATATGAAATTACAGAACTAATAGGTATGTCCACCCTGGAGCCTTAGGTTGACTTAAGGATGGTTAAGTTGACCTACAGACTGCTGCATCCACACTGGGCGCTCATTAAGTCGATTTAAGCGCTTCCTTAAGTGGACTTAATAACACCATTTCTTAAGGTCAACCCAAGGCTTAAGTCAACCTTATTAAGTTGACTTAAGCCAGTGTAGACAGGGGATAGCCCTTAAGTCGACCTATTTGGCCTCCAGGCCCCTTTGCAGAGTTCCTGGCCACTCCTCCGTCGATCTAGCACCTGCCAGTGTCGATGAAGGGCTGTGGAGTCTCTAAGTCGACTTAACAAGGTTGACTTTAAGTCGACTTAAAGTCGACCTTGGTTAAGTCAACTTAACAGAGCCTCCAGTGTAGACGTACCCTATGGTGTATAACCTATAATTTAAATCAGCTTCTGTATAAGATGACTGAAGAATAGACAATGTGACTCCAATTTTTAAAAAGGCTCTGGAGGCAATCCTGGCAATTACAGGCTGGTAAGCCTATCTTCAGTACCAGGTAAATTGATTGAAAATGTAGTAAAGTACAGAATTGTCAGACACATAAATGAACACAATTTGTTGGGGAAGGGTCAGCATAGTTTTTAAAGGGGAATCATGCCTCACAAATCTACTAGAATTCTTGGAGGATGTCAAAAAGTATGTGGACAAGGGTGATCTCAGTGGATATAATGTACTTAAATTTTCAAAAAGCTTTTGACAAAGTCCCTCATCAAAGGCTCTAAAGCAAAGTAAGCTGTCATGGGACACAGAGAAGGTCCTTTCCTCAGTCAGTAACTGGTTAAAGTACAGGAATAAATAATCAATTTTCAGTATGGAGAGAGGTAAATAGTGGTGTCTCTCAGGGGGTCTGTACTGGGATCAGAATTATTCAATAGAATCATAAATGATCTGGGAAACTACTCAAAATAGTTAAGTCCAAAGCAGACTGCAAAGAGTTATAAGGGGAACTCACAAAACTGAGTGACTGGGCAACAAAATGGCAGATGAAATTCAATGCAGATAAATGCAAAGTAATTCACATTGAGAAATATAAACTCAAATATACATATAAACTAATGGTGTCTAAATTAGCTGTTACCACTAAAGAAGGATGACTTGAAGTCATTGGGAATAGTTCTCTGAAAACACCTACTCAATGTGCAGCGGCAGTAAAAAAAAACTAACAGAATGCTAGGAATCATTAGGAAAGGGATAGATAATAAGATATAAAATATCATATTGCTTCTATTTAAATCCATGGTACGTCCCATCTTGAATGTTGTTGTCAGATCTTGTTGCCCCATCCCTAAAATATACATTGGAATTGGAAAGGATACCGAGAAGGGCAACAAAAATTAATATGGGTTACGGAACAATTTCTGTATCCAGAAAGATTAATAAAATGGGGACTTTTCAGCTTGAAAAAGAAATAAGTAATGGAGGATATGATAGAAACAATGAAGGGGGATTTGAAGAGGGATAACTAAGCATGGAATGAAACCTACCACACGGTTGTTCAGTTTCAGTGTCACTTTCAGTTGGGAATTTCTTCACGAATAAGATATAAATAACAGTTCTCACTATTAATTAAAATTTAGATCTATTTAAAGGCTAAAAGATTTAGCACACCTCAATATCTGTCTTAATCCAGCAATGATTATAGGGAAATATGTAAACTGTAGTTTTACTAGTGCTTGTTCATAAAATTAACAGAACGTTTGGAATCATTAGGAAAGGGATAGAAAGAAAATATCATATTGCCTCTTTATAAATCTATGGTACCCCATATGTTCAATACTGCATGCAGATCTGGTCGCCACATCTCAAAAAAGAGATATTGGAATTGGAAAAGGTACAGAAAAGGTCAACACAAATAATTAGAGATATGAAACAACTTATGTATGAGGAGAGATTAATAAAACTGGGACTTTCCATTTGAAAAAGAGAGCACTGAGATAAAGGTCTATATAATCATCACTAGTGTGGAGAAGTTAAATAAGGAAGTGTTATTTACTCCTTCTCATGATACAAGAACCAGGAGTCACCATAGGAAATTAATAGGAAGCAGGTTTCAAACAAACAAAAGGAAATATTTCTTCATACAACACATAGTTAACCTGTGGAACTCTTTTCCAGAGGAAGACCAAGACTCTAACAGGGCTCAATAAAGAAATGGTTAAGTTCATAGAGGATAGGTCCATCAGCAGCTATTAGCCAGAATGGGTAGGGATGCAAAACCATACTCTGAAGTGTCCCTAGCTTCTGTTTACCAGAAGCTGGGAATGGGCAACAGAAGATGGATCACTTGATACTTTCCTGTTCTGTTTATTTTCATTGAAGCATCTGGCATTAGCCCTGTTGGAAGACAAGATTCTGGGCTTGATGGACTATTGGTCTGGCCCAGTATTTCCGTTCTTATGTATTGAAGTGCTTTGTTGAATCATGGCCTATATGGTTTAATAATATCTTGCTTTCCACTTAATATAAATATTTTATTTTGGATTTGGAAATAGGGAGTACCTTTAGAGAGATATAGACATCACACCAAAGACTAGGCTGAACCAGCGGCTCACAGATCAGCATGCTCTGCACTGATCTAACATTTCAGAACTCAGTTCTGCCTATGTTTGGAAAATTTCGGTTGTACACATAACCATGCCATCCTCACACAAATATTAAGCACACCCATTCCAGTCCAGATACCAGTACCAACATGTTCACTATTAAAAATTCATGAGCAGCTATGTTCTCCACTTTTGTACCTGATTATACATCCATGCTCTTTGTAGGGGCCTGTGCAAAAGCCCATTCAACTCAGCATGTGAACATTTCATCCAACACAGCCACATGGGTGGAGCACCTGCTCACCTCCCAAGAATGACTCAGGGTCCTAGGAGCCATAGTTGAGCACTAAAGGCATAGCCCAGTTTCCATTAAAATCAATGGAAGTTATGCCGCAGATTTCGATGACAGCAGGATTGTGCACTAAATAGTGAAATATGGCATCAGTAGTATAATGAGGCCACCTGACTAAGTGCAAGTGAAGGCACCCATATTTTTTAGATAATTTGCTCTCTATCAATTCAGACAGCAAGGTCCAGAACAACAAAGCTATTTAGACTCTTAATTTCCACTGATTTCAAGTGTCTAATTTGAATTTATTGCCAGGAAAAGAAGGTAAATTCTCACAGTAAAATGATGTGTTCACACCATGGTGAGAAGTGTAGTTTGAAAACCATACAAATTATTTTTGACTACTTTATCATCTCCCTAATATAGTGATTTAAATAGGCAAGGCAAAAGGATTCAGTACTCATTCCTTTAAAAAAAAAACAGAATTTTGAATCAGTGTTCATACTGGGTCTCCAGGAGTTTACTTAGCTTTATACTAATACGATATTCTTAAAGAAGGATGCTACTCAACTGGAATATAAATGAGTTTTGTGAGCTTCAGTTTTCCCAATGCAAATGATAATTGCAATATATTTTCACTAGCTGTTCCTGTAAACTGAGGATAACTTATCTGCTGCAATGGTTAGCTGTCAAGGCTAATGAGATATCAGTCTGTGTCAGGAATAAGGATTACATAAAGGTATGAGAGGGATCTGAACAAAGTTAGTGCTGCATGTGTGGGCTTTGAGCTGACTCACAGTCCCATTTTCTTTTCATTTGTTGTACCTAAATGGAGATAATTAATTAGTAAAAAATATAAAGAAATAAAATTAGGTCATGAATGGCTGTCACATCACAAGGCCACATTTTTTTATTTAGTTTGGTAATTGTCACTCTCCAAAAGACATTATTGAATAAGTAATTCTTAAACCTTCCAATGTTTTATAAAATATAAATAAGCATCAACAGATTCTCCTCAGCTTTGGCACTTTGAAAGGATTCTGCTGCAGCTAAAACAAACAAACAAACAAACAAACAAACAAACAAACAAACAAACAAACCCTAGCATCAATATCCTTATTAATATCATAGGTCACTTTTATTGTGGACCACCAGGTCTGCAATAGTTAAGCTTAGACCCTTAATCTTTCAAAGAAATTTTTAGTATACTGAAACAATCACAAAATGTTGCCATCATAGAGGACTCTTTCATCAATTAAAAAACAAACAAACAAACAAACAAAAAACAACAATCCTAAAGAAAAATGGCCATTTAAGAAAAAATAGCTATAATTTGTTACTAATAATCAGAAACAGAGAGGGTAGTCCCACTGAAAAAGCAAAGATGTTTCTACTAATCCTGGTAATTAATGTCAAGGTACTGCAGTGACAGGTAGACCAGAACTACTGATACGGATACATTTCTCTTTGAAATACAGGTTGCCTTGTGTGAGCAATTTAGGTATAGTGTTCCAGAACTGCAGAGCAGCCCAGTGTTTCTAACCTAATGTTTAAAGACAAATCAATTAAAATAGAGGTAATATGAGACTCAAGTGTTGTATAGATACTTCAAGTCATAAAAATAAGAGAGATTTAAAATAATAAGGAAATATTCTATTTTATCATTTCTTTATTGTTCAGTGTAAACTTTTTGTTCTTTTATTACGTATGATTGAAATGACACACAGTTAAGTAGCAGCACTACATGGAAGTCAGCGGGCTCTTTAATCCTTATTTTCTACATATTTTATTGCCTTGTCTATGCCAGGCTTTGGTTTTATTGAAAACATAACCCATCCTGCCCTTTTATTGCCCTTATAGAATATTAAGCATATTCTACAGCCATTTTCTACAGCCTCCATCATTATTCTTTTTCTTTACCCAAAGGACATCACTTCATCTGTCTTTGTTACCCAACAGATGTCTGGATAATTACTATCTATCTAGTCAATGTCTTCAACTTAAAGAGTGTGTCCTGGTACACAGCACTAGCTTCCCATAATCATTTTGTCCTTGGTTTTTGTATCTTAACACAAAGAATCTTCAGTTGCATTCCATTCTCAAATTATAACTCAGGTGCTATGAACATCTTAAAACATAAAATATGTTTCTTCTTTACTATTACTTCCTTTTCTATGGTTTCTATTAGTGCTCATTATGTCCATATATGTTGATGATACAGAAATGAGAATCATTTAAGTTGCCATTATTCAAGCTAGGCCATAACTTTAATCCTTTAATGTCTCTTCTTGCTCTTTGTGTTTGTTTCCTTCCTCACTGAAGTTGTTCTTAAACATTGGAATATTAATATTCCTTTCACTTCATCAACCTTTGGTTCAGAAAAATTCAGTTTATGCTTCACTTTTCCCCTTAAAATGCACTTAACAGGTTCTGTCAGTTTTGCAAGCATTAAGTCAGTAACTTTTTTAAAAATAAAACACCACTAATGTACTCCAAAGAAGTTTTCATCCAGTGTACTAGAAATTTGGTCTTCAAGCTTGTTACTTGTATTTGGCACTAGAAAGACCTTGAAAAGATTGCTTTTCATTATTCTGCTCTTAACTCTTCTCAAATTACTGAAGTTATTTGTGTTTATTTTCTTACTAGGTATCTATATTGGCTCTGGAATCTCAGCATGCTCATATGAAAAGTTTCTTTGCTGATGTCATTTGTCTAATCTATGTAGGTACTTATATGAGTACATCAGGTGACATATTGTTCACACAGGAGCCTTAATCAAAGGGGAATAGTTAGCATGGGTGAGGATTTCTGAATTCCTTATTCCTTGCTATGTTATCCTATCTCAGTAGCCATAAACAATACACAGCATATATTCCAAAACTACAGGAGTCTACCAAGGGAAAAGGAACAAAGTTATCTTTTTCACTCTAGTCCAGCTTTTATTGAGTCTACCATCTGTCAAAGGGAGAGTTGCTGGCCTGCCACACCAGCCTAGGATTGTTACAGTTTAAAGGTGCCAACATTTAGCAATAGAAGGCCAGGATGGATTATGTTTTCAATAAGATGAAACCCTGGCATAGACAAGGCAGTAAAATATGTAGAACATAAGAATTAAAGAGCCTGCCGACTTCTCATGTGGTTCTGCTATTTAACTGTGCATCATTTCAATCATATGTTGTTTCAGTTTCCTATGTTGTTTCAATTTTAGGTGGGTAGTAATCTGATGTGCAATATAACACAAATATCTGGTGCCCAACAAAGCTAAAATAATTTGACAGGAACATTGTAGCAAGAGGGTGTGGCCCTCCTTGGAGACAGACAGGGAGGGATGATCCACCCCCAAGTGGGCAGAGCCAGAACCATTTTGTCCATCACAGCGGAAGAAGGTGAGAGAACAGGAAGTATAAAAGGAGAGCCCTGGAGCTCAGACTGGGCCAATCTGCCAAGGGAGAAGCACATCTCTCCACTTCCTCTGGAGTTGTAGCCTGACTGCTATGCTGCTAAGGAGCTACCTGAGGCCTGGCGCCCTGAGGTACTCCAGAGCTACCTGCCACCAGTGACCCAGAGGCACTCTCAGCCTCCTCTCATCTAGAGAAGATGCCAGCTGCCTATGACAGGGAACATCTTAGACCTGCAGTAGAGAGGGGGCATGGCTTCTCTCCCAGAAGAAAAGTGTGGGATGGCCTGACACCCTTCAAACATTAAAGTCCAAACCCTTCAATTTTAGGGAAGATCCATGGGCTATGTCTCGACTTGTTAATTTAAGTCGACTTAAAGGGGACCCTACAAAATTGACCTAGAGTGTCCACACTGGATGCCTAGGTCGACTTCTAGGAGCTAGGTGGACCTGGGACAGGTCCATGGTGGCAGGGGGGGAACCCCTTGCCAAGTGCCAGGGGGCTCAGCCTTTGCCCCATTGTACCTGGGTACAATGGGGCAAAGGGGGACAGGGACCCTGGCAGGGCATACAGGCAGGGTGGGCAGGGCTCTGCCCTGCCCTTTGGGGGGGGCATGCCAGGCTGTGGCTGTGCCAGCCACCCCCGCAAGGAGGGCAGTGGGGAAGCCCTTAAGTCGACTTAGGGCTACTCCATGTCCACACTGGCTAAGTTGACTTTATTTTTCCTTAAGTTGACTTAAGCAGCTGCTTAAGTTGACTTAAGGAAAGTGCAATGTAGATGCAGAGTAAATTAAGTCGACTTAAGCAAGCTTAAGTCGACTTAATTTTTAAGTGTAGACGCAGCCATGGATCAATGCTCCATCTGGCTCAGTGGTTCTCGACCACTGTGTCGCAACACAACTGCCGAGCCATGAGTGTGTTGTGTGGACTAGGCCTGCTGTCCCCCTCTCCCCCCTTGCTGAGTTGTGCATCGGCAGCAAGCTGACAGGCACAGACACACACACTGCTTGTAGGTCTGGCAGCAATCAGAGTCTCAGTAACAGCAGGCTGGGCTCCTGGGACAGCATGTCTGTCAGCATGCTGCTGGACTTTGGTTGGTTCAGTCCCACCCCAGCTGTCCTTTGATTGGCTCAAAGCCGGTGCCGGGGTGGGTGGCATGCACCTGGACTTTGAATTGCAGTGGGTCACCAGCCTGGCCCTTCACAAGGAGCAGGCAGAGAGATGCAGGAGGTTCTGGGAGGCACAGAGACTCTTGCACCCCACCCCTCCTGTGAAGGGCCAGCCCGGCACCCCCTTTGCCAAGGTGAGGCAGGAAGGCTGCTCCCCATCAGAGTCAGCAGTGCGGTAAGTTCTGTGGGTTGGGACAGGTGCCGACCCAGCTGTGCTGTTTCTTCATAGAGAAACAGAGCCTCAAGCTAAGCCAGTTGGGTGCTGCCTCCTGGGTCCTAGGACAGCCCAGCATACATAGAAAGGGAACACTTCCAGCACTAGGACTAGGAAGCAGCATCTAACTGCAGTACAGAACTCAAGCCCCTGCAGGAAAGGAAACTACATGGGTCTGCTCCAGGGGACACTTCAAAACCCCATCCACCGTGTGTTGTGAAGGGCCAACCCTGTCCCTCCCCACCCCTCCCCTCAGGCGGTGGGGAGGGGTAGGTGCGTGAGGGAGGTGCCCAGCCAGGCTGGTCCTTGGGGGACGGATGCAGGAGGGTGGATGCCCTCAGTGCCCCCACCTTGTGTGGTAAAGAGTCAATCTTGCCCCCCTTCCGTCTCCAGGTGAGAGGGTGGTGATGGTGGTGAGGCTGCTTTGTGCCAGCCAGTGCCAGGTTGCTACAAGGGACCAGTGGCTGTGCATGCTGAGTAACTGCAGTGGGGGTAAGTGTGTGTGTGGGGGGGAGATTTGCATCCCCACAGCCTCACAGTCCCCCTTCAGGTACAGAATCCCCTCTCCCCAGGGCTGCTGGGGGATGTGGGGGCAGATGCAGAGCTGCAGAGGGGGATGTGGGAGCTTCCAGGGGAGAGGTGGGGCTAAGACCTGGTGGGGGGCTTGGTGTGTCGAGCACAGCTGGGTAGCCTCCTGGATGTGTCACAACCCTCAAAAGTTAAGAATCCCTGACTTAGCCCAATATCCTGTCTTCCAACAGCGGTCAATATCAGGTTCTTCATAGGGAATGAACAGAGCAGGTAAGAATCTAGTGATTCATCTTTTGTTGCCCATCCCAGCTTTGGGAAAACAGAAACTAGGGCCACAGAGCATGGTTTTGTATCACCTCCCATTCTGTCTAATAGCCATTGGTGGACTTATTCTCCATGAAATTATCTAGTTCTTTCTTGAACCCTTTCTTGGCCTTCATCCCATCCGCTGTCAAGTATCGTTTATGATATTGCTATAAAAGAAGAGAAGAAGAGAAGCAAATAAGACTTCATAGAGGCCTGCAATGTGTTTTAGAGTCTCGCTTTCTCTGACATTTGGAGGATAATTTAATATTCATAACATGGTATGATAAAAGAAAACAGAAAGGATATGCAAGTGGCTGAAGGATGGAAATAAAAAGTAAGGAAATAAACATTTTTATATTTTCAGAAAAGGAAACATGTTAAGATGGAAGCAAGGTTGACATTATAGGTCTGTTACTTTAGGGATAAAAAAAAAATAGTTGCTTTAAAATATTTAATTGGAATGATTTACTGAAAAAAAAAATGTCCTTTCTCCAGAAGTCTTCTGTGGTAAAATTTCAGTTTTGACAAAAGTTTGATTAACTGTCAGAAGATCCAAATTAAAATTCCCTTGCTGTCTGTCTGTAAGGGACTTGTCAATTTCACTTACCCTAAGGTCTGCCAGGCTGAGCACCCTGAATCCATCACTCTACAATTCCCAAGCTATAGGGGACTCTGAGCATCCCAGCTCATTACCTCTCCAGTGGCAAGGCTGGAAGACTCTTGTGAAATTGACAAAAGCCTTTCAAGCAGATAGCTAAAAAAATTGTTTCCGTTCTCCCAAAATGGATTTTTCCTTAAATCTTTCCATAAAAATATTTTCATTTTTTATATTTTTACCCCCATTTAGGATGATTTTAAAAAAAAGAATGACATTTTCCACAGGGATTTCCATTTTATGTCTCCAGCAAAAAACATTTCAGGGATACTGTAATATTCCACAAATCAAACAATACAAACCCAGAAAATTCAATGTTAAGAATTAAAGAATTAAATTCAAGCATGTTAAGGTAAAAAATTAAAGGTTAAGTTACCCCAATGACTAACTCTTCCTGGAAGTTATGCCATGAAGATAGCAAATATCTGAAAATAACCAAATGTGTCTTTAAAAATCTTTAAAGTTTCATTTAAACTGGAACTCCAAACACTAAAATTATTTAATTGTATTTAATGTCACTTCAGGAGAGAAATTAAGGAAGATTGGGTGCCTTAACTGTTCATTTCTTAACAAGTTTGGATTTTTTGTAAGGATAACTTTAATTCTGAATTTCCTGGGTTGGTAATATTTGGGTTTTGGAGAATTACAGCTGTGATGGAAGTGAAGTTTTTCTGTAAGATTTTATTAATATTGTATATTGACTTGATTACTGGGATATTTACTACATGACTATACTGGTTAAATCAGCTGGGCTGTTGGAAAAAATCAAACAAGTACCTAAACAATGGCTCAAGAGAGGCCACCACATGACAAACACTTGAGAGTTTTTACAGGAGTATGGGAGAGCCATTAGCTCTGGTTTCTGGTTCAGCATCCTGCAGAATTTACCAAATTGGTTTAGACATGCAGGGCCAAGAGTCAGAAAACTGACAAAGACAAGGTCCTCTGAAATGATACAAGAGTCTCTTTCCAGAGAGAAAGCAGTTATTGAGAAGTTGTTCAGACTGAAACAGTTACCTAGGAGGGGGATCTGAAGAAATTAAGTTTGCCTCAGATATCATCAGGAGATAATGAGCTTCTAAAAAAGCTAGACATGCATATAAACAGTTTGGTTTAAAATCTCTCTTTCATAGAATGATAGAAACTGGAAGGGACTATGAGAGGCCATCAAGTCCAGTCCCCTACACTCATGGCAGGACCAAGTACCCTCTAAATGCTTTGTTACTAAAGTTAAAATTAAACAGTACTTTGCTTCTAAGAAGACCATCTGGTCACCTTACTTCATCACAGGTCACAGACTCCTGAGGGGAAGATTAAGTGCCAGACTTAGTCAGATCTGAGGATAGTAAGCATAAATGACCCAACAGCTACTGTATCCCAAGGCCTAGCCTATGAGGGGGAAAGTTGTACAATTCCATTCCTAGAGAGGTGAAAGCATATATAAAATGTAATATACAAACTTTATACAAGAAAGCCAAAAAGGAAAACACATGGAGGCTAAATGACTTACCCAACGTTAAACAGACATGCTTCGGTATTCAGTGCTCTCTTTTGGCCTGATTGAAAGACTGCTCCATTTAATGCATATGAATTACAGCCCTTGAATCATGAAAAACTGGCAATGCTGCATTTGGTTGAGGAAGATCTGGTTGTCCCCACCATTATAAGGTAATAATTGTACAGCTATGATTTTCTTGCTTTAATTTCCTTTTTAATCTACTTCATTCTAAGCACTTTATTTATGCTATGGGTGTGACTTCCTGTGATGGCATGTTCATCCTCACAATAGCCTTGAAATAGTTAATGTGGTTCAGAAGGGATGAATAACATGATAGGTCATACCTGAGAGATGGTTAGTCTTGATAGGAATATACTGACTAAGGATGGAGCCTTGATGGACATAATCAGGCGGGGTGATATGGGGAAGGGGCTAGTATAAAGTCATGACGTTTGCAAGAGAAAAGGTCTGCAGGGTGAAGGTCTACAATAAGTTTGAGCTTTGAGAGTGAAGAGGGGAAAACCCAGGAGGAGAATAGAAGCCCTGGGATCCTGGCCCTGAGAGAAGGCTCTAACTAGAGAGGAGGTTTGAGAAGGAAGCCTGATAGAGATGATGTAGGAAGCAGCCTAAGGAAATAGCTGATTGTAGGTTCCCTAGGCTGGAACTCGGAGTAGAAGATGTGCCCAGGTTCCCCTACCGACTACTGGGAAAGTGTCATAGTTTGAAATTGGAGGACTGGTAGAAATGACAGCCAGACAGGCAGTTCAATGACAGTCTGATACCCTGGAATGGGAAAAGAATGCAGCAACCTGACCAGAGGGTCAAGTCATGAAGAAGGAACATACTGATTCACAAAGGCTCTGTCTATACTTGCAATTTAGGTTGACTTAACGACGCTTAAGTCAACCTACACAAAGCTGCGTTCACACCTGGCTCTTGTTAAGTCGACTTAAGCACTTCCTTAAGTCGACTTAATAACTACCACTCTTTAGGTCGACTTAATGCCTAAGTCAATTTGTTAAGTCAACTTAAAGCTGGTGTGGATGCCCTAAGTCGACCTAATGTCCTAAGTCAATCTAATTAGCCTCTAGGCTGGGGAATGGGCTGGGGAGAAAGGAGCATGGCGTGGGGGAGATGGAACTTGGGGGAAGGTATTGTGTCCAGAGGTCGTAAGGCAATGCAGCGGTCATGGAGGTCACACATTACACAAGAGAAGGCTGAGCTAGTGAGTTTATTGTCGCAGTGGGTTCCGCAGTGTAAGCATTGACAGACACTAAGTTCCCCAGCAAGGAGCGGCAGTTAGGTCCGAGTCACCTTCCTGCTTACAACCGCAGCCCGAGATGCCCCGACTGGCCCCGACTAGCTAGCTCCTCTGCGGCTTGGCTAGTCCTGAGATTAAGGCCCCTGTGGTGTGTATGCGTGCTAAGTGGCAGTCCGCCCCAGGTAGCTCCTCTGCAGTTTTCCTGGTAAATGCCGTAAAGACTGCCCCAGGTAGCTCCTCTGCAGCTTTCCAGGTGAGTGGCAGCCCACCCCAGGTAGCTCCTCTGCAGCTTTCCTGGGTATGGCGTACAGACTGCGACTTGACTCCACCCCAGGCCTAGTTATATACCCCATGGACTTGTGCTGTTGTCTCTGACAATGGGTGTCTTACAGCCTGGGGTGTTATCTTATCTGGTATGTCCAGCCTGAGCACAACTTTCGTCATTACAGTAACACAGGCAGTTAGCCTAGGTGTTCCTCGGGTGTCCACCCATGTCCAGCACAATGAAGCTGAATCATCACTATAACCCACAAAACAAAAGATACATAGAATAAGGCCCCCAATGAGCCCATTGCTATTTCGGCGGCGTGTCTTGGCATTGTCTAATTGGCAGGAAAGGCTATGCTCCCGAGTTCCAAAGTCACTGCTGTTGCACTTATCAATAGTGGTAGACCCAGCAGGAGCCAACTTATCAGGTTAAGACAATGTGAATTACTCAGGACTCGTCGTTGGCCGATTCTGCTTCCATTCCGGCAAAGCATGCTCAAATTTACTTAGTGGTGTTCATGACCATCTGGACTCGTCAGACGGGAGAGCCGCAGTGGGGGAGATAGGTTGCCGGCTCCCTCACAGAAGAGAAGCCCCAGCCGCGGGGGAACCCTCGCAGCCCCAGGGCTCCAGCCGCGCGGGGTTGCCAGCTCCTGCGCATCAGAAGAGCCCCAGACGCGAGGAAACCCATGCGGCCTCAGGGCTCCAGCCATGGGGAAACCCCCACCCTGGTGCAGCAGGGGTTCCCCCATGAGTGGGGCTCCTCTGCCGCGTGGGAGCCAGCAACCCTCTCCCCAGCCGCAGCTCTCCCTTCCCCGAAGCCCCAGCTCCCCTGAGCCGCACTCCCTTCTCCCCAGTCCCATCTCCTCCAGCCGCGGCTCTCCCCAGCCCTATCTTCCCCGGCCATGGCCCTCCTCTGTCAACCTAGCACCTGCTAGTGTTGATGCAGACAGTCGACAGAAGCGTTCTGTGTAGACGCACTAAGCCGACTTAACAAAGTCAACTTTAAGTCAACCTTGTTAAGTCGATTTAACAGAGTCAACTTAGCTTAACAAGCTAAATATTGCCAAAGAGGATGGATTACAACTCCTGGAGCATGAGAGAGACCACAGAGCAAGCAAGAGACACAAGGGGGCATCAGACCAGCCAGAGCTGTTTCCCAGGCACAGCCATGAGGGGCAGCTCAGAGGTAGTTAGCATCCTGTGACAATTCCTATAGGAGAAAAGCAATGCCTTTGATTTGAAGTATGTGATGTAGAAGGTGGGTTTAGGAATGGGATTTTATATTATTGAATTTATGTAGTTTTAGATATAGAAGCTTGTTAGCATAGGCCCAAGCCTGAACCAGTTTTCAAAGGCCTTAGCATTCAACCAATGCCAGAACTCAGACGTCCTATAGCCTGTCTCAGCAACCTTGGAAACTTACAATGTTACAAGGAATACCTTGCACATAGCATGTGAGAACCGAGGGCTATGTTGCAAAGCCTTGTAATGGCTATGTTGCAAAGATTTGGCCCTGTTTAGAGCGTATGGGAACTGATAGCTATGTTGCAGATGTGTAAAAGCGTATGGGAGCCGAGGGGCAATGTTGCAAAGATGTGGGACCCTCTGAGAAAACAGGAGGGGTATGGAGGGCAAAAAGTCTATAAATATTGGCCCCATAGATAATCATATCAGACAGTAGGCTGGACATGACTCAAGATGCCCCGTGGCTCCGGCTACGATAGCAAGTGGGGTCTGTCCATAGCCAAAAACAGAGAAAGGTCAGGTCCTGGTCTTAAAGGTGACTGGACTGGCATGTAGGCCCGAGCTCATCAAAGAGAGGTCAGCACCTGATCCCCGAAGGTGATGAAACTGACACGTTGGCAAGGAGTTTGGTGAGTATTAAGAAACCACAAGAGGTCTCGGTGAACACTGGTTCAAAAGTAGCTACAGGTATATAAGTAACAGGTATATAAGTAACTTGATATAGTAACAGAAGTTTTGAGCACCCCAAGTCCTGGTGTTAGGGCTAAAGTAGTTTAGCACCCTCACCCCCGAGAGTATGGGGAGGTAGGTATAAGGTTAGGGAACAAGTAGTTTAGCACCCCAGCCTGGGAGTTCAGGTGGATAGACTGCAATCCCCTTTAAAGGTAGGGGCAATCGCAGTGTAATAAGAATAGTTTTAGCAATTAAACAGTTAATAATGTGCATTTACTTTGATCTTTAAACCCTGCTGCAGCATAACAACAGTATAGTATAACACTAAATCATTAAACCTTGCAAGTATATAATAGTTAAAAAGAGTGTACAACAAACAGAAAAGAACTGCATAAGTTTTATTGTACTCATGATGATTTGCAATAAACATCTTATGCTTATAACTTTCCTGATTCCATTGTTGTTTTCCCTGGTACTGATAATCCCTAGTTCCCCTCTACCCCCCTTGCTACTCCCTCTGTGGGAACAGTACTTAACTCCTTTGGTGATCACCTGGGTTATCGGCTGGCTCGGTTTAACCCTTTATTATCTAGTTCTAATGCCCCTGACTACAACTGTACCTGTCAGTGCCTCCCTTCCATCAGATCAAGGCCGGGCTATTATCCCGGTGGACAAAGAACCTGTCGTCTGCCCGCACCCCTCGATGAATAACACCCCGAGGGGAGACGTTAAACAGTGTAGTGCGATACATGTGAGAGAGAAAGTGAAAGGAGGAGAGAAAAAGGAAGGAGTGCAGAAGATGAGCATCATATTTTAGGCTGCTGCCATACAAATAAATTTCTGTTCACTTACTTACTCTAACACCATTATATTCTTCTGTAACTTAAGCTACAAGCAGGCAACCTGAAAATAAAATTCACAATAACTCAAAGTCACTCCCAAAAGAAAAATAGTTTAAAACCTTCAAAGAAGTTAGAGGACATCAAAAGTATACACAGAGAAACAGAAAGGATAAAATATTCATGTTTTCATTCTGCCTTAAAATAAAGAAAAACTGAAAAGCTGAATATATTTCCCCAGAAGAAGATGCCCATGCTATCTTAATTTAAACTCCACAAATCTATTGAAATAAACTGTCTGGGAAGATCATAAAATAATGAATAGCTGTCAGTTGGAAAAACTAGAAGGTAATGAATGAAAATTATTTTTGTTCAACTAACTTTAGCTGTAAAGACAGCTTGATGACTTAATTGAGATTATAACTTTCTACTTGACAGGTTGACATAACTAAAAGATCTCTTACTGAATAAATGAGCACAGTAAATGGATTCTAGCTACAATGTTTTTGGCACATATGTAATGCTGGGCTTTTTAAATCACTAGTAATCTTGCTGCAAAATGTACTTAATAGTTATTAGTAGCTGTTATAAAATATATGATTATGATAGAGAAAACAGTATTTTTTTTGGTAGTAAAGATGGTCTTATATATGCAAAACCTTACACTGGTGAGTTCTAATTTGACAATTAGTGCTGACTAATCTGAGATGAATAAACCAGCTGATCTTGACCATTTAATCTCCCCTGGATCAATAACCTAAATAGAACATATTGTTTAAAATGCATACCTGCATATTGGTAAAACAGGTATTATACTGGTTGCTCCATTTATCTAGGGATATGACAAGCATTGTATTTTGTCACAAACTATAAAAGATTAGGGATTACATCAAATCTGAGTTATAATTCTTAGTGTTACAGTGAAGTGAGCCATAAATGCAATGGGTAGCAGGTTTCATGATGGGTTAGATGAGTGCAGGTTTTATTTTTGCCTACTTTAACTTTTCTTTTCTCTGACTGTGATGGGGTGACAAAAAGGGTTAAATTGGAATTTAGATCAGTGTTGTGACAGTTTGAAACTGAAGTTATAAGGTAAAGTAGAAGAGTACCAGTTGAGCCCAGCTGGATGGAAGATTAAGATCTTTAGCTATTTTATATTGGTCTTTAAGTGAAGAACTTTGAGGATCTATCAAGTGTTTATCTCTGTTACCTGTCGAATCAAGTCATGCCAATAGCCAAAATAGACCCAAGAAAAGGTGCACAGGGAAATTAAGGCACAATTGGAGCAATTCCACATACAGCTAGCAGGGGCTGTGGTGTAGTGGCAACTTGCTCATGGGGAGAATGGGTGGCCAATCTTAAGGCTAAAATACAGGACTAAAAAACTGGAAACTAGGTGCTACTTTTGTTCTGCCATGCGCTTCCATTGTTAATTTAATCTAACTACATAAAGCCATATATGCAAAATTAGGGGCATCCCAATATGTGCATCTATTTGTACAGGACTAATGTATGTGTAAAAATACTTCACATGAGCACAGAAATCAGGTTTTTGTATACACACTGCCAGAATAAGAGCTGCCTGCTGCTGCTCCTCCTCAAACTCTCTTATAATTGTCATGTTACAGTATTTTGCTGGCTTTATTACAAGTGCTCTTCAACACATATTTTATGGAAAATGATTAAACATCATACTGCCTATTCACTTTGTAAATATTAAAAATAGTATGAGCAGACTTCAGTTCCATTCACCTCAATCTATAGCAGAACAGTGCTTCCCTATTGCTATGATGGGGCAGTATACCTTTTGAAGAAAAAGTACATCACTACTTTCTGTTGCCTGTGGGATTTCCTCCGTGCCTTCCAATTCAAGAATTAGCCAAATCTAAAGCTACTTAATTCATATGAGTTTATTATGAGAACACACTGTTCAAGGTGATATTGCTTTGACACTACCATGCATAGAAGAGCACAGAAATATTATGATTACCAAGGCAGCTACCTTTTGTAATGTAACCTCACCAGTTTTCTTTCATTTCTTTATAATTTAGCAATCCAGCTGAATTGGATTACCATTTCTATTTTAAAATTCTTCTAAGAAACCTACATTATCACCCCTTTACTTCATGCCCTGGTTCTTTAGCCAGTTGCTGGATCAAAGCCTTGCACTTGTGCTTCATGTTAAATTTCCTCTGCATTAAATTAGATTATTTTATCAAGAAACAGGTAAACTTTTGACACTTGCAGCCCCCACCCTCTCCTTTCCTTTTGATCTTTCTTCAGGTACTGGCTCATACATTTCTCATGTTTCCAGCAAAGCTTGTACTGTTTCTTCAAAGACCCAAAGATAATACAGGGTTTGTCTGCTTTTTTGCTTGACTACAGGCAAAATACTAAGATACAGTTTCACATTTTAATCCAGAGAATAGGAACAATTAATATTCATCTATAAACAACATTCATCTATAGCGTACAAATCTTTATAAGACAAGGCTTAAGATCATAACTTCTTTCTTATCTCCACAGGATTCCAGGCATAACGAAAATATTCCTAAACCCATACTAACATTTCCATTTATTAAATGAAAGTTGTGGAATAAAAACTGGTAGTGAATCTGGTCCTGAATCCTCCAGTCATGAAGCAGTAGAGTTAGAGTCCTGGTCCTGGAAAGGGAGGTGGAGGGGCAGGAAAAGGCAGCAAGATGGCTCTTCTTTTGCACTTTCCAAAATTCAGGGTTTGCTATGTGTGTCTTTTGTACAGAGGCAGCAATACACTTTGGCTTCTGCACACAACTCACCTTACAAGTTTTACATTGTAGAAAAGTTACCATATGTATTTATATTACCTTTTCAAATCTTTAATCTAAATGCATTTATTTTATTTTATACTTATTTTAGAAGATTCCAAAACAGGTGAAACAAAACAGGGAAAAACACCTGCAAAGAATATGCAAAAAAATCTGATTTACCAATTTTGCCCAATTCTAGTAATTTCTTATACAAATCTAACTAATTCAGAAATAGCAAGGCTATGCTAACTCTTACAGGATGATTGACCTGTTTCATTAGCTAATTTTCAGATAAGGCCTGACATACTCAGTTTTCCAGGACTAAAATTAATAACTGTGGTCACTTTAAGAGCAGCATCTTGAAAATCTTTACACATACAAATAAGTTATATGAATAAAACATTGAAGGGTTTAGTCTTAAATTAGGTTCTATGATACCAAATAGAAAAATGTATTTAGGTTCAAAAATATTTTTCCTTTCACTAAAAACAAATTTTAATTTTTAATTAGTAGCTTAATAATGTCTCAAGTATAAATCAGTGTAGCTGCAATGACTTCCTGTGCCAATTTACACCACATAATAACCTTACTCAGTATGTTGTTCTTGGAAATTAATGTTGAGTCTTTATTATAAAACTCTGAGGACTCAAAATTAGAATGAAGAGCCCAGGATGTGTTAAGAATGAAGCCAGCACATTTGTCATATGCCAGATCTGTGATAGAGCAGCTGGAGAAACCTGTAAAAGTGCTGGCCACAGGTTTTTCTTCATCAAATAATAATTGGAGACGTAAAATGTATGGGATTTAACCTAAAAGACATGCAAGGAGTAGTCCAGACTAGACAAGGATGACAAAGATTGTTCATTCAAGGACTGACATTTGATGATGGAAGTATTCAAATTCGCATGATCAAACTCTGCAGAAATACGCATCTTTAGACATATGTTAATAGTCAGACTTTGATGCTCTTATCCACTTTCAGCAGTACCTTAGTTAGTCAAGGAGTAAAGACTTAAACACTACTGTTGTACACAAAGTTTATCATACACATTAGCTTTAAATCACATTTCTATGTATTTATGTATTCTATGTATTTATAGCCTAGTAAGTAAAAAAACAAGGTTTTTCTTCCTTTTAACAGATTTTTGAAAAAAAAAAATATATTTCCTCTCCTTCTTCTGTCTTCACTGGCCACTGAGCTACAACTTATCATGTTGAGTGTTACCAGCCATGTCACATTATGTCACGAAGTTGGAATGCTAGAATGGCATATATCACAGTATAAAAACATCCTGGCTTATAAGATTTTTCAGGAGGACTTATCACCACCTTTATCCCTAAAATCAAGGTGAAAAGAAACAGATTGCAAAAAGAAATAATAGTTCTGAAGTGTCTTTTTATAGAATCCATTCCCAGCAGTAATGGGATGCTGTTAGCTCTCAGATTCTATATGCTTCATTAAAATGTCTATGTCGCCTGAGAGAAGCATATGTTTATTCTGTAACCCTGTAAAGAGACTACAACAGATACTCTCAGCCTGACAGACTTCTTCCCCCTTGAACTTTAATATTTTCAGACTATCTTTCTTCTTTTTCTTAAATTAAATAAAGCACATTGGGGAAGAAACAATTTTCTTATCAGATTGAACATTTCTACTCTGTTCCTTTGGATGGAAATCACAGGATACAGCTGTTGAGCTGGGAAAGAATTTTTTCTAGCAGCACCATCTGACTTCTTGGCAGACTCCTCAGGCAGTTTGTGTTGGCAGCTATGGAGCGCCATCTAGGTCAATCACATGGTTATGCAGCAGATACCTCTCCTGGTCATACCAGATATGGATTGGCTACAGAATTTGCTTATACACACCAGGTGTGTTCATCAGAAGATCCTTTAATGCTTTGCCAGGTCTAGCTGAGGTTAGCTAAAATAAGACCACTTACACTCAGTGCCACATAATGGTGAAACAATATAATTCAGTTTAACATTCCATTACATCTCCCCTTTAAGTTGTACATTCCTATCATTTACAATATTTACACTATCACACTGCCTTTGAAGTTCAGTACATCTCTGCATTTTACTGGTTTTCTAATTATATGATCTGAGCATATAACAATTTGGTCATCTGGCTGTTCATTATTTGAGCTAAGCTCATTTTGGAATTCTTCATTTGGAAAGCCCTATTTTTTGGCAACTTCTTCCTGTTCTGCAGCTGCCATCTATAGAGCTTGCTCTGATTTTTCTTTCTGCTGAAAGAAACTGTAAATGTCTATAGTTTCTGTTAAATACTCTGCTGTCAGTTTTGATCGCATATTATCCAGGCACTGAATTATCTTTCTTTACGATAGCTGGATGTCTCCCTTCTTTTCTTCAGACAATTTCACATGAATGTAGTCATCAGATTCTAGACCTGGCAGGTCTTTGAGTGATATGAGTTATAAATGCATTTGTAGGCTCTTTGGGTATGTCTACACTAGCACTTTAGGTCGATTTAAGAGTGGTTAGGTCGACTTAACAAAGTGGACTAAGTCGACTTCAAGTTAAGTCAATTTAACAAAGTCATCTTAACTTTTTCTAGTGTAGACATAGCCTTTTAGGCTTTTTCTTCTAGTTGGATATTATCTTCATGTCTGGTCACTTACAAAATAGTTCTTTTTCTAATGTCTGAAAAGTAATTCTCATTTGTCTTCCCATTATATACTTAACTATATTCTATACCCACTATTGGTGTTGAACTCTAACTTTAAAAAGTAAGAGATGGAACTTTCTGCTGTAGGATTTTCTTGGCTGTCTGTACATCTTTTTCAGCTTCTCCATTCTCTGGTGGGTAATGTGATATGCTAGTGATATGTTCAAAATCAGATTTCATTCAGAGATTCTGCTTCAGTGAGTTGTGGCCTGTTGTCCATCACTAGTTCTGGAAGAGAAAAGAGCAAAAGTGCACTTCCATTTTTCAATAACACTGTGACACGTTATGTCTTGCAAGCACATTGTTTCTATATGCCTCGAAAAATAATCCATGAAGACCAATCAATGATGTCCTCTGAATCTGCATAAATCTGCAGCTACTTTCTTGTACATTTTATTATTTAACACTGTCTCTTAAGTGGATTTGTACTGAATGTCCTTTCCAATATCATTAAATCCTCCATAGTGGTCTTCCATTTTTCTCACGTGGCCCATTCTGCCTACAGAGCTGCAGCTTAGAAGGTTGTTGGGTTTTGAGATGTTATGCACATGCATTCTAAATGCATAGCTTTTATCTCTAAGTTGTTTCTGTGGTGAACTGACCCATACAATTCAGAAACCTCCAGGGCTAGTCACAGCTATGTCAGATAACATCAGCTCTGGGAGCGGTGAAAATGATTGAAAGTCCCTTCTGAAATGACTGTAACATCAGGTCTGCAGTCAATTTTAAAATCAACAGTCTCCCCATGAATATTCACTTTCACTCTTCATACAGGCTCCATGTCATCAAAAGTGACGGATCGCAGAAACAATGGCTCATGAGTGTCTGTAAAATAAGTCAACTCCTTGACTGCTTTGGTGCAGCAAAAGCTGCAAAATGTTCATATTTTATGCATATTTCATATCTCTGCTGTGAGCCAGACATGCATCATATCTCGGGATATGATTTTTTCACACGTCTTGAGCATGTAGACTGGAATCCTTTTGTCATAGCCTGAGACTTCTCTCTTCTTGCTGCAGGTGTTTTATGATGGTGACTTCTAACACGTAAGAATTTGTTTATAGCTTCCAAGCTAGTTTCAGGTTTTCAAGTTTTTCCTGTCTTTTTGTTGTGTTGTTTGGCTACTTCTGACTGCTTCACTATCTGACTAGCAGTGGTAAGGGTAAAATCCCTATTCAGTTGTAGCTGGTTAAAAGCATATCTGTGGAAATTCACTTTTTGATAAGCCACATTTCTCTGAGGTATAAAGTTTGCTTCAAACATAGCCAGACCCGTTTCATAGTTATCTTTGTGACTGTCTTCAGTTAAGTCAAAGTGTTTAAAGATATGCTTCACTTGCTTCCCCATAGCATAAATTAAAAACAATACCAGTATATCTCCATTTTCATTGTACAGCTTGATAGCAATGAAAATTCTTGCAAAATACTATTTTGATTCTGTCCATTCTGAATATTTCTCAAAAGCTGAAGTTCTTGGGGGCATTGAAGAGTAACACAATGAGGTACTGTAACCTTTGTTGCTTTATTCCTTCTGTTTTCAACCTTTGCTTCGGTTTTCTTTCTATATCTCTGCTTAATTCACTCTGTCATGTTCCTGTTCCAAATATGTAGTGGTCACAGAGCTTACTTACACATCTGGAGTATATTCATCATCACATCCTTTAATGCTCTGCCAGGTATGGCAAAACTGGTTTAAATAAGATCTTTTACACACAGTGAAACTTAATGGCTGATCAGTATCATGCGCTATGTCCACACTAGAAAAGTTAAGTCGACTTTTGTTAAGTTGACTTTAATAAGGTCAACTTTAAGTCAACTTAAAAGCGACCTTATTAAAGTCGACTTAACAAGTGGCAACACTTTAAGTCGACTTAATCCACTTTGTTAAGTCGACCTAACTGTCCTTATGCGTCCACACGGGGCTTAGGTCGACCTAAGGAAGGGCTAGGTCGACCTAAGGAGGCTTAAGTTGACCTAATGAGTGGTAGTTATTAAGTAAGTTGACTTAAGGATTTTCTTAAGTCGACTTAATGAAAGCCTAGTGTGGACATGGCTTAATTTAAGTCGATTTAAGCCTCCTTAAGTCGAGTTAAATTGCCAGTGTAGACATAGCCATAGAATTTAGTATTCCATTACACTCCCAGATATCATTTTCCAATTATTTATATTAATTTCCTAGAACCATATTTATATTCAGATTGTGTTGTAGTTAAAGAGTCAGAATACCTGATGTGGTTGACACTGCTGCAAGTGGTTCAGAGTGTTTTTGTGCTCTCAGATAGCTCCCTTCCTTCTACTTGCTTGAGGTTAGAGAATTTATTTGAATCAATACAATACTAACTCAACCGATGTTTTTGTCATCAATTGAAATCACTGTGTTAGGGAATGACAACAGAGTCCTGTGGCACTTTTAAAGACTAACAGATTTATTTATCGCATGAGCTTTCGTGGGAGAAAATCCCACTTCGTCAGACGCTTTGAAGATGGGAAAGTTACAGAATGGGAGGAAATTAAATGCAGGGGAGTGTATGACATAGGATCAGGTCAGGCTCATGCGATAAATAAATCTCTTAGTCTTTAAAAGTGCCACAGGACTCTGTTGTCTTTCTACAATACACTAACACGGCTACCCCTTTGGAGTTAGGGAATGTTGTAACTGTATAGTAATACATGGGTCTTTGTACTGAAATAACCCATAGTCACAAAGCTACCCGCTAGACAAGAGAATACAGTGTCATCATAGGAGTTTCTACATCAAGGTTAGTTTTCTTTGCAGTATCCTTGAGGAGGAAATTCTGCTAGATTGTCCATTTTACGATGTCTATGGCAGCTTTTCTTTTTTGTATGGCAGTTATATCAACAGTAAGCTAGAAGAAACGCAGAGTCATAATATTTCAGTCTTTCTAATGAAATGTTGCTTAAATATCACAATGCTATTAAGTTGGATTTACTGTCTACAAACCAACCTTCTCTGGGAGAAGCCACAGAACTTTAATTCTCAGCCTTTAGCTTCAAAAGTACACAAGGTTAATGAAGTTGTGGGAGTTCAGCACTCTTGGAAAATCAGAACTTTACAGCTAAGGTTCTCTTAGCTGAGACACCCAAAATGAGGACTTTTTAAAATTTGGATGGGGTGAAAAAGAGAACTGAAACTCAAAGTTTTCCTATGATCCATGTCTCTAAGCAGAAGGTTTGCTATCTATCCCTGCTCTGTAAGAAATGGTTGATGTTCTTATACATGTCTTTTCTTTTTCTGAATCTTACTGATCTATTGGTTTAACTGGAGTCCTGTTTCTGTTTTGACCACTCACCTGCTATGTGACCATGGGCAAAGTTACTTCTCTTCTCTATGCCCCTCTTTCTCTTCCCATCCTCTTCCTGTCTTGTCTACTGAAATAGTATCTTGCCACATGTGTATGTACAGTGTCTAATACAATGGGTGCTACTGTAAGATTGCTCAGATTTATTATGTATAATGCACCAAACTATCTCCTTTTATCAGACTCAAATTTGGCTCCTTTTAGTTGTGCTGACTGTGATTATTCTTATGGTGTAAAAGAGTAAATAGGATTTGTCAGAGTCAGTATACCCCTTTCATGTATTCCCCCCCCCCCCCCCCCCCGGAAGGCATTTAGACAAATCACCAGATGCCTAAGTCACTTCCAACTATTGAGGTGAGCCATCAGTTTAACTTTTTGCTTATTTTTAGGAATAGACACTTATTACATTATATTTTGTGTGACCTAGTTCAGCCAAGGAAGAGCTGGAAGAGAGGAATGGTGAACATCAAACTCTGTGCCCTTTTGAATTTGACTTTAATATTCTTTTCTTGATGTGTGGATAATATGTTCACACCTGCCAGACTAACTGCTCAGCACCACATACCTGCTGCTGCCTAAGTCGACTTAAGGAAATTTTAAGTCATCTTTATAAAACCTAGTTTAAAGTCAACTTACTGGCTAAGTCAACTTTATTAAATCGACTTAAGCCAGTGTAGATGCGGATTAGCCCTAAGTCGACTTTAAGTTTACCTAAAGGGCTCCCAGGGCTCCCCCACTGACCTCCCTGCCAGGGTGCTTGGCACAGCCAGAGCCTGGCCTGCCCACCCTGCTGCTATACCCTGTCCTGCTCATCCCCCATTGTACCATGGTACAATGGGGAAAATGCTGACCCCCCTGGCACTTTTAAATGGATGCTCCCCCTCCCACCATGGACCACTCCCAGGTCCACCTAGCCCCTACAGGTCGACTTACGCATCCAGTTTGGACGCTCTAAGTTGATTTGGCAAGGTCGACTTTAAGTCGACCTAATTTTTAGTGTGGACATGCTAAGTCGACTTATTTGGCCAAGTGTAGACATAGCCCCTGAGACTTGAGGGGTAACCTATTGTATATGTATGCAAGTGTGTATAGTTACATACTGAATACTAATAAGTGGCGACTTCAGCAAAAGCATTCTGATGACAGTTGATGAAGTCAATAAAGTAAAGCTTTAAGGTTAAAAGCACTTGCTTTTGACTTCCCTGTGCTAACCATAAAAAAGCTGAGGTAGTGTGTTTATTTCCTGATATCAACTCAGAGAGACTAAAAGTTACTGAGTTGAAAAACAGTGGGTAATATCCCCCTATTCATCTGTTCTCTAAACTGTCCCAATCTTTTCAATAGTGCTGTAGTTTTGTTGGTCACCCACCACTTACCACATGTATAATTACAAATAATAATATTGGACATAATTTTGAGGCTTTTTAAAATTGAAGCTATATTATTTGACTCCATGATTTTTTGAGGTAATGAATTCCACAGGCTGTCTACATGCTGTGTGAAAACATTATTTCCTTTCAATTTCTTTAAATATTTTTCCACTAGCTTCTTGAAGTGACATATGTTCTCTTATTATAGTACAGTGTCTAAATGAATGATTGCTCACTTAATCTATCTTTCTTAATCATAAATATCTCAATTTATTTCCTTCTGTCTAATTCTTCTCTTTCCAATTATATGTCTGCAGTCTTTCCATCTACAATACATTCCATGCTATCAGGACCCCTTCAGGAACTTCCCAAACATATAGAGATGTAGGTATTTGTTTGGGTTGTAACATTATGGTAAATTTTAATCAGAAATGGAGCTGTATCCAACTATAAAACTTCTAGTCTGACTCTAAACTGGCAATGTGGTGAAGTATACAAAACTTGATTTGTCTCAGCCAAATCAACAGCACCAAATTAAAAAATCCTTTCTGTAAACACACACAAACGAATGAAGGAATATTCCAAACAGAAATGTTACCATACAGCATAGACAGCATACCAGTAGTATTTCAGAAAATGAATTAAGTGAATAAGAGTTAAATGGAGATCATCTGTTCAGATGGCATCTTCACAGTTGGAAAAAATACAAGCGATACAGAGGAACATGTAAGAAATTTCAAAGATATTCTGAAAAAAATACAAAAACATATTTTTGCTTGAAGTTAATAAAAAAGATTAAGTTACTTCATGAATCAAGCTACTTATTTGATACAAAGCATAGATGCAAATGTTCTGTAACTCTTAAACTAATGTTGTGAGCCACTGAAAATGCAGCTGTGCCCTAAAATGTTTCTCAGCAGAGCTTTTGTTTGTCAAAGTTAAATTGCCATGGAATATTCATTCCAGACTTAGAGATTATTTAGCTCAAGGCCTGTATCATTAAGAAAAAAAAATGAAATGGGTCTGGATGAAGGGTTTTGGAAGAAGAAAAACCAAAATTGCATCATTCCAGCATACTGAAACATTTTTTTGGAATTAGTGTATAATATTTGTCTAGCAGAGGTGAGACAGTTGTCATTTCAAATAAATTGAAATAATACCTAATGCCTCTCTTTCTTATCTGATTATTAGGCATAAGACTACCAATAATGCTATGATTATTTCTGAGAAAACTAAGTTGCATGTGTATTTGTTTGGCGAAACATTACTTTGATAAATAGCAGACATCTCTAACAGCAATATTGCACCAAATTCTCCTCTCATTTACATCTTTAATCAAGAATGTCATAGTTCATTTTCCTGTGCATACTTGACCAACTCACATGGTAGGTTTGATTTTCTAGATTTTACTGGCACTTCCTTGGAATGACCTATATAGCTGTCCCATGGATTTTATACTTGAAGTAATGTGGCCATTCCAAAATAATGGTGATAATACCTTTATTCTGCCAAGAACCAGCATCAGTTTCCACACCAAGTAGAAAATAAATGCATCTATTTGACCTACAGTTGGTGTCATAGAACCCAGACTAACCATCTTCCCTTCAAACTTTTCATAAATCAGTAGTACAAACAATATATACCAAATGAACATTATTTGTTCCTTAATAATCACTATCATCGAGAATTAAACTATTGTGTGTAATTACAAATCTCCTGATTGCTGAAACTTATCATGGTGCTATATACCATCTTTTAACAGTTTCATATAAAATGTCTGATTACAAAATCTTAAATTTGTTTTATAGCTTAAAGACATATACTGAATCCCGAAAAAACATGTTATGCAAAATAATTTATTATTCACAAGTAGGCTTTGGAGCTGTCAGACTTTGTTGTAACAATATTACTAGCATAGTAAAGCTGTTTGTCTGGGACCAAGACTGTCAGATATAAATAAATTTGACAAGCCAATGAAGCCTGTTCAGAATGTCAGCTGCAAATTTTTTTACTGTGAAGAAACTGTACAAAATCTATCTTGACTTCTTTTTCTGGCATCCATCAAAGCTACATAATCTGACAAAGGGATTTGTTTAGAAAATCCATAATGTATTCTCTAAAAGAAGAAATAAAGATTTAAAGGATTTAAAACACTGTCTTCCAATCTTTCCACATGTTTAACCTTTACACAATTTGCTTTTCTTCCATCAAAAATCTTTAAAGTTAACACATGTATTTCATACTAAAGCAAAGATGATTAATGAAATTTTAGTTTATTCTGTAGCTGTTTATTGAATTTTAATAGGCTAATGTTTCCATTTAGAAATAGCTAATGATGTTTGGTGACCCAGAATTATTAAAGATTTCTTACTCTGTAGAGACCAAATACCCGACTGTGAGCTACAAATGCATTCCAAGAATGATGGCAGCCACTAATTAGGCACAAAGGTGTCTGCGTGAAATTTATGTTAATCCAAAAACCTTTCATTCAGAAAAGATTTTGTTTGTTAGTTAGTTAGTTATATAAAGAAGGGAAATCATTAGTCCTCCAAGCAGAGTGTTTAGTTTATTTCTGCTGGTTTTATTCAATGGAATGATCTTTTTCAGACCCATACACTACCATTCATTTCTCTGGATTGTTTTCTTGGGCAGGAAGTGGGCATAAGAATACAAGAACTGTACCCTACACTTTCTTCACCAGGGAGAAATAAGAACTCTCCCAATACCAAGGCAAAAACAAAACAAAACAAAAACAAAAAAAAAACTACCTTGTTCACACCAAAACCTCTTCTAAAATGTATTTATAGACAATGCTATGTCTAAATGACATAGTCCTTTTTAAGAGTCATTTGGGGAGCACAAGTATGCGGATCCCTTTGTCCCCACCCCAGCAGGTGCTGCAGGGTAATCAGTCTAGTGGATCCAGTGTTCCACTCTCCAGCTGATGCCTTTTGGCTGTTTCTTCTCTGCTTGGGGCCCCAAGTGAAACAATCGAAATAGTCCAGTCACTCCACTTCAACCCAAAGCAGCTCCTTAATCCATTTCATGCTGGCGTAGGGCTTATATACCCATCACAGAGACACCCTTCTACCCATCTTACCAAGATTGCAAGACCAAAATCTTTCCCTTCAGAACTGTAACATTTACAACAATATTGCATCCCCATACATCTCACTGTGCAACTCCAAAAGTGTATCTTCTATGACTCTTAAGATTGTCCAAAAGTTGTGGACCTCTTCAATACATTTTTTTTTTACTATGCACATAAAATTAGCCATTCACATCTAAATTTTTATGAGCTTAGCAAAAAAAAACCCAACCCCAACCCTCCCCCTTCCTACCCCCAAAACAAACAAACATATACTAAATCCCAAAATGTACTATGCATGTGTTACAACATGGTCAAATTAAAACCCATGTTTCACTGTAAATTATTCAATTGTCTCTCCTAACATTCCATACCTGGTCCTAATTGCTATGGCAGAGATGGGGGAAATAGTTGGTATAGTACACTAGTAATTCCTTGTATGGGTTTTTTTTTCCTTATGCGCTGCTGTGAATAGATTCTGGCCATCTGTATAATTCTATATTTCAGTATTTATCCCAACTTGTGAGGTATATTTGATTTCTGAGTAACAAAGGGCATTGAGAGGACCCCACATACTGTCACTCAAAGAGGAGATACAAGCATTAAGCCAGGGATTACAACTCATTAAGAGTAAATGGTTTTAATTGACCAAACCACTGAGCAGTCATTATGGGGACATTCTTCTGGAAAGGCCATGCTGGCAGGAAAAAAAAGACCATCCTGGATCTGTTGACTCGGGACGGGAAAGAAACAGCATAAGATTACCTCTTCATGACAATAAGTTATCTGTTTTTTATGTAACTGTCTGTGTAAAATCTTGTGGAGGCAAGACATTACAGTTTTGACCTCAGTATAGCTAATCAAGGTCAGTCCTATTCTCTTGACTGGGTACGCAGTGGTAAAAACTCTATATCAGAACTAGCTACACCAGGGGTCAGCAACCTTTGCCAATCCCTATGCCAGCCCCCCCTCCTTCACCCTCAGCTGGTGCCAAAGGCCCTGTTGTGGAAAAAAGAGACCTGGAGGGGCTCCTCTTGGAAGCGTGCCTGGGGACCGCTATCCCCAGGCATGCCATGGAAAGAAGCTTCCTGGAGTGTCTCCTTTTGGCAGCGGCACACCACAGAGAGGAGCCGTCTGGGTCGCTTCTTTACACGCCTGGGGCATGGATGTGGCAGGGACCTCCGCACTGCAGCCGCCCCCGAAAGAAGCCACTTGGAGTGTCTTTTGGTGGCAGGAGTGGTAATTTCTGTGGTGCCACAGAGGATGCTGAGTGCCGCTCCGAATGGGCTTGTGTGCCGCTGTTGGCACGCGTGCCGGGGGCTGCCTGCCCCTGAGCTACACTGAGGTAAGAACTGCAGTGCTTTGTCTGCACTAGTATTTTACATCAATAGTTCTCTCAAGGGGAAAAAATACACCTTAATTTGCAGTGACAATAAAGCCTAAAGCACCTGAAAGGAAGAAAAGCAGTGAATGCTGTCAGTTGTGACTAGAATGGATCACAGGGGGGCCTGGGTTTGTTAAGAGAATATAAATTGGTTCCAAGGTCCCAGTCCCAGAAATAGAGGGCCAGCCAAGGGTCCCCACAGGCTGAAGAGAAGTGGATAGAAAGTACGGGGTCAGACACCTCAGCCCAGAAGACAAGGGTGTATCTACGGCTCCTCTCAGATGCTATGCTTGTGGGGAATGGGGACACATTGCGGCCCAGTCTCCCAGTGCAGAAGAGCCTATGCAGTGTAACCTGGGAAACAGAACAGATCCCTGTAGCCTGCTCAACCTAGTGGGCGTTGCCATAACTCCACACAAATATACAAGGCCAGTGAAGCTGAACGGGATTGAAACCATGGCCCTGGTAGACTCTGGAAGTGCTATTACCCTTGTCTCAGAGAGGTTAGTAAAGCATAGCCAATTGACCCAAGCCAAATGCATGGTAGTAACCTGCATTCATGGTACTGTCAGCTATTATAATTCCAAAGACTGAGGTGCAGGAGGGCATTACAAAGCTTCCCTACCCCATACTCATTGGGAGAGATTTCCCGGGGTTTGAAATCTTACTTCCCCCAGAGGAACCAGAGGAAAAGGAGAACCTCAAAACCCTTGAACTAACCCTTATGGACAGCCACCATGCAGCATTCTCTGAGTTTGCCCAAGAGTTGTTCATTCCTCCTGGGAAGGGCCGGAAGACCAAGGCAGAAAGAAGGGCAGCTAAGGGTCTGGGGATCAGGATCCTGATGCAGGGCCAAAAACCCACAGGCAAACCCACACAGCCCACGAGTGCACCTCAACAGAAGAAGAAAGGAAAACTGACCCTGACACAAACCCCACCGACCCAAAAGAGGGGGAAGAGCTATGCCCTCTTGGATGGCAGGCCTCAGATTGTAACCATTTGTGCGCAAGGTAGGTGAGATCAAACAACTGGGAGCTCGGAGCACTTCCCTCCTAGAACCTCCACTCATGGTATCTCTGTGCCTGTACAGCCATCATTACATCAGAGCAAGCCAAGATCTTTGCCTTCAATTGATGATAATTGGCTGCAGCTTCAGTGGGGAGATCATAATAGGCTTTCTGGACCTCCCCACACAGGAAGGGGACAAGAATACTAGTCTACTGGTGCTGGGGCCACGCCTCATGTGTGGTGACCCTCTGAAAGGTGAGGAGGTAGTCCTCCACATTATCCCCAGCTGTCATCTTCTGCAGGAAGCTGGTAGCCCACAGTATGTGTTGTTTCAGCTACCCCTAAGTGTCCTTCAAAGAGGTGGCTGTGGGTGAGGCTCAGCATGGCCCTTTGGTGCTTCTGTGGCACTAGGAGTTGTGGTACCTCTTCTTCCTGTACCTCTGTAACACTGGTACAGCAAGTTTCCTTTCACCATGAAATATGGTCCTGGTCCCCAGGTTTTTCCCTCCACAGATACCCTTTCTGCCACCTCCTTCCGGGTATTATCATATCTTGGGTCCTCTATCTGGTCCCTTTCAAAATTTCCTTGTGTTGGCACCATGAGATTCTCCAACGACTTCTGCCGTTTGAAAGAGGTTTTGCAGTTTGATGCTTATCCCGTACCTCGTCTAGATGAACTTGTAGTCTTGCTAGGCAAAGCCCGTTAACTAACAACCATCGACTTGACTAAGGCATACTGGCAGATTCCCCGAGCCCCGGAAGCAAAGGAGAAAACTGCATTTGTTACTCCAGATGGACTATTCTAGTATACTATTTTACCTTTTGGTCTACATGGAGCCTCAGCTACCTTCTAGCGCCTAATGGATAAACTGCTATGCCCCATGCCAGTTATGCTGCTACGTACTTGGAGGACATGGTCATTCACATTCCTGACTGGGAAGCTCACCTAGAGAAGATACAAGCAGTGGGAACACCCTGAGGCAAGCAGACCTCATGGCGAATCCTAGCAAATATGCCATAGGTCTAGCCGAGGCTAGATACCTTGGATATATTGTAGGGAGGGGTGTTGTGAAGCCCCAGATGAACAAACTGGAAGTTATCCAAAATAGGCCCCAGCCTAACTGGAAGAAACATGTCTGTGCATTCCTTGGCATAATAGGCTATTACCGGTGCTTCATTCCTCAGTTCACCACCAGAGCAAGTCCCCTGACGGACCTGATAAAGGCTCCAGGTAACCAGGTGATTTTTGTCTCTCCAACCTTTCTGGTTCACCATACGCCACTGGGCTGGAAGTCACCATGGCAATGCAGATGGACTGGCCTGAATACACTGCATGACATCCCAATTTGGGATTGTGCAGGGGGGAGAGGCGATATGTGACAGAGCCGGGCCTGATGACTACAGGAGGGTGGTCCTATTTGAAGGACTGGGAAGAGGGTGGGCGCAAGCCCACCCACTGCTAAAACCTCTCCCCCAGCCTAAGGTGAGGAAGCACTAGACCCAGCTTCAATTAAATTCGGGGGACAACTAATGAAGAAAACAGGAACAGATGTGAAGGCCAAAGGTTTAAAACAAAAGATTTGGAAGGGGACACCGAGCAGAGAACCTCGGATAGTGCCCAATTCTCCCAGAAGGTGTCAAGGGAGCCAGCAGATGCTGCCCAGAGGAACTCTGCTCGGAGATCTGATCGAACAAGGGACTGGAGATAGGCCCCACAGTCCCAGATGCCCCCCTCTGCCAACCGCCTCTCCCTGGTCTTGTAGACGGCCACTTTAGCGAGGGCCAGAAGGAGGTTGGCGAGGAGGTCTTGTGACTTTGTGGGGCCACGGATGCGGAGTGCATATAGGAACAAGTGTGGGGAGAAGTGCAGCCAGAACCAAATAAGAGGTTCTGTAGGAGCCAGAAAAGGGGCTGCAACCTGGCGCACTCCAGGTATGTGTGTGCCAGGGTCTCCCTCATGCCACAGAATGGGCAGGTATCGGAGGGAGGGGTGAACCGTGCCAAGTACATGCCCATGCTCACGGCTCTGTGGTGGGATGCGGGGTCAAGGTGGCATACAGAATGGCCCACCAGGGGACCTTGCCCTCCACTGGTGATAGTAGGTCCCACCACTTTTGTGTTGGGGACATGGGGGTGAGGAAATGGATGGTGTGGAGCACGAGCGTGTACAGATATTTACAAGGTGTGGTTTAAAAGCAAGCTGGCTGCAAGTCCAGCAGCCAGCTAGGGGTGTGGGTGGCCAGGAGGGCTTGTGGGGCTGGGGCCCAATCAAAAGCTCCAGAGGGCCAGGACTGAGGGGAGGGTGGGGAGCACCCAGTGTTCCCTCTAAGGTGCGCGGGAGCGCGGCCGCGCAGCGGCCGTCGCACCCCCCGCGCATGTATTTTCCTGGCCCGCGCACTCCCAGGCTCTAGACCCTGCCCCCACTGGCCAGAGACACTGCCACTGATTGACCTCTCCCGCCGCCAGACAGGAGCCAGCACAGCAGCCGCCCTCCTCTAGCTGCCTGACCGCCGTGCTCCCCTGCAGCGTCGAGGTGCAGAGGACAGGGAGGTAAGTGGTACCTGGCTCAAGGGGATCCCCTCATCGCCTCCCTCCAGCACCCTCAGCCTTCACCTGGCATGCTGCTAGTGCTGGCCACTGCGCTCCCCCCGCCCCGATCCGGCCAGTCTGCTGCGTGCTGGCCAGTGCACTCAGACGCCCCCGATCCAGCCGCGCTGCAGAAAGCTCAGCACGCTCGCCGGCAGCCCAGCCCAGCCCGAGGCAGACTGACCGGTTTGGGGGCTGGGGCGGGGGGAGCGCGGTGGCCGACAGCAGCATGCCCTGATCTGGCCAGTCTGCTGTGTGCTGGCCACAGCACTCCGTGCGGCTCCCAATCGGGCTGGGTTGCCGGCGAGCGTGCTGAGCTTTCTGCAGCGTGGCCGGATCGGGGGCGGCTGAGTGCACTGGCCAGCACACAGCAGAATGGCCGGATCGGGGCTGGGGGAGCGCGTGCCCCTGGCCAGCACACAGCTGACTGGCCGGATCGGGGTGGGGGGAACGCGGTGGCGGCGGCGGCATGCGGCAGACTGCATGCCGCCACCGCGCTCCCCCCGCCCCGATCCGGCCACTCTGCTGT